>VXBJ01001163.1:1131914-1150455 GCA_013400055.1 Nycticryphes semicollaris | reverse complement strand
GGCACCCCGGGACCTCTGTGGGGCCGGGGATGGGAGAGGGGGGGAGCGGTTTCCCTCCGGCAGCGCTTACCGGCGGGGCAGCGGCGGTGGCGGAGGGGGCACGGGCGGCTGCACTTCGAGGGGAGCACTCCGTGCCGGAGTCATGCCCCAAGTTGCTTGGGTTCTCCTTGTAAACGTTCCCGCTCCTCTACCAAATACATGGGGGGTGGGTGGGGGTAGGGCGGGAAGGAGGTAGGAAATAGGAACAGCCATATCTCGGAAGTCTCATAAAAGTTACATAAAAATGAATTTCTAGAACGAGTCTGTCAACTTGCAGGTGAATAGCAGACACCTGGCTTTCTCTGGAACTGGACCATGGCAGGCTCAGGGCAGGGCGAAGGAGCAACAATTAAGGTGAGCACAACTGGGCCACCACTGCTGGGTCACCACCACCCTCCCACCACTACCCATGGAAGAGAGGAGATGAAGATGGCAATTCCCGGGGACAGCTACATCTCTTACTCATGTCAGCGCCATGCCTTAGTTCACAGGGAGGCCCACAGGTGCCCACAGGACTCACTGCACAGTAAGGTACAACTCAAAGTGACAGCAAGTGACCAAGTCTGGCCCACTGGCAATAAAATCTCACCCATAGAGATTAATACAAATGTTGGCAAGTTTCTCCAGTGATTGGACTTTCTTTTTGTCTTTATTACACTACTTTTTAATTTTTCTTCCAAATTTCCCATGACTCGGGGTGTTTTCTAATGGCATGGAAGCGTTACATGGGTGATGTGCTGTCAGCACTTGGGAAATTAAGGAATACCCACCAACGGCTGTGCGCTGCCTTCCCCACAGACGAACTTTGCAGGCTTCCCCTCAGCACCAGGGCTGCGTCCCAACCACGACTCTGATGCTGTGACCTTCTGACCATCCTCAACAGTCTGGGTTGGTACAAACTGGTGGGATGTTTTACTCACAGAATTTCCTTCTGAGTCAGACCACTAAGATGACACCCTTGCTGTTCACTGCGAGGCAAGGGGAGACGTTACAAACTGCCGGGGAGTTCATACAGACCCAGCTGGTGGCTTCAGCCGGATTTCGGCAGAGCAAGTCCTGGCTCTGTGACACAGGTGCCACAGCTAGTGGCTGTCCCCAGCCCCCTGCATCTCTCTCACTCCCAGAAACAGCCTGGCTACACTTGTGAACGGAGCCACATCACCTAACTGCAAACCTGACACAGTTACAAGGACTAAAATCACAGGAAAAGTGCACTTTTGTGCCAAGTAGACGTGACTTTCCCGAATCACTCTGGTTTGCCTGACTCCCATGCTGACAAATAAACAACGAAAGCTCACAAAACCTATGCAAATAATGAGACTCAAGTATTGATAGGAGTGTTGAGAATGGAGAGTAGTAGGAGTCCTCACTGCTTTAGATTTTAAATAAATGCAGATAAACAGAGTACTAACCATACTGCACACTAAAGAAAACCCTCTTTACTTCACATCCTAAAATGCACTGTAAAATGTGGCATATTTGTGTCGGACAAGCCACACAAGGCAATTCTTTTTTGTCTCCCAAGAAACAAGCATTCTAAATGAGGCCATAGTGAGTTTTCTGCATCAGCTGGTTTCTAACTTTGGTAATGAACTGACATTTCATTTGAGATACAAATATAAATCAGCTATTTTACTCACACTCTCTCCTTCCTTCCGCCATGTTCTTCAATTACTCCTTAGAGTATTGGAAGTGAGGCTCACACAGTGCGTGTGTTCCGTCCAAAAGACCTTGAACAGCAGAAAGAGGAATTTTAAGAGAAAAGGCTGTGGAAATATTCAATGTGGAATATGATCTGTGGTTTGTATTTTCATTCATTGGGGCAAGGTAATTTAATTAAAATGAGATAATGTCTGGAGGGACACCAAGCAGAAAATGAATTAGACTTTTGTTTGACTATTTGCATCCTGCTTCTAGAGAAAAAAAAATATTTCCATGCCGTGTATGGAACGAAGCAAGGGTAGGGTCAGGAGATCCTGGTTAAGGGGTCAACCTTGCACGTTTCTGAACAAGAAACGTGCAGAAGTCGGTGTGGATATCAGACACTAGTCAACCCTGTTGTCTGGGTGTTGGAAGATGACGGTTTTCTACTGAAAAGTTTGTTGGGGTTTTTTTTTGGTCCCTGTGGCAGCAGTGCATGAAGACAAAACGCACCACGTGTGTGGCAACGGGCAGCCTAGCAGCCTGTTAAGCTGTGCAGTGGGTACTGCACTTCAGCTACCCCAGTGCAAAATAAAGCCCTTTAAACCTTTCTTACTGTAGTGTTCTGAGCAAAACCACACTCAAACATGTTCATAGGCAAAACTAAGTGAGAAAATCGTGGACTGGGAAAGCTCCTCTACATAAGCTAGACTTACGCTCAGCAGAAAGGATTATACCCGTAATATAAAATACTAATTTCTTTGTAAACAGCGACTGAATGTTTTGAAGTTACTCAGGACGTGAAGGCAAACGCTAGGTGCTCGCACAGCGGGCTGTGGCGTGCCGGGCCCCTCAACCTCCCCGGCGCCAGGCGGCGGTAATGGCCGGCAGGGCCGTTTTCCCGCCCTGACCCACCCAGCCAACCGCCGCCAGCCCTGCAGCCGTGGGGCCTGCCGGGAAATGGAGTCTCTCAGGCAGGAGCGCCCCGCCGCCTCACAGGCAGCGGTGGGGAACGGGCTGGGGTGTGGGTTCCAAAACAGCTAGGTGCTGTTGGTAACCGAGCTATAGTGTGGAATAAAGGCTAGAAGGTGCTACGCATTTTCCTCTGGGTGGGCAAGGAGACGTTTTGGGGCTGGCACTGACCATTTGTGGTTCCTGGCAGATTGGAAATGCTTTCACTGTGAGGAAGTAAACCTGAGGTAGCAAAAATGCTGAGAGGTGTCGTCCAAACATGAGTAGCAGCCAAAAATTGTCACTCTCTTAACATGCAGCACTGGGTCAGGGAAAGCGAATAAGGGGCACAGGCAGCTTTTAAGCAGTTCTTGTCACAGATGTGGAAGTGACTCAGGTTAAATATCATACATTTGCACAATCACGGAATGGTGACCTCAGAGTCTTCTCCGTAGTCCTAGGCAATTACTGCACACCCAGAAAGAGGCAAAATCCCTATTACTGGTTCAGGTTGCTCCTTTCCAACACTTTACTCACAAAACTGTCTTTCCCCAGTTATGGTCTTCTCCACCACAGTCCATATTCTTTCTAGTTTGTTTGAAAGGAATTTTGCCGCTTACCTTGCTTCGTAACATTAAGCTCTCGACAGCTTAACGTCCATCATCCTGCTTTCCTTTCTCTACTTCGGCACTGCACGTTCCCAGCACAGTACTCCAGTCCACCCACAGAGTCCAGCAATGAAGCGCCTCCTTTCGATTCCTTCCTTGGCCAGGATGATCATCCAAAAACCATGCCGTGTCTGCTTCACAGTTCCCTTCTGACCCACCAGGGTTTTCTGCATGGCTGAACATTGTCATGTTCCTCTGAAGTTCTGCATAAAGCCTAGACAAAAGGCCAAAGATAAAGCAAGTGTGTAAAGTAGGAGGTGTAAAGCAAGTGTGGAGGGAAGGCAGGCGGAAAACCTGTGGCAAGAATACAGCAGAGTAGCTTGTACCAACCTGGCATTCATTTCTAAGGCAATTAAGTTGAAGTGTGCATTTAAGTACTAGGTCAGAGCACAAGAGCCAGTCAGCCTCAATTTATATTCCATGCAGTCATCTCCATGCAGTCATCTGGGTACGCTTTTATAAAGGTAAAAAACAGGGTCCAGAAATGTGCAAAAACTTTTGTAAAAGCTCTGGGTTTCAGGATGAAGGCATGGGTTAAGAGCTCTGCCCGTGTTTACTGAGGAGGCAGGCAGTAATTAACGTGATAGGCCAATACCCTCTGTTTTGTCCTGATGGGGAGTCTCTTAAATATTTGCTTTAGAATGTGATGGTCCTTTTTACACACTAAGCATTAACCAGCCTTTTCTTTGGTAATTGTATGGATCTTCAATCAGACGGCTGGAGTTGCACCCTCTTCTCCCAGGCTAAAAATAAATGTCTACGGCAGCCGACTAGAATGCGAGGCCAGAGGTACCTTTCTGCTTTTGCCTCTGCTGGTTTCCAAGGCTGAATTGCTTAAATAAATCATCCTGCACGTGAATTATGTCCACTTCACTGAGAATTTCCTGCCCTACTTACTTTATTGTGCTCCTTTTTACTCTAGCAGTTGCTCATATTTAATAAAGCTACTGTCCAGACTTGAACCCTTGTTATTTTAAGGCTTGTACTTTATATCAAAAAATCGTTGTATAAAACACGACTCATTCTGCCTATACTAACAGCATATATTTGCCACATATTTGCCCAGCTTGTGATAACGTAGCTTATAAAAAGTATTCATATGAAATACCAACATTGTAAAACAGAATCCAGCCTAATAAAAATATGTTATATAAATATGGCTCAGACCTCTCGGTGAAATAGCTGTTAAATCTAGGGGAAATCTGAAAGGTTTCAAGCAGCTTTGGTTGTATGAAGTGAGGCAAATGAAAAAGCACAACATCCTGATGCACACAAGAATGGAAAAATACAGAATAGACAGAAAATGTCAATAATTGCAAGCGGAATTCTCAACTATATTCCAAACACTACTTTAAGAAATTAGCACTAGGTTTTTTCCCCAGGAGTAAAGAACCTGCCTGTCACTGAAAAACCACGTACACTCCTGCTCCTCTTCCTCATTCTCCAGAGAAAATTTAGAGGGGTGAGGCTGACACAGTCCTGGCTGTAAAGCTGGCTTCCAATACTTCGCCAGCCTCCAGTGTGACCTTTTACTTGCCTGGATGCTGTGCCTGGGAACTGGGCAGACAGCAGCAGACAGTTTTAGCCTGCTTTAGAAACATCCAGATTTCTCAGGTTTGTAAAGCACCCATGTCCTGGTAAATACTAGCATCTTCTTTAGACATTACAGTTCTGGTATAACTAGGCACAGAAGACCAGAATATGGCATTTCTTCCATGGATCAGCCACGGAGGGTGTTGCTCCTCAGCCCACTGGGAGCACCCTGTACCCAGAGAAGGGTCTTCTCTGCAGTTCTTGGTTGCTGGTGCCAGTGGGAGGCTTATGGGTTCTCTGTCTGCTCACAGGCACTGAACTACGAGGAAACCTGAAGAAACCACAACCCAATGCTTTGAGTGCAAAGCTGAAGGCTCAAAGGATGTGCACATTGTCTGGCAGACCGTGGTTGCAAACAGTGCCACTGACTGCAAGAAAGGAACCACGGTGAGAGCAGGGTAAGTGTCCCAGTCACATATGAGATGATCCTTTCCCCGCTCTCTACTCTCTCTTTGGACATAAAACAAAGAGAAACAGGTATTCACATGTGAAGACGAGCAGACGTGACATTCAGAAGGTATGCATTAAGGTTATAACAGTCACTCTGACCTTTTAAAAATTTGCTCAGCTCTAAATTGGTTGATGAGGCTCTGATCAGAGATGCTCTCAAGAACATGTTTGCTGTAACTTTATTTTCTCTCCAGCTGCTCTAGTGGTCACAACTCAGAAAGCTATTAAACAATGGGTTTTTGCCTGTAAACGTCACAACTATAATTAGTAGAGATACATCTAAATTTGATCAGCATCCGACTCTCTAAAAATGTATATCCTTGCTAATCTAAATACTATATATTTAAAGAGCCAGTTTAGAAGCATTTTTCCTGTGTGGTTTGTTTGTTCGTTTTGTTGTTGTTGTTTTGTGTTGGGTTTTTTTTTTTTTTTTGTGTGTGTCAATTTTTGCTTAAAAGCAACCTATTTCTGATCTTTCAAGTGCACACAGCACCGGAGTGCGATTGTGTGCTATTAAAACAGAGCCCCAAGGTTCTATCCTCTAACGAAAATAGGATTTATCAGTCACTGATTTTTTAGTGGAATTTTCATACAGCTTGTGCAATAATATATATTAAGAAAAAAATTTAAAAAAAGCTTTTGTTCAAATCAGTGACAAAATCTCCTGCTTTGCTGATATGAAAATCAGTAAAAAAATTTGCAAGGATCAATAATTAACTCTGAAAGGATTTAAAGGCAAAAATCTACTAACACATAAGCAGCAAATACTCATGGTTGGTACTGTGTATATTATCTGACAGTCCAAATTTCTCATTCCCTGCTGCTCCTCTATACCTTCCAAGACTCTTGCTCTTACTGTGCTCTGCAGCTGACGTTTCTTACCCGGACAGTTCCACGCCACATAAATGTGCCATCTACTGGCAAATGAATGCAACTGGAGCGTTTTGTTGCAGAGAAGCTGGGTGAAGGTGACATCGCGATTCATTAGAGTTTACAGGTTTGGGGAGGAATTGGGAACAAAAGAAAAGTTCAAGAAAAGTTAAGACTTGAGCCCTGTTAGTCAGTAAGTAGTTGCAGAATCAAGATCAGTTTAATAACTTTAGACATACTACTAGGAATGCCCTAAAGCATAGCTTTGGGTTGTATAAATCCTAAGTAAAAAAGCATTCGTGTTATTTCAAGTTTCCTTGTGTGGCTTAAAAAAACCCCAAAACAACAAACCAACTAATTTATGAGACTTTAGGGAGCTTTTTCCCCCCCCAGCATTCACTGCAACACTTCTCTTGGCAGGAAACATACCTTGCAGCTGACCCTGTCCCATTATGAAATTCTCTTCCAGAATGAATGAGCTGTGGGTGCTTTGGCCACGGGAGGTGGCTCTCTGGTGTGGATGTCCTTCTGGAGTCAAGTTCCTGGGTTATGTCCAAACCCCAGGGCAGACACTTCTAGAGGAGGAGAACCACACTCCTGTCATGAACTGATGTGCTATCATTAACAAACTCCATCACTACCTTGTACACCTGTTGTATCATGTAACCCTTAGGATGATGCCACACCATGACCTTGTTTCTGCTACAACATCATGTTTTTATTAAGGCTACACACTCAACTCCTCTCAGTTTTCCCCACTGGTAAGCAAGCTTGCCAGATGGATGCTTCTCCATAGGTATGGTCAGGGAATAAAACATATTTACTGGGGACACTCATTATTTTATTTTTGTTTTTAAGGTGGCAGTTGAAAGAGAGGTTATTTTATAAATTCTGGGCATTTATGAAATAACCAAATGTTGATTGTTTAACCTCAATTAACACACCTCTAAGATGGGGGAGTAAAACCAACATAATTTACCTAAGGTTCTACCTATCACTAATGGAGCCCTGATGCCTAGATCCCTGTTTTATGCAAACATCAAGTAGAAAGATGATGGTAAAGATGCAAGAAATTGAAAGGGCATCCCAATCAAGCATTCATTTTGTTCAACTATTACTTAGAGAACTATAGATACATTCAAAGTAGCAGCGTAGATAGACAGTAAAGAACAATACTTCCAGTACAAGACAGTTCTCGTGATATTGCTGCGCAGACCAAAGCATTGATATACCATTAAATGTGTTGGACATTTTAAATTAGATCAAATTATCTTCATGGTGGAAGAATTTCAGAAAGTGCACCAAGCTTCTCCAGCACTCTGGTTTTTTCTTTATTGCGTTAATTACCAGTCTTTCTTCCTGTAACTGACTGGATGTAATCAGAATGCACAGCACTACGTGGCAGGAGGCTGAGACCTTGCTCCATTTGAGTCAATGTACCTACAGCTGCGTCCTTTCCAATCTTCCACAGCATCTTGGAAGCAAAGGCAAAGGAAGAAGTCTCTGATCTCTCCCTCCCAGCAAAGGAAAACATCTGTTACTGTGGTGGTGTATGTACAGGAACAGATCACCAACCTCTGTCCTCAAACTCCTTCCAACTAGGACAACTGTTGCATCCAAAAGAATTCAACTATGTTCACGTGTTGGGCAAAATGTTTTCTCTACTTTGTCCTTAGCAAAGATGCCTCCTCCTCAGCCGGGCAGCTTCTCAACACAGAGAGCAGAATTTGCAGTTAGATACTGGATCGCTACCGTGTAATCTATCAAAAGCTAAATCTTGTCAGCTGAGCATTAGTAAGGAATGTGCGAGTTTGTCCCATTTGGGTCTTTCTTATGTGCTTCACTGGCCATGAGCTAATCCAAACCCACACCACAAATACATTGCTTTGAAAATTTAAAGCAAAGAGCCATGTGAACATGATTGTTAGAAATACATTTTTGCAAAAACATTTGTATTTGACCCTCGGAGGGAAAGAACAAGGCAACCAGACTGTAAGGACCCTTAAGGAAAATTTTACTGGCTTTGAAATAAGATGATTGGGAACTCATCACAATGATCTCATGGAAATCTCAAGCTGCTGTTACCCCATTGAGGTAGGAACTTTTTGTAGTAATGAACTGTAAGAATAAACTACACTTTCAATATATGCAAGTTTCCTTCAGGCAGGTAGCGTTTTTTGTAGTAAACAGCAACAAAAAAAAAAGTCAAAGCGTGAGTAGGCCTCAGATTTAATTACAACTTTTATTTGTCATCAAATTCAAAAGCTAGGAAGGGGAGCTACCTTGAGATCCCACCTTGCCTCAAGATATCTATCTCATCCGTCTAAAAACCCAACACATTACAGAATTCCCATATAAGATGACACATATTTACTGCCTAGAAGACATTCAAACATCCTTGCGGAGCTTTACCCCTTTTACTGGAAGCAATCACTGCCCTACCTGGCATTAGAGACTTCTATTTCACCCCTTTCCTCAGAGGCCTCAAATCAGTTCATTCCTCAAGCTGTCAATTAAAAACATTTTTAAAACCTTTGTAAGACCCACACTTGTAAAACCTATAATGGCCATACAATTTTAGTTTTTTGTCAAACACACCCACATCAGCCTCACACACCCCCCAGCTGGAGAATGGACCAGTTACTTGTGGAATGGTTTTTGGATTCTTATCTGGGATAACTTGTCTTTACACACAGCAAGAGAAGAACAACAGATTTGAATGACGCCTTCAAGTCTGCTGCAGGATGTGCTGTGTTTGCACAGAAGTTGTTGTAAGAGCAAAAGACAATCTTTCTGCCGCTTCTTAGCTCAGCTTTAGAAAAAAGTTCAAAGGTCTTTAAAAAGTAATATAGCATTTGTACCATCAAACCAAGGAGACAACACAACCCACAGTCAGAAGGCGTACGGCAGCAGAAGCAGAGAGGCCGAAGCTCCGCTGGGAGAGCGGGAAGAGGAGGAGCTGTGCTACAGAGAGCAGGTACCAGAGCCTCTCCCAACACACCACTTGCAGAAAAAGCCTCAAGACAGACAATGCCAAGACCATGAACAGTCTTTACTTCTATCGGTTGTTTCACAGCACAAGGAGACACAGCACAACGTTTGTACAGCGGGATCTGCAGACAGTTTAAAAACAGGCAATTATCTTGAATAAAAAGCATCGAGTCTGAATGTGAAACGCTGGAGACAAACAATACTGCAGCTAATGACCACCTTGCTTGCCTTTGATTGTCTAAGAAGTCCAACTCAGTGACTTCTCATAGTGCCTTAAATGCTCTCCACACCATCTTCTCCAAACAGCCTAGTTAGGGTAAAGCTTAACGCGGCCCCACCAATACGCGCACTACGTTTCATAACCTCTTCCTCTTGCTTTCCACCCGTTTGCAGTGTGTGTGGGGGGATGCAACGACTCTCGTCATACAACATTCTGATTCACAAAGAAGCAGCACAAGTGTTGTACATAATTTAATTTGCACTTCTGTATATAAATGTTTACTATATTGCACACTATTGCAGCACTTAAAAACATCTAATTATTTGCAAAAATTAGTAAAATACTTTAAAGGATTTAAAAATAAGGGTTTTAATGCAACTGACAAGATAATAAAAAAGCAATTTACTTAATGAGATACAATCCTTTATGTTGGAAATGAAAGTTACATACAACTAGAGTACAATTAAAATATACCATATAGTTCAACACTTAATTCCTCAAATGTGTAAAATTAACAAGCTTCTACTGTCATAGATATACAATTTTTTCCATATTGTGAAAAGGATTTTTCAAATTAAATACAGGTAACATAATATTCTGTAGTTATATTTTACGACTGTGTTTAAATGAGAGGGTTGTATAATACTCACATTGTCAAATGTACTCACTAATGCCTTGGAAATTGCACACTTCCCCTCCTTTTCCAAAATAGAATCTCATTTCCATACTGAAGTCTATTATGCCATATTGGAAAAGTATTTTACTTTCTAACAGGATTTTCATAAAATTAAAAAATAGCATAATATCATGGCATTAAGATGACTTTTCCACTTATGCCCACGTAGAATTTAATCCGGATAGCAGACAGACATGTCAGAACCAATTTCCTAGACTTTTGTCTTACTGTACACGCAAGATGAATGATTACAGTATTTTACAAAACAGAAAAATCTCTGAACCTTACTAGAATTATAAATGTAACGATTAAAAATTAAAATCATAACAGAATCAAATTGTGATCTCCAACATTTATTAAAATCTTTTAAAGTTCATAAACGACAACAAAGTTACTGTAGAATTTATCGCATACAGCTAGCATACAGCAGCATGTCCTTGGTCTAAATGAAATACAAAAGATTTTAACATTTTCATACAAAGGATTTCTTTAAATTTATTCATGTGACGATATATTTTTGTTACATAAAATTTGCTACAGCAAAGTATCTTATACTTCTCTTGCACATATGTAAATATGGGTGGACAAAGACTGCATTCAGTGTCAGCCTCCTAATGACGTTGTGCAAAAATGCTCAACAACCTAAATATACAGAATGTCGGATGGTACGTTTCATTCTCTTTTTTAAAATGTCTACAAAGGCTTTTCTTAAAGGAGTGTCATACGGATTAAAAGGAAGGAGTGCCAGTGCCGCCTTTGCACTGACATCCAAACAAATGCAATGGCTATGGATCAATATAGCTCTTTTTTTTTCTCGTTTCTTTGTTGTTGTTGTTTAAAAACAATTCATCCTTGTATGCATGTCAATTTATCATAAAATATGAGTCTAGTTTAAACTGTTTAGATGTGCTGTTTTAAGACAGGTCACTGAGACAGCCAGAATCAAGTGTACAAATAAAACTACTATGAGTAAGTTTAAAAGCAACCCCCAAAAAAGTGCTGAGCCACTGATGATTAACATTGAAATAAATGTGTAAAAGTGCCCAAAGCTAGCACATGGTAGCAGTATCTTTTAAGTCAGTTGGTGAGAGTATACAAAACATAATTAAGCCCAAATACTTATACCTGTGTGACCATACATTCTGTTTGATTGAAAGAAAGGAGGTTAGAAATGAAGACACAACGCAACTAAAATAAACCCAGCTGTTGCAGTTTTTAAACTTTGTCTCTTTTCTTCATGAATGAAGTGCTGTAATTAAAAAGAAAATGATTGTAGCAGTACTCCATCCTCAGTTTACTAATATAGTATACCAGAATAAAAACTTGGCAATAACCTCTTATTCTTAACAGCTAACAAAAAAATAACCGTGTTCATCCAGCAATGCCTCTAGGACGTTAGTTTGCATTTGCTAAACCATTTGTTTTTCATAGCTAATGGCAGAGCGCATTTTGCTTTTTGTGGTGTGGTGGTTTTCGTTTTAATGGATGCCTTTTTTTCACCAAAAAAAGGCTCAAAACAAGGAATATTTTGGGGGCCCAAATATTGGCTTTTTTTTTTTAAAAAAAAAACAAAACAAAACAAACAGAAACAAAACAACCCACAACAAAACAAAACAAAAAAAACCCCAGTGAATCAAAATGAATCATATTCTCTACAATACTGACCAAAACTTCCTTTAAGAGTTTAGGGATCATGTTCTTAAAAAAGCCATTTCCTACCTGCCAACTGAAATGCTGGTAAGTTGACTTGGTTAAATATGGTCCAAAATCCAGACCAGGTGGATTACTCCCTCTCACGAGACTGCAAGCTTGCCCTGGTACAGTCTGGTTATGGCAATTTACCTACTGCCGAGGTGGGACGTACAAAGGAAGGAGGCAGTGACGAAAACTGCAGGGATGTAGAAAACCAAGGCACGGGGTCTAGCTACTGTCCCCTACTTAAGCCATCCAATTGATTCTACTGAATTTTGGTCAGTCTCCAGGAAGAAATGTTTTTAAGTTAATTTAGCAGACATTTATATGGCGATAAATACTACCTTCAAAAATGCTAAAAATGTTGGCTAGGTTTAGTCTGAGCTACTAAAAAAGTATTATAAATTGTAGCATCAGACACAAGACAGACAAGAATTATTGGCTGGCACAGACTAGAAGCAACATTTATCTTTCACTTCAGTCTAAATCACACTAGCCGCAACACCTTCCATTTCACTCACACAAATAATACATTATTCAAAATAAAATGGAGCATTCTTGGGTAAAAAACTACTTCATTTTAAAGGGGGAAAATGAACAATACACAGAAACAAAGAACGACAGAAACCAAAGTTAAGTAGGAAAGTGGTCTATTATTCTGTGTTACTGCACAAACAGTGCTTGCTTAATTGTGCCTAGTTAGAAGGGTTGGTGCAAACTGCACACATGGAAGATGGCAATAAAGACCTCAGTCAGCTTTGTGGAATGAAGTAACTAGGTAACTGTTTTGACATATGATGGTCTCAGCTCCACCTCATCTGTTAACAGAGTGCAAAGATCCCAATGTGAGCCCTGATGTCATCTTGTCCTCTTATGCCTACTAAAAATCAGCAAATTCTTTTGCACATTTTTCTGTTAGAGACGCGCGAATATCTTCTTCTTCATAGTCATCAAAGTTGCTGGTATCTCCAGGGCCTCTGCACTTTGGTATGAATGGAGCTTCTACCTGTATTTGGGGAGAAAACAAAGCGCACATGAAATGTTATCAGCCTGATATCTCTAGACTGACCCACTGTGATAGTGAGCACAATATTCCCGTTACTGCTCCAATGTTGCCAAGAAACCAGATATTACAGTGAACCAGGCGCATACATAGAACCAGCCTAAGAAGGTGCAGGCCCAGATGTATGAATCCAAGTTGAAAAAGACTAATAACTCACAGACAAACATCAATAAAAAACAATTGCTTCCACTTCAAAGCAAAGTTTACTTCTCTTCTTGCAGAAGCGGAGAAGCAGACTGATTGCCATCAACACAACTCAGNCAAAACCTCCATTTCCAAATAAAAACCTAACCCAATACAAGTTGAAAACATTTTGTTCTGCATCTCCTACGAAGGTGGACCTAACTGCGAGAAGTGAAAGCCTTCTCAATTAGGCCACAACTGAGAGACGAGCAATGGCTTGAAGGTGTCACAAAAAGGTTGTACGGGAAGTCAATGCAGCTCTAACCAATGATGGAAAACCCCTTCTGGTAAAGGCTGCCTGCACCTTCCTCTCAAATCCACGTATATGCTCCACGAGCCTTGATACTGGGCACATCTCCTATCACCTCTATGGTAGCAAGCCATTCACACTCAGGAACTGGAGCCAGTCGTTTTCCAAGCACCCTCTTAACTGCTGCTTCTTAAAGCTGAGGGAAACCGCAGCTTTTTGAGGTTGACCTTAAAAATAAAAATCCTTGGAGCTGGCTGCAATTTAACACTCAGTCTCTCTGTTCCAACTAGTGAACTTCAGCCTCTACTCATCTTGGAGGTTAAACTGAAGATACAGGTCTGCGTGGGGACATACCTGCATTTTTACTGACTGACAGCTGATGCTGTCCCAGTACAGTCAAGGGGGAAAAAAAGAAAGGAAAAAAGATAAAGGATTTGTTCCCAATTTGCAGACACTTACATGCTGTTTTAGGGAACGGACTACTACATTCCACCTTCACTAAGCTAGTATCAATTCAAATCTTAAACCTTCTAATCTATCTCACCTCAAAGTTAAAAATTAAGCTTAATTACTTCTTAAATAATGTGAATTTTAGTATCAGTTGCATGCTGAAAGAAGGAATAAACAGGGTTTAGGATTGATAGGAAGCAAATCTGAAGAATGGATGGTAAGAAAGGCACAAGAGAATGGAAGACCAGGAAGAAGGAGAGTTTCTACTGAAAGAGGTCTAGGACAAGCTGGAGTTGGAGACACAATTATCAGTACTGCATTCCTCCTTTCCATTTGACACGGGCCTCATTTATCCACCTTTATGGTACGCAAAATTATTGAGGTGCTGCAAATTTACACCTGGAAATGCAAAGTCATCAGAGCAGTCTCTCTCTCTCCAGGACGCCCCAAGGAGTGCGTGCAGCAGAGCAGCGAGGTGGGGAGACAGGCGGGCAGGACAGGCACGGCTCCAGCTGATCAGGAAGGGGATCAGGAACTGCTCCATGCCCCGGGTACATCTCTGATGGCAGCCTCTGTGTGTGTGTGTGTGTGTGTGTGTGTGTGTGTGTGTGAATCAGTAAATTAAAGAGGTACAGCACAGACTGAACTCCCTTGACTTTGGGTGGTAACACTGTACACCCCCAGGAAATAACAGTAACTTTCTGCATTTCTAGACTGTGCTACAATTGCCAGGTGGGTATCCTTTTGTTCCTAAAACAATGTATGTGTTTAGGTGATTTGTGATTTATCCTGAGAGAATAAACAGTGTGTACATACCTAACCTACCAAGCCACACCTTTACCATTACACCTCAATTCTGTCTCTGGGTCTTTTCAATTTTCAATTACTTGCTTACACCATAGCTCAGAGCACAAGAAGTATCTTCTTTCTTGCTGGAATTTTAGAACACATTTAAATTAGATGCCTCAGACTTTTTCCTATTATCTTCACTAAGGAAATCGCTAAAAAGAGATGGCAGGAGATAACACTAGTTTATGGCAGAAATACTTGTTTGGCCCTAAATACACCCATGTTACCAGGCAGCACTTTAATAAACAGATACACGAACACAAAACGAGACTTGATCTTATCTGAAATATTAAGGAATTGGCTGGTTCACTTATAACTGTAGCATTACAAATTATTCACATTACATTAGCTGCCAAGGAAGACCATGTTTATTCAGGAAAATACATGCTGCAGTAACAGCCACTGTGAAAAGCTGGTATAAACCTAACGTTTATTGCTGTATTTCTGTGACTGCTTAAACGATCCATGAGCTTGTTTCAGACCCTTACTATTACCATATTTATTCCTTATAACTAGAAGCTTCAAACTTACTCAGCAGCAGTTTTCACAATTCTTTAAAACTACTAATAGGTGTTCTGACTCTACTATTAGTTCACGTTTAAATCATTTCTTGTTTCAGTGAAAGTAATTCTCTCCAGTAGTGCACACTAGCAATGCTAAAAATATTTAGCGCGCTATTAAAACATCTGATTTAATATTATGGGGCTGGGGTGTTCCCAGACAGCACACTGGGGAATGAAACTCAGTGCACATAAAACTGCCTCGTAAACAGGCATTAAGAAACAAAGAACAGGTAATTACGATTCTGCAACGGGGAATCTTTTCTTAAAACATCTATACTTAATGAATAGAAAGAATACAAGATGTGTTAATTGTACCCTGTCTTCTAGTAATTATTACGTTAGTGAATACTACAACAACTGTACTGTCAGTTTGTGTAGCCAAACAACCAGTTTCTTTTTAGAAACTATTGTTAGTATTTGGGTTTGGCCTTTAAAATACTGCTGTTACAGCAGTGAGTTCATGCCTCTATAATCAAGACTGCCAGCATTTCAACCATGTCAACCAGTTCCTTGAAATGTTATCACTCGACTCTAACCTTTTTACCAATATCTAGACACAGAATTATTTCTCCACCTGAGTCTTCTGGGACAACACCAAAGAAGTTATTTTGGTCTTCTACTGTTGTCTATTGAAAAAACCAAGAATTCAGAGGTTGCATCTGAGAGAAAAAAATAACCTCTTAAGAATCTGTTTCTAGTATCTCACCGCTACACAGATATTTAACTTGGGACTCTATCTTGAAGGGGGATGGGAGATTTGGAGGTACTGGGAGACAAACCTAGTCTGAATTGTCATCATCCTCATCCCCTTCCCCAGTTTCCTCTCACAGTTCTGCTTCTTTCATCCTGGATGAAAGGTTTCATCCTCTCAAACCGGAATGTTAGTGGCTGCTCATGCTCCGAAAATATTCTCAATTCTCTCTGTTGCTTTCATTCTCACGCAAGCCTGAGGTTCATAGTGCAAACAGGGCATGGACTTTCTAAAAACCACATTGCAAGTTGTGTTGGTCAAGCAGGGCTAGAAAACCATTCTAAAAAATGCCAAAGCCCAGCATTCGGCAGAGCTCCCTCCATTACTGCAGCTGATGGAACTGCAGTGTCAGAAGGGAAAATCTCCTCAGCAGACACTGAAGACTGAGTAGACGCTCTCTGCATCTGACCCTCTCACAGTCACAGATAAAGCAAGAACAAGAAGGAGAGAATGTACTTTAGCAGCAAAAGCAAAGCTCCAGCTTTGGCTAGAGTTCCTCCACACCGAAGCACAGTCTGACTGCTAAGAACTAGCTGGAAAGGAAAACAGATTCCTCTCTGCTGTGGAGGAGTATTTATAGATGCCACTATAGCAGGGGTTAAATAAAAAGGGAGAGAGGCGGGAGATGGCTCATTCTGAGATATTCCAGAAATAGACTAAAGCACACCACCTGTTAAGAGAACATGAATATACCCAGAGGTCCAGGAAAAAATACCAACAAGAAACAAACATAATTCAGTCAATATAAACTCTTCAGAATGTTAAAGACTGAACGACTTTCACCTTTTCTTAGTTTAATGCAAAGTGACAGATTTCAGAAAGCAAAAGTAAGCAAAATAATTAGAAATTTTACTTCAACCCCTTAAAGACCTGTAATAGTTTTGACCAAGAAGGGTCTTACCTTTCTCTGATAAATGGCAATCCAATCTGTAGTTGCAAACCACTTGTGATTCTTTATGTCATTTACACCATTCTTGAGATTTCCATATCGTTTGGTCAAATCTACCTGGAGTAAATTTCTTAGAAGATCCTTCAGGTCTGAACTGAAGTGTGATGGGAACCTTACCTAAAATACACATCCACAGCATTAAAAAACAACGTAAAATTTTTGGTTCTTCCCCCTGTGAAACAAAACAGCATTCACACAAAAGGATACATTAGGGCTATTTTATATTCTTCCTCTAAAAGTAAATCAAGTAGGAACGCATAAAAAGAGAGATGATTATTGTTGTACATGTATTTCTGTTTCACAGAGCCTTTATCAATAGCACTGCCTTGTGCCTCTACTGTTTTCTGAGCTGAAAGTTTCTAGATAGGATCAAATTGAGGAAAAATATTAATGTAATGATATAAAGCTAAATGTAACTTGGTGTCTCAGCTCAAAGCATTCTCAACTATATTCTAGGAACAAATTTTCAGATTATAATACACACATGCACACAGGAGATACAGGGTAGTACAGCATATATACGGCATATAAACATATAGACAAACTCTGATATAACTGAGCATTCAGCAATCATGTGAAAATTCAATCTGGAACTTTACGCTGTACTGTAACCTGCTTCTGATAATTAAATACACCAACATCAAAAGTCTTCCAAAGATAACATAGCACTATATTGAAGTTATTGAAGATAGCTATAGTTGCTTCAATATAGCACATTGAATTATATAAGCTTCAATACAGTATATTGAAGATAACTATATTGAAGCTATTTGAAGATAGCACATGAGTGACTTGCCAATCCAATTAATTCAAACCTGGCTAAGAAATATTTGAAGATGATTTATGGGATGTAATTACATAGGGTTTCACTAGCAAAAGATTTGCTGACACCATTCGCAATGAAAGAGAGAGAAAGAACAGACAGAAACTTGTATTTGTCATGCCTGGAGTTTCAGCGTTTGACACTCCCTATAGGTTGCTGATCAGTTATAACAAATGCAGAACATTGAATTCTTTAACATAAAAACCAAGTTGCAAACATCAAGAGATCTGATAATCAAGGACACTGCTTCAGTTTACCTGTCAACATGGCTCTATTGTAGTACATGAGAAATTCACAG
This sequence comes from Nycticryphes semicollaris, assembly GCA_013400055.1. NCBI lineage: Eukaryota > Metazoa > Chordata > Aves > Charadriiformes > Rostratulidae > Nycticryphes > Nycticryphes semicollaris. The sequence continues at coordinate 1,132,485 of VXBJ01001163.1, read as the reverse complement.
GTTTTTTACAAACGTAATACCTAGACACCTAGAGGTAAGGAAACATTAACTCAACATGTTGCATTGTAGAGAAGTCGGTGCTGGTCTCTTCTCACAGGTGATTAGCGACAGAAAGAGGGAATGGCCTCAAGCTGCAGCAGGGTAGGTTTAGGCTAAACATCAGGAAAGAACATTGGAACAGACACTGGAACAGGCTGCCCAGGGAGGTGGTTGAGTCCCCATCCCTGAATGTATTTAAGAGTCGTTTAGATGTGGTGTTGGGAGATATGGTGTAGGGAAGGAATTTGTAGAGCAGGGCTGATGGTTGGACTCAATGATCCCAAGGGTCTCGTCTAGCACCTGAATGATTCTATGATTCTATGTTTAAGCAGAGAACTAAGCGCATGAGGCAGATTAAATGAAAGACCTAAGGTTATAAAGGAAACATAGTGCCAGTTGAGAACTGAATGTTAGAATTTCCAGAGTTCAAGTCCAGTGTTGTTCCTGCAACCATCTATGGGCTCAGCACAGGAGGCAGACGATCAACAGTACAAACGTCAAACAAATTAGACAGGGCTGTGAAAAATGCCTA
>VXBJ01001163.1:1114075-1131883 GCA_013400055.1 Nycticryphes semicollaris | reverse complement strand
TTTTAGTTTACAGGATAAATATTTCTTTAAAATATTTCTTCATAAATGAATATCCATATATTCATGGAGACAGTCGAAGGGTCACAGTATTATAGCTTTGCAAACAGTAGCCACCTTTGTGATATAAATAAGGTCCTAGACAAGGAATCTCGCCGCAGTGCACCATGGGGCCTACTGAGCTGTTTCTCTTGATTACAATTACAGAAGTACATAAGGTGCAGCACAGCATGTATTTATGTAGCAACAAGGAAGAGAAGAGCTGTAACAAACTGAAGTAAGCACAAAGAAACAACGAGACAACGCTGCCCAAGAGGAGAAACAACAGAATTACTGCATTTTTGTGCTATCTGGCACACTAAGAGGTACTCATGAAAAATAAAAGGGAAAAGTTGGAAATACGCTTTAAAAATTTTATGTAACAATGAAAGCTGAACAGAACATTACTCCTGTAGTTCAAGAAATGTCTAAAGAAACCTATTATGAATCATGGAGACTCTTCTGAGCTTCTCAAAAGCTGCAAAAATATTTCTAGAAAAGAAAATAGCTAGGCTAATCCAGCATACAGCTATGTAGTTGTTAAGAGTTGTTGGATCATTTTTATCCAAGCATCAAAGGATTTAATACCACGATGTCTGTAAAGTTAATAACTTATACTTTAAATTTGAAAGCAGGGAACAGATTTTCCAAACTTTAATTTTTAATATTACTGTAACGATATCTCCACTTATGAAGTATACATTACAAACTTTTCCCATATTCTTTCCAAATTGCTCCAGCAACTTCTGCATCTACTCCTCACAAAAAACAGGTTTTGCACAGACAAAAACTTCCATCTGCAAAAATTCACGGAGCCTTCACTCACCTTGCCAGACACAATCTTCTCATAAATTTGAATGGGCTGATCTGCAAAGAATGGGGGATATCCAGCTGCCATTTCATAGATTAACACTCCTAACGCCCACCAATCCACTGCTTTGTTGTAACCCTAGATAAAATGAAGAAACACCACTGCTAGTACATTTCTAACATAGTTCAAGGTTTTCAGTACACATCTAGGCAAGGCAAAGAAAGCAAATGCACTATGGCTGTAAGTTCTGTATTGAACAAGCAGAGTTCGAACCAAACTGAAGGTCACGGGTTCCAACAGCAACACACTCAAAGCCTAACACAGCGATGAAAGGGAAACATTTTGCACATATTCCTGTCCTGAGCTTCGGTGATGTCTTTACACTGATGTCACAAAACTCCCTAAGTGACAGAAATGGGCACAATATATTTAGTTATTTAAATAATCTTGCTACAGAATGATTGAAACTTTCAAATCTTAGAAATCTCATTAAATATAACAACACTTTCCTTCTTGGATACCATCACCTTTTTGCATTTTAATCCACATTTCAGAACATTCATTTTCATATGCAGTGATCTAGCTACAAGAGCTTAAAGGTTTATTTTATTAGCTGTTATAGGGTCATCTATGATTTGATCTTTAAAGCCTGAACATAAAGTCAATAGTAAATCCAACTTAACATTAGAAAAGAAAGAGCTCACCAACCACATCATTTTTATGTGTGTTCTCTTTTACAAAGCTCAGGGCTAAGACTCAGTCTTTCCTGGAAAACCTACTATGGAGGATTTGTAGCAGAGACAATGCAATTTCTTCTGCTGCTTTAGCTGCATAGGTACAAAAAGGCTGCAAATAATGAATATTTTCTCCCCAAATAGAATTATTTTTGGCTTGCTTTTAGACCTGCAAAGGTCTAAGCCACATTTCATTACACCACATATTAAATTATGACTGTTTATATCCTAAGCAATCCCAGAAGATATAAGGATATTCTTTCGTTGCAAAACAAAGTGCTACAGATGAACAGCTATATGATAAATACTATTTCTTCTATATTCAGACTCTTAGTGCTAGACACAAACTGATCAACAGTAAGCTTAGACTGCATGTACTTCATGTGTAAACCCAGTGGTTTGTCATGTTTGACTTCACATCAAGTGCCTGAAACCTGAAGCACTCTGTAACTGGCTATTCAAGGACGAGCGGTGGTCCTCAGGGGTCAGTACTGGGACCAGTGCTCTTTAACATCTTGGTCAGTGACGCAGACAGTGGGACTGAGTGCACTCTCAGCAAGTTGGTTGACAACACCAAGCTGCGTGGAGCAGTTGATATGGCAGTGGAAAAGGATGTCCAGAGGGACTTGGACCAGTTTGAGAAGTGGGCCCCTAAGAACCTCATGAAATTCAACAAGGCCAGAGTCACGGCAATCCCAAGCACAAATACAGGTTGGGTGGAGAATGGATTGAGAGCAGCCCTGAGGACAAGGACTTGAGGGTACTGGTTCAAGGTGACCCAGCAACGTGGGCTTGCCACCCAGAAAGCCAACCATATCCTGGGCTGCATCAAAAGAAGCATGGCCAGCAGCAGATCGAGGGAGGTGATTCTGTCCCTCTACTCTGCTCTCATGAGTTTCCACCTGGAATACTGCATCCAGTGGTAAGGCCCCCAACATCAGAAGGACGTGGACCAGATGGAGCAGGTCTAGAGGAGGGCTATGAGATGATCAGAGGGATGGAGCACCTCTCCTATGAAAACAAGCTGAGAGAATTGGGATTATTCAGCACAGAGAAGAGAGAGCTCCAGGGAGACCTTACAGTCACCTTCTAGTACTTATAGGATAGATGGAGAGGGACTCCCTATCAGGGAGTGATAGGATGAGGGGAAATGGTTTTAAACTGAAAGAGGGGAGATATAGATTAGATACTGGGAAGAAATTCTTTACTGTGAGGGTGGTGAGGCACTGGAACAGGTTTGCCCATGGAAACTATGCATGTCCCATCCCCAGAAGTGTTCAAGGTCAGGCTGGATGGGGCTTTGAGCAACCTGGTCTAGTGGGAGGTGTCCCTGCCCATGGCAGGGGGGTTGGAATTAGATGATCTTTGAGGTCTCTTCCAACTCTAACCATCCTACGATTCTACAATCCATCCAATACGAGCTCCTGTTCTAGTTGTTAACACTTCAGAATGTAATCACTCAGATCTGCTGTTCTGATAAGGATGCTAGTTAAATAACTCAATTACAGATTCTTCAAATCCCTTCCCCCCCACCCCCCAAGCATATGTAGGAAGTTCTGTGTAGTTACATGAAAATACATGCTTTGTAGTAAGTTTTAGGATACTGAAAAAATATTCACAATGCAACAACTGCATTTTGTTTAATTCATAAGGAGTTGACTAGTCCAGATTTGAGTTTTGGAAGTATCACCCAATTACTAAACTCGTAGGGATAAGTTTTAACTGCATCAAATCCCAGACAAAGTACCTTGCTGAGAATTATTTCAGGTGCCAGGTATTCTGGAGTCCCACATAACGTCCAAGTTCTTCCTTTTACTCTTTTTGCAAAGCCGAAGTCCGTGACCTGTCATCAGAAGAAATAAATCGACTATAAGTACATTTCTACAAAGAAATCTAAAATTAAGTACTTCTGAAATATTTTGGAAAGCTATTTTGTACAGAGGAAAAATTTGTTTCTCAAATCACATAGTAACATATAGCCAGATGTACCTTTAGTAGCCAGTCCTTTGATATTTCCAATTCAGACAGACCGTTTTTAATAATAAAATTAATAAATAACACTAAATACGTATTTCCCCCCTGACACAAGCTCCTATTTATAATTTTAAAAAATCAGTGGGAACTACAGCTTACTAATCTTTCATGTGCAGTGCAATTACATTCATCATTTTGCTTATACTTTTCACATCAGACTGTTTATACTGCTGAAAGTTTAAAGAACACGAATATGAACAAGATATTTATCTTTTCCTTCAGTTAACATAAATGAATCACAAAAAGGGTCAAGATATCGACCAGTCTTGTAAATTTAGAATTTTATTGCATAAGCGTATAAAGGTTATATATAAAATGACTGTGGGAATAAGACAACATAAAAGAGGTCTTCCAGTAACTTCTGATTCTGATTATCTTTGAAAGGAATCACCAGAGTGAAGCTTGTTTATTTGAGGACTAAGGGGAACCGTATTCACAAACGGCAAGTTCTTGTCCATTATAAATTCTTTGTACCAACTGTCATCTTTTCTGCAGTAAGTTTTTTCAGAACTCTGTATGGAATTATCATCCTCTCTGTGATTTTTCCTGGACCATATCGTGGAATACACTTGGAGGCCAGGGAGTTGCATGCAAAATTCTGGGATCAGTTTCAAGGTATCAAGTCTACGCTTGTTTGGGGATGTTTATTTTGCTTCCTCCGTTTGGTATCATTTTCAACCCATTCCCTGAGAAAATACAGCGTACCACAATGACAATCATTGCTAATTACACAGTAACTTGTCCTGATGTTTCCAATACACTAATGTCACAATTTAACAAGCCAAGCTCCAAACTATCGAGGCAGCTTTTGCTTCATTTCGGTAGAAAGAGCAGCAATCACAGCTACAGCTGAACAGAGAGGGTGATGTGCTGATTAGAGAGACCTGCTTCAGTCGGCAAAGAATCATTTCTGTGTTGGTGAATGCCCATCAGTCTACGTCAGAAGAATACACTGCAGACACGGGACAGGCGGTAATGGCTTTAAAATTCAAAAAGAAAATGAATGGAGTTTCTAAACAAAATTTAGTTGGAGCTGCAGCTTCAACATATGAAAACAAAATCCCCTTCTGTTCAGAAGCAGAACTGAACCAGCCTCACATGGGAAGAGCGACTGCTGGACCCATTATTATTTGCAGTTTGCCCACCATCACAAAAACACAGCGTTGCGTACAGAGTTGCCAATTCTGGAGTAAGCCATTCATAGCTTTACATTAATGGGGGTCCCCAACCACATCAATAGAACTTGTATTTCTCTTCACCCTAGAGCGTTAGTTTATTCTCCCTGCAAAATTGTTTTACAGTTATGAGCAACATAAGAGATGAATACTTTCCAATTCACTCTAATATTTTTATTATGTATTTTCCTGGTAGATTCTGCTATGGCAAAAGGTGATGCAATAAGAAGAGCGTCTATAGTTCAAGGACTGCAAAGCACTTCGAGTGCTTGTTCCTTTATACCACCTTCCCATTTGCCATTTAGATCAAAAACACAAGAGCAAAAAGGCAGATGAGGAGGTGCTGCAATAGCTTGTTGTAAAAATAAAGCCGTCATTCGCAGCACTGCCATTCTCATCCGACCTCAACTCAGCTCTTACTTTGAATGTGCTGAGAAGGTTAGAACTCTCCAAGAGTGGGATTCAACTGAAATAAAGTACTGTAGTGTCAGTGCTGATATCTAAACTGGTTATCCTAAAGTGCTTATGTAGACAATGCAGAGAAACAGACATTTTAGGGCACCTTTCATCTTGTTCTAGGGTACAGGTATAAAATAGTTCAGGTGAAGAGGGCCTTGTAATCACCTACTTCTCACCACAGACCCCAAGGGAAACCTTGGCAACTCGCTTAACTGCAGACTGCTCCGCTGTGCATACTGAATTTTAGTCAGAGGAAGTACAGTCCAAAGGTTTTAACCATCTGTGAGCAGCAGGGCAGTTTAATGCTCCCTGAACACACGCTAACACACCAGACAACTTCACAGCATTTATTCTAAACACATTTGCCAGAATTACCTAACCCTACACTGTAAGACAAGACTCCACTCCCTAAATATATGAAGAATATCATACCTGGATGTATCCTTGCTGATCAATTAAAAGATTTTCAGGCTTTAGATCTCTGTAGATGAGGTCTAATGAATGGAGGTACTCAAATGTTAGCACTATCTGAGCTGCATAAAACCGTGCATGTGGTTCACTGTGAAGAATTAAAAGAATATTAAGTACCCCAATGCTAGGCTAAGATACTAAAACAACCATGTAACTGCCAGGGACAGACAAATCAAGTATGTTTTAACTGGTTCTTTTACTGTGTAACAGGAAAAAAACCACACAAACAGCAAACATACATACTTATTCTCTAAATTTAATTAAGTCTTGCAGCTACACATGCAAATCACATCCTGCAATACAGAACTTAGACTTTAAATTTAACTTTTAGAAACTATCATCAATTTCAGTGACAATATGCATAGTAATTCCAAAATTCTATCGTGCATAGATCACAAATGCTTATATTAACTAATTGAAAAAGTTCTTCATTGCCTGACTAGTTAGGTCTACAAAAGAAGGGTAAATTAAATGCACTTACCCCTTCAGAATTTTTTCTTCAATACTAAAAAATTTTAAAAATCCCTTTTCCCAAGTTAGCAACATAAGCCTTTTTAAAAAGAATAATGTCATTAATACTCTTACCTGAACCTTCCGATTCTTCTTAGATGTGAAAACATTTCACCACCAGGAACATACTCCATTACCATGTATAAATTAGAATTGTCCTAAGGAAGCAAGTAAACACACACAAATACATATTAGGCATCCCAAAGTCTCTATAATTCCTATGTATTTTGTTAAAAAATGAGGAGGAAAAATTTTAACCATCCAATGACCTTAAGAAATATAAAGCAATACAGATAGAAACACACATGACAAAAGGAGTATCATAGATCTTAAGAAATCTATTTTACAGTAAATTTGAATAAAGATATGTAGTGAGTTCCTGACACTGGATGGTGTGTAAGTAACCCGAAAGCAGAGAGGACAAGATGCCTACTGCCAGACAAGACCTTGCCCTCCAAAGTTCAAAATTGACGACCCGAGGTAGTCTCACCTCCCCCAGCCCCAGCCCTGAAAACTGTAAAGATTCAGGTAGAACATGCTTGTTTATTTTAAGTGATACTAAACAATAAGAAAGAAAAAACCCAAACCAAACACAGAAGGAAATTATAGGACACATATCACTATAAATTAGGAAAACACTCTTTACAGACTGACTAGCACATACTGCCAGGAAATTAGAAGCTAACCTCAAAGTTCTTTCCTTCGTGGTTAAGACTGTCATCAAGACCTGCCTCAGGTATAAATCTCAAGGCAAAATTTGTAGAACAACTACAAATTTACCATTCCATATACTGGTACAGATTCCTCTGGTTCCTCTCAAAGACAGAACGATACCTAAAAGCTCCCTGCTGTATAGAAAAGCCAGTTTCCCTCCAAAATTTATGTGAAGATATCCTTTCAATCATCACCTGACGATTTGAGGTGTGTGCAAGTGTGCACACAAGTGTAATAATTGCTGCTCAAGACCTGGTAACAGTGCCAAGTGAAGCATCTTTGAAAACAAAAATACTATTGTACTGTAAAAGTTAAATGTTTTAATGCCTAAAGTCTGAGCATGCCTTTCCTTGAAACCCAAACTACTACTACTTCAAAATAACAATTACCTTAAAAGAATACTCCAGTTTTACAAGGAAAGGGAAGTTCACTGCTTGTAATATTCTCTTCTCATTCAGCGTGTGTTCTATTTGCTTCAGTTTGACGACCTAGGAGCAAAAAAAATAACAATCTTCAGTTAAAGTATGACATTGTATAGTTGTTGATAAATTTTCCAGTGCAAAACAAATAGTTGAAAACAAGCTTGTAACTTTGCAGATAACAAAAATCCTTATGGATTACTAGTACAATTATGGTGCCCTGGTGCCAAGAAAGGATTGAAAAGTCTAACAACATTTTAGCCAGTAATGCTCATGCAATACGATTTGCAGATAACGCTAGAAATAGTGTTTCTTACTACATGCTGAGTACAGGAATCACTAAGGAAAACATCTCTTTACATTTTCTTAAGAATTCCTTACGATTGGAATGGAGATACTTCTGCAGCAAGACAACAGTTCAATAAAATGCATTTGATCTTTGGACCCTTTCCTAAGAAAGGCAGGAAACTGTGTCAGACACATTTCATTATGAATTTTGTTATGTGTGAACAGGAGTAAACTGACTTGTTTTACATAGCTCCCACGTTAGCGAGGAGAAGACCAAGGAGAATACCAACTCAAAATTTCCAGTCTTACATTCTGCCAGACCTTTCAATGGGTTTTGCCTTTCTGCTTAGGGAAAGTATTAAAAAAATTAAATGCTACCTTCTTGGAATCCACGATAATGTTATGCTACTAGCAAGGCAGCGGACATCAGATTTCTGATCATTGCTCTTCCTCAGTAATTAACAATTGGTTTCCTTGGTTAAATCCGAACATTGCATAATCAATTCTTTCCATTTTACTTAATCCCCATTGCAAAATTTATCCATATCTCATTTTGAGAATGGCATGATTTCCAAGTAAAGTCATTTTTTTTTTTTTAATAGGAAACAAGGAGAAAATGTCTGAAGTGATCAAAACAAGTCTGTTTTTACATGTTTGGAAATCAAATCTAACTGCTATAAATAACAGCTAACCAAGATATTCCAACCCTGACTGAAACCAGATTTAAATTCGACTTTTAGATGCAAAAGGTAGTGGCTATAAAAAAATCCCACTTCTGTTCTGAAATAAATGCCATACCAAGAAATACTGGGTTAAAAACATTAAATCTGTCTTAAATAATGGATCTTTAGCCACAAATAAAACTCTTTGATCAAATTAGCCCATTTGTGGGAAGGGTCCCCTTCATCCCTAAAATGCTAAAGTACTGGGAATGATCTTGTCCACCAAAGCAAGGTTTGACTTTGATACCATGCAGTGTTCAGCTGCAATGTTAGACAGACTTTACCACCCTCCCTGCATCTGCTGCTGGTCAGACACTGGAGGGTGATGGCAGCAGCGCCACAGGCTGAAGCTGCTGTTTTAACACTTCACATTATCAAACTGGAGCCTCAGATAACACGGCTTGGCTCACATTTAAGCTCGAGCTCGGGGCATGTCCAATGACAGCTTCCTGTAGATCAAATGGTATCTGGTAACAGCAGATTCCCCAACAGCTTGTTTGTGTCTGAGCTTTTATTAACAATATTTTCTTTCCAGAAACAATTACGTAACAGAACTAGCCAAGCAATGTAAGGTTGCAGCCTGCTGAAACCAAGGCAGGCAACAGAGGAATAACAACCCTACACACAAAATTGCTGGCTGCATCTTTTACTTTTTTCTATTCTTTTTTTCGTCTCCTGATAAACCAAGCATAAGATGGGATAACAAGCGATAACGCTTTCTCTTTCTTCAAGTGAAATGTAAATGAGAAATCAGGCAGCCTTCACATTGCCTAATTTCAGACATCTGCATGTTTTCTCTAATACACAAAGTGATAGAAATGCGTTCTCCCTCAACCATCTCCTATTTTTTGATCAATTAATAGAAGATATTAACAGAACACTGATATATTTCTAACAGAATACATAAATACATAATTATATATGCTAAATTGAGTTGAAAAAGCGTGTATTTTATAAGGGAACAGTTCACACCTGATTATAGACAAAATTATCTATTTTCTAATAGAAGACTCATAGGTGGATGCAAACATCTTTAATCTTGTGAATCTTTCACTGCAAGTCTACTGCAATAATTAAAAAGGTGAATTTTTGCTTTTACTTTTATAGCTATAGATTTCCAATTTATTTTAGGCTGAGAGACAGTAATGAGTTTAATTATTTTATTTTTTTAAAATCCTCAGACTACTTTTATGGCGGATTTCTGAATCATAGAATCATAGAATGGTTTGGGTTAGAAGAGACCTTAAAGATCATCAAGTTCCAACCCCCCTGCCATGGACAGGGACCCCTCCCACTAGAGCAGGCTGCTCAAAGCCTCATCCAGCTTGGCCTTGAACGTTTCCAGGGATGGGGCAACTACCACCTCTCTGGGAAACCTGTTCCAGTGTTTCACCATCCTGACATGAAAGAATTTCTGCCTGATCTCTGATCTAAATTTCCCCTCTTTCAGTTTAAAGCTGTTTCCCCTCATCCTATCACTACACTTGCTTGTAAAAAGTCCCTCCCCAGCCCCGTTAGGTACTGGAAGGCTGCTATAAGGTCTTCATAGAGCCTTCTTTTCCCCAGGCCAAACAACCCCAACTCTCAGCCTGTCTTCATAGGACAGGTGCTCAAGCCCTCTGGTCATCTTCACGACCCTCAGCTGGACTTGTTCCAATAGGTCCCTGTGCTTCTTGTGCTGAAGACTCCAAAGCTCGACACAGTAGTCCAGGTGGGGCTCCACAAGAGCAGAGCAGAAGGGCAGAATCACCTCCCTCGACCTAAAGTTCTCCAGAGGCAAGGACGCAGCCATTCATGAAGAAGGGTTCAAGGAAAAAAACAGTTTAAAATCTGAAAATTGAGGGGGTGTCTGTGCAGCGGTGGGATGTTTATCACCCCTTGTGTTACACCAGTGGTCCCCACAGGATGCCATAAGCCTTACTGAAGTAACAGTGAGGTAAGTTTCCACATGGGTGGAAATAATCTGGACTCTCTTTCAGTTGTACTATGTTGGAACACCTTTTGAATTTAATTGGATATTTTTTTAAAATAAAAATTAGAAAACATTGTTACCAGAGAACGCTGAAGTTGCAAAAAATCAAGCTTTTCCAAGTAAAAAAATAATGCCAGAATTGACAATAAAAGGTAAGTTTAGTTTAGTTTCTTCTCGTCTGACCATTATAAAGCAGCCTTTAATTAAATGGCACATTGTTCAAGGGCCAGGACCTCAAAATCATACGTAAAGGATACTGCAACTCAGGAAAAACGGTTTGATTATGTCACTGCCATAGTGCCATTATATAAAATTACCCAGGATTGTAATAATGCTTAAGTGCAAGAGTCCACACTGCGGCAATGCTGACCTTCTTTTTGCCAGCTGCTGATTATTAAATTCTCTTTGCTAGATTATTATTTTCCTAATATGGTCTTTTTCATGCAGTAGCAAAGTTATGTATAGCGCCTTATATGAAGAGCTCTTATATTGAGGAATCTACTAATCTAAATAATATATGTCTGAAAAAACTTGTCAAAAGCATTAAAAACTAATTGTATTGGTAAAATTCTTAAAAATACTCTGGAATTCTATTTTATTTAAAATTTAAACTTTATCAAATGGCACCACTTAATCTAAGAGTAACAAGCTGTTAAAAAAAAAAATCAGGCTGGAGTAACAATACAGATTCAGACTACAGCACTTAAGTTTTCAACACAGAAAATATCTATTATGTGACAGCTATTCTGAGAGGGAGACTACTGTTCTATCTATGCAGTTACTATAGATGCAACAGGATTCTTACATAATTATGCATACAAAAAGTAATACCTCATGGGATCAAGAATGGAAAAGAAATTATTCATGCAAACAATTTGTTCAATTATGGTTCACAAGTGAAAACTTTGACAATTTCTGATCCACAGAATCTTCCAGAATTTTGAACTACCCTGGAAAAGTATATTAATTTCTTTATTTTACCTACAGCATACATTTCACTTTAGCCAAAGAATATCTGGGCCAGCTTACAACAGAGAATCAAAGAATTTAACTGATAACATTTAATTAATGCCTTGGACACTACTATTTTGCCTGATATTAATATTATTGGCCATTGTAAGAATTCTACACAATCCCAACAACTGAATCTGCTGGCTAAAAAAGAAAGTCAACTGTTTAAAGTATTACCAGTATTCAAGTGCGATAAGTAAAAAAGCACAGTTAAGTGCAACAAAGTTCAGCCAGTTACCAGATCTTTGTCCACACCAAACTTTTGTACAACAAAACCCACTACAAACCACACCAACCTTCTGTTTGTCCAGTATCTTCATAGCATAATACTGTTCTGTGGCTTTATGTTTCACCATCATAACTCTCCCAAAGGATCCTGTTCCAAGGGTTTTTTGCCTCTCAAAATCATCTAGGCCAGCAGTATTCTACATGTATGAGAATATAACGACATTATTTACAATTGAATACCCAAAGATAATTTTAACTGTATGAACTGAATTCATTTATGAAAGACAATTGAGTAAAATTGTATTTATCAAAGACAACTATAAGCAGCTATAGCGTTGTTATCATTTCATGCCTGGCAAATTCCACATTGCACTCATTAAAACGGAGAAAGACATAACTGAATCGTATCACCACTTCTGTGATTTGTCCATACAGATGACACACGCTTAGTAAGAAACATTTAGCAGTAAACAGATCATGAATCCAAAACGCAGACAAATAACCCCCTCATGCTTTATAAACAAGAATATTAGAACATGCAAAAAACCCCCAAGCTCTAGAGACAATTCTACATGAGAGTTGTCTGGAGAGCACGTCGTTGAGCAAATTTGCTCAGATATTCATTACCGCAGTGTTTCAAATGCTGCTTTAGAAACAACAATGACCCTTCCCAAAACCCCAACCCCCTGAGTTCAACTTTTAAAAGATTTCTCTCTAAACAAGCTCCTTAACCTGCCCCAGGCAGTAGATTTAATGCTCTTAATTCCCCTTAATACCACGGGGGAAATTATTAACAGAGTAAGTTACAGACAAGCCAATATCCTGCACTATAAAAAGCCAGCTAAAACATGCCGATAGATTTTGAGTCTTGTCCTGTTGCTGCTGAAGGTGCTTCTCAGAAGGAGAAAGGCATTGTCCACTATGAACATTTCATCAGCTCAGATCTGGAGAAGACCTGAGAGTCTTTGCTGATGAACTTCAATGACAAATCTGACATTACAAATGGAAACTGTTTTGAACATTGTATTAAACTACTTTTGTTTTCTGCACCAGTCATTACAGACAGATAATACACTGATAGTATTATCCAAAAAATGCAAGAGAGAAAATTATTGAGTGTTTAAATGAGTGATACCTGAGGGGGGCTTTCCCATTTTCTTAAAAAGTCTTCTTTGGCTTTTGCTAGGAACTCTTTCACTGAAAACACAGAAAAACAAGTGCATTTTAATTAATGTAATTAATCATGGATGCGATGGAGATGCTTTGTTAGCAATATATATAAACTTCATTATATCAACTTATTTCTTCAACTTGTGATATGCTATTTTCACCGCGTATAAAAGCAAGCACCAATGCCTCTAGAACTTCTACAATATCTCCAGGTGATATCTAAGCTTTCTGGAGTATCTACATCATTCTACACAAATTACTTAAACTACATCAGCTCTAATAACTCACAATACTGTATTGGCAAGCAGGCTTTAAGGTGATGTAAGATGTTCTTAATTCGACTGGGAAAAAAACGCAAACACCTGACATTTATAAATAGCCATTCCACAAAGACAGACTTTTTATCTATTTTTGTTAAAGAAAAGTTACATTTTCTTTCAACTGATTGAGCGTAATGTCAATCTCATGGCTTTTTCCCCCCATCACCTTTAGGTAAAAGCTGTTTGCAAGCTCAAGTACCAAACGGACAGCGTAAGCAAGCAAAGACAAAGCACAGGGCTACGACGACACACTGCAACATTAGGCATGCCCACAGTCAGAGAAGGTATTTTTAATATTGATTTTCCATTGAAACGGAAAGACTGTATAATAGCTGAATTCTGGATGACTGTTTAAAATGTGCACCAACATATTTGGTTCAGATTGTCTTTCAGCTGTTCTAGTTTTTGAATTTCAATGCTCAGCCAGATCAATCCAGATTACTTAATGCACGGTCATAATCGGGAGGCGTTTCAGACATTGCTGTGGTTTTGATAGTCACAGAATCAAGAAGAAAATATCATACTGGTTTTGTGTTCTCTGAATCATTTCACATAATATAATGTTAATAACGGTGGATTTTCTGTACTGAGATGTTCCGCCACAAGCAATTTCTAAAAATACTCAGCAATGTGCCAAGATTATTCTGGTCAGTATCTAAGAACTTAGATGTAAGCAACTGTGGTTTACCTTTTGATGGTCATAAAAAATTAGGTTTATAAGGGACTGTAAACAATCACCTGATTAATCAGAATTTTTTTTGTACTTTTCAGAGAATACCAGTATCTACATAGAGAACTTTTCAAGAATTCTCTCCTCACTTTTCTACTAGTGGTACAGTTACAGCAACAGTAAAAACAGTGGCAGCCCTGCAGAAGATTGGTCATGAATTTTTTGGTTTTCCTTTTTTTCCACCCTCTCAAGTGGGCTATGGGACTCAACTATCACTAAATACTCAAGGGAAGTTTATGGCTCCCACCATCACTGGCTCTATAATGGTGAAGCATCTGTATGATGGAAATTTCAGAAAACTTGTCAAAAGTTCTGGCAGACCTCAATGTTGAAAAACTGTTTAAAGCATGATATCCACTCAGTAATTTTATTTTAAGAGAAACAAGCGATATCAGAGAGGAGGAACATAGCTATTACCCTAAATTTAGGATTAAGTAGAGTAAGAAAACCAGTTTATCTCAAAGGATTTTTTTTTTTTTTAATTTTAAATTTTAAAATTACATTTACTGAGAGATAAAAGGGTTTTAGTGGGGTAATCAGTAAAACGTTTGACATATTTATACCACGTGGGGAAAATTTTTCTGTTGTTTTTAAATTATGGGGGTTACGCACGTAATTACTTTTGATGATCTTAATTTGAGAAAAGGACAGGATTTCCTGTGGCGTGAAACAATTTCTCAACACAAAAAAGGGAAGCTAAGAGTGTTTATATTCATGCCTGATAATCCTTCCTCCATTAGGAAAACAGATGACATGATAAAGTGATGACCATTGATAAAGTTTTTTAAACAACAATTTATGTCAGATAAGCATCAACATCTTTTTCTCTTACTGACAAGAAAAACTCCTAGGAAGATCATTAAGATTACCAAAAAGCTGAGCCTTCAAACTTAAGTGGCTGCAGCTTTGAAATGAGTGTTAGCTTTAACACAACACAGCACAACCAAAACATGAAATAATTGGTCTCTTTTTTTTCATGTTATTAAAGTACATGTGTCTTAAATATCACAGAATCATAGAATTGTTTAGGTTGAAAGGGACCTTTAAGATCACCTAGTCTAACCACCTGATAAAAAAATCACTAAAACATGTCACTAAGCACTATGTCTTTTGAATACCTCCAGGGATATCTCCATTGTTCAGATAAAGAAATATTTTAAGTTGCCACATATTTTGCACTGAAATACAACTGTTCAGTATTTATAAAAATATACAGTGACATTTACATGTAGTCATCTCTGTCTCTGTTCTACTTATGGAATAAAGGATGCTGTTTATGAAAAAAAATGTGTTCCAGCTGGAAATACTCAAAGTGTGGGAGCATGGGAAAAATATCTCATTTCTATAATATCAATAATCCGTAAGTTCTCCCTCAGCAAAACTTTTACCTTGTTCTACTTTACTTTTGCTCTCTCTTCTTAGCAAGCAGCACTGAGCATGTATTTTCAAAGTAAACCTACCTAATGGCCCTCATTTCTCTCAAAATCACTATATTTTAAAAACAATGTAATATTGTGTGGTATTGTATTAGAAATACATTTCCTTCCTCATGAGACCGCGGGTCAAATTGTGCTTGGTTCTCATTTTCAGAGGTCACCTGGGCTCCTACACCACAACACAATTCAGCAGGTGATTTCAAATAGAAATTTAGGCCACTGAAGGGCATACATGTCAGTTACTTCCAAAAATAGGACTTAGAATTTGAAAGAGGATTTTGAAAATTATATCTTGATCACAAAACATTAGCTCTTGCTACAGGAAAACACATTTCATTTCTACTTTTCAAGTGCAGAATCAAAATTTATGCCAACTGGATGGTAGTGGCCATATGTATCATTGTGATGATGCGAACAAACAGGTTTATTGGATGATGACTTGGAAGTTTTCTGCAAGTGCACATTTTTAGCCACTTTACATTGTTACAATGTGGCTCTTGTTGGCTTTTCTAGTCTTTTACTGTTCCTAGCACCAGTGACTTTGGGCACTAATGAAGGAATGAGCATACCAAAAGTCTCTATAGGTTCCCCAAGGGTTTGCAGGAACATTCACCCACACAGATGAGATGATGAAGAGAGGAAAGAAAGAGAAGAAAAAAAAAAAAAGTTTTATGCATTTCCACAACAAACACATAGAAAACACAAATACATTCCACCCTTTCCCCTCCCCACTCAAGAATGGACCCTGTAATAAACCAGCCCTTTCCCACACAGACAGAATGACTCATGCTAAATCACAGAATGTTTGAGCAAAGAAAAGAGGAAAAAAAACACAGAGGCAGCTAAATTCAGTATGAAAAAAAGAGATGATGCACCACAGAAATAAGCACAGCTTACAAAACTTCAGGAGATCAAGTTGGCATCTTTAACAGTTAATCTATTCCAAGACACACACATCCAAGGAACTGTTGCTAACAAAAGCGTATCTATCTTCATCGCAGCATGCTGGATCACAATAAAACCTGTAATCGGGTGATCTTCCCACTCCTTAGCACTTTGTTCCAAGAGACAGCATGTGTGAATTGCATGGCATGTGGTGGAGAGCACAGAAATGGCAAGCGGTCTCAAAAAAAAATATTCACAATCAAATTTCAGTGCCGTTACCCAACGATAGTGACAAAATCCCTTAGAAGTCTCAACAGCGCAGCTGAAGTGGCTGTATGCAAACTGGAATGCATACAGGAATCCTGTATGATCAACGTACAAGTACGATTGAATTTTGTAAGACTGTCAAAAAACCAGGACCCAAGAACAAGGTGTTGATGAACAGGTTCCCATAAGCACTGAAGAGCAAGGATCGCTCATATATGGCTGAGCGAAGCGAAAGTGAGGGTGCAAGGAGTGTATGCACAGACCAGCAAACGGACCCTATTCAGACCGGTTTCACTGGTACAGCAGAAGCTGGAGTGAAGGAAGCTGAAACTAAATAAGGAAAAGCAGTTACTCAAGAAAGGAAGGTGCTGGGAGGAGAAGGCAAGGCAGGAGCAACAGCACAGGCATAATGAGGGCCGCAGCAGTGGTCAAAACAACTGGACATGCCAGTAAGGGCACCAGCATGAACTGGAGAGGATGCACAAGTAGTTCACAGGTTAGCTAAGCACAAACACACAGTGCAAACCTAGCCCTTGGTGACCACCAAGAGCAATGGCTGGCAAGAGAAGCCAAGCTTCATGTAACGCAAACACCCAAAGCATATAGTAAGAATTCTGGGGAGATTCAGAAAAAGTTAGTGAGAAATGGGGTATCAGCCAAGGAGTCGCAACTGAAAGACTTCATGCAGGTTTGTAACTTCTTCCTGCTTCAGTTCAAAGCCTGGTCAGAAGAAATGCTAGAGGTGCACACAGAGCTAGACAAGATAGAAGCTACCCCCTTGTATACCACTGGTGGCATCAGACTGGGCCTGCCAAGAGCTGTACCCGACCCCAGGCAGCACGTTGGGAAGCAGGACAGCCTGCTGGAAGAGGTTTCAAAGGGAAGTGGAACCCAAGATCCAGAGTTTCCTAGGTAATACTGGCATACAAGGAGGTATTAAAAAAACCCAGACACCCCCCAAACACAAAAGCCTTACTGCACACAGACTCCAAAACACCCTGAGAACCCACTCCTAACCAGCAGGAGATTTGTTATCTAACAGTATACCCACAAAATGCACAATATTTTTCTTTGTTTTAATAGATTAACTTTTGTATTAAAAGTTAGCAAGCTTATAAAAAAAAAAAAAAAGTTAACAAATGGTGTATGAGTACCATAAAGAGTACTCTGGCCTAAAACACAGTTTAAGAATGAGTTAAACAGACAAAAGCTCCTGAAAAAAATGAAAAGGTCCAGGACCTCTCAATTGCAGGGGTGCAATGACAGCAGACGGAAAGGGGTCACAGATGGAGCAGTCTCAAGAGTTACCATAAATTACTTTGCCTTTCTCCCATCTCCCATCTCCCACATGCATTATATTTGTTATTCTCAAGCACATCTCCAGCAAGAGCAAGAGCCAGCAAAGCAGAATTTATT
>VXBJ01001163.1:1074676-1114022 GCA_013400055.1 Nycticryphes semicollaris | reverse complement strand
AAAAAAGTAGTATTTGGATGGGATTCATGGCAAGAAAGCAAGAACTAAACTGGTTAAGACTAAACATTGGGCACCGCTACAAACCCCCATCTGCTGTGCTAAATGCCAATCTCTGCTTGGTATTTAAAATGCCCTTTATCAAAATACAATTCAATTTCTGTTCCAAAACTTTAATATAATCACTCACAGTCTGGAATTAAACGGCCTATTTAATTAAATCTCCAAATTTCATTTAACGGAAAAATAAATATGTAAGAAGAGATTCTGGTAAATGTATGTGTATATTTCATTGTTCTTAAAACAAAATTTACACTCCTAAACATTATCAAGATGTACGTAGATGGCTCAGTGAATCCTGTGGTATGGCACCACATTTCAGAAGCAAGTGAAGAGGCGTTCGTACAATTCAAGTTGTAAGTGCTGCTCTTACACCATTAACCTGTTGCCTTAAGTCTCTCTATATTTCTCTTTTGATTAGCGGGAAAGACATCACAAGGCTTACTGCAATATTTTTCTACCCTGGCAAGTCTTTGAAAAAAATCAACACAACTAAGCGTTAATACACTCAAAGGAAGTAGCGTGAGCAGCAGTTAACATATTAATAGCTGGGAAGCTCTTCAAAACACAAACTAAAATGGTATCATTAAAACAATCCGTTTTAATGCTCTGTTTCTCACAATATGAAAACAGTGGGGGAAAAAAAAGCCCAATGTGATATAATCTTGGTAACATTGCAGTGGGACACGCTTACTGGCTCTCTTGTGAAGAGGTGACCAGCAGGGATTTTGTCCTGTTTCCGCTCCAAGAGACACAAAGTCACAGAGGCTGGATTAATAAACTCTGCATTGACTTAATATCTCATTTATCCCATATTTTTTTATCTCGAGAGCAAGGTAAAATTACATTTCTGCTCTGCTTGTATTTCTGCCTAAACTTCAGTTATGTTAGCAATTGGGGATGCAGAGCATACTATCTTACTTAGCTGCAATGGATAAGAACCCCCAAAACCAAAACATACAGAGCAGATCTGAAAGAACTCATTTGCTGGAATAAAAAAAACCAAACAAACAAAAAAACAAAACAAAACAAAAAACCCCTGTAAATTCTTAGTAAATTAAAGATAATGTAAGAATTATTAACTGCATATAAGTTTGCTGTTGAAATGGAAGTGCTAACACTCAATCTAACCGCACGCTCAACAGTGCTGTGGAATACTGGGAAGGACTGGGAAGAAGTGGAGAAGGGAAGGGCATGGAAAAAAAAAACAAAGAAAAAGGGAGAGGAACAGGATAACCAGTAAATTAAGAGCCATTACAGCTGCAGTGCCTAAAGACTAGAAGAGACCACCAGAACCTGATTTTTGAGGGAGCAGATTCAGGAATTAATGCAGCAATTATAAAATACAAACTGTTCTTGTCCATTACAACTCAAAATTTGGAACACAGTCAAAATCTTATTTTAATCCTGTCGTCAATTTTGAAGTCTTGAGCTACACAGTGTTTTCTCAGACTTATAAAAGCAAATTTACAACACTTAAGAAAGCGCACAACTTTTCTTGTTTCCCCCCCCCCCCCGCCTTAATTTGCAGTGCTACAGGCTATAACTTTAAGCGCTACATTAAACAAAGATGAAGTTTTATTTAATTTTCACTTCTTCACTTGGCTGGCTAGACAGCAACAGCCTGCAGAGAGATGTGACAGATTTAGACAAATGAAAACAGGCGCTGGGGTTTTAGCTATCTTTTTTTGAATTTTGAACAGTAGTTACTCTGCTGCACGTAACTGCCACAGTCAGACTGACTTTCTTCTTCTATTTTTATTAGAGACAAAAATCAATTTTCAGTCTCTCCCCTTTACTTTTTTTCTGAAGTTATACAGTACTGGTCTAAACAGAGGCAGTGACCATTGCTAATGTCAGAAGTACAACATAACAGACATCACCCCAAGAAGACAGGACCAAAGCCATCTAACACTGAGTCACTTAAAATATGAATCCCTGAAATTCTGGTTAAAATCCCCCAAACATATAATGTAAATCAGTAAATTTATTCAATCACAAACACAACCAAGTCTTGTACTAGCTCTGTTCAGACTTCTACATGTATATATGTCCCAATTCAATCATTTTCCGGCAAAAAAAAACCCCAAAACTATAGAAGAGATTAAAAACCTGCTTTCTTAATCTAAAACAAAATCCAGACATAATGCTCATCAAAATTTATGAAGGAATACACTTCATAAAAAACAGCGACTCCTCTCTCAAGACACACACGGATAAAAGCTACACTTCCCAGTTATACTGAAAGTGCTTCTCTGCCAAAAACCCTGAAACAAATAACCAAAACTCACAAACCAAGCTGAGATGTATTATTCAAATCCTAAATTATTGATTATATGCAAGACTTTTCAACACAGACAAGCAGAATACCTTAGCTAACATCCAAGCATGGACCATGACCTATAAAGTCACTTGCATACTCCTGGTGGGTGAGAGCTGTTTCATCCCATGTCCTTCAGGGTAGCACCTCTATTTCTTGCCAAGCTTTCCTTTCAAATTAAATTATTAGCAGCCTTTTCCTAATTGATTTGACTTTTTTTTTTTTGTTTCAGTTCTCTAAAATGACCAGTTAGAATTGGCATCCAGTTAGTTCTGCAACATGTTAAAACTAAGTTTTGCCCTAAGGAAAGGGGTCTCTCTCATACCTTCTTCCTGCCCTTGAAGTGCTCACTGAAAGGAATTATTCCAGACTGCTGGAGATGACACATTTGTAAATCTGCTTCCTCTCTTGCAACAATCCACGTGCTCTGAGGCTTCAAAATCCAAGAAATGGCAGTTTAGTTTGTTAGGCTGCAGTTCAATGTTCAGTATGGGCTGGTACAAAGAAAACCAGGACTGGGGTGTATTTTTACGCAGTCACTTGTTCCTGCCTCTCTATCATGACCTTCCTTGAAAGAGCAAAAGCATCCCTGTGGCTGACTGCCAATCCAGGTCAGGGAATTAGGCCAGATTAAGAAGTAATGGACACAAGGCAGGTGAGGACAAGGAAAGCTAATTTTAATCCAAAGCAGCTCCCTGTTCTGTTAAACACATGAATGCTTCTCTGGGGTGAAGGAGGGGACAACTGGGATGGAAACAAATATGTGGGGCAGATAGAACTGCACCTTTTCTGAAGGAACACTGGTTTCTGCTAGTGTAACATGTCCATGCAAGTACAGCATTGGACTACTGGAAAGGCTTCTGAGCAATAATTTTAAGTTATTAATCTTCAATTATTCTATTAGATAAGTTAATGGAATTAACTTAGAATTTTAAATTAATACTTCTAATTTTAATACAATTACATTAAAATAACAGTTCTTAACACTCCCTACATATAAAATCAGTTCACACATAAAAGGTTGTGTGGAGCAGTGTTAACATGTACAATCCTCAATTACCATACGATGACGTGCTTTGTGAGCAATTAGGAATTAAGCTGCTTCTGTGCAGTATCACCCTCTCTAGTTGGGAGCTGAACTTTATCTGGCAAGTAATCTAAAATGTTGCAACTACTACAGGACCTATGTGTAAAAGATTGCCTTCCTGTGTGAAATATAACAGGTATCACTTTACAAAGAAAATGGAAGATTATGCAAAGATTGTGAAAATTCAAACACTTCTGTTTCTGCAGTGCATATATTTCCATGGTTACAATGTGAAAAAAAAACCAAAAACCAAACCACCAAAACCCCAACATTTTAAGAATGAGTTCCAAGAACAAAATTTTCTAGAGGACTACTGTAAAATACCTTGTAAACGTATCACATTCCTGAGTAAAGGTTCTTAGCAAGTTCTAGTAGTTAGATACAAATATACAAAACAATCAGATTTTCTTCTTACAGTCAAAACCACACCAAGCACAACGTTCATGGTACCCGCTGCAGTTTCCTTCTAGTTAAGCTACCCACCCCCTGGCACTGTAAGATACTGGCTAACTGGCTAGCACCAACTTTCCTACTCATATCACTGCCCACCTTCCTTCTTGGTAAAACTTCAGTGACCGAAGAGGGTAACTTGTTACAGGGCAGCTACCACTGAGAGCACGGTTTATGGTTAGATTATTAGAAACAGTAAGCAAAAATCTACAGGTAATTAATTTGACCTGCATATTGACTAATAATTTCCCTGCAAGCAGGCAATGCCTCTCATAGTACTAGATACACTCACCCACAACTAATATCCTTTTCTTTAGAAGTAAAAGTTTGTTAGTTTGCTAAAAATTTGGAGTATAAGGAATAACTGAGTTTAGTACAACTTTTACTAAACTCAGTTATTCCTTATACTCCAAATTAGACTGCAGGGGCTGGTCACTCTATGGATGCATTTCATGAGTTCCTTGAAAACAGCAACTCTTGTGTTGCTTTTTTCTTTTTTCAAATAATTCACACATCAGAATACTAGCAGGTACACCGATCTTGGTTTAACTGCACTCGTGTCTAAGTCCGTTTCCTACACAGCTGCTTTGACCCAGCCCTTGCATTAACAAAACCACACAAATTCTGATATACGTGTGCTGGGATCAGCAAGACACATCTTCACAGCTGTCAGGGTAAATCAGCAAAACAGCTCTTCATCTCTTTGCAAGACTTGAGATTCTGACACATTGCTATTCTGACATATCTCCCGCAGAGCACACTTTCAATATTTACAGGAAAGGGTTGCCTGCAGTAACTAGCCAAGCAGGAGAAGTTCATTTATAACCTTAAATAGCAGAGAGACTGGCTTCCTGAATAAGGAAGTCTTATGTAAATAAACACATTTCACAATTCAACACATTGAGTGAACAACAAGTTTTTGGTTGCCTCAGGATTAGGGCCAGCAAAAAGTAGGTAAGAGTGTTTACTATCCATCTTATAAAGAATGGGACTTCAGAGAGAAACTGCTTGAAGTCAGTGTTTATTTTGATAAAAAGCAGACAGAAAACTTGCACAGAATTGGAGTTGCAAATCCTGCAAAAAAATTAAAATGGAAAAACCTAAACCACATGAATTCTTAATGGGCAGGAGGATCTGTCAGTAGCTGGAATGAATAAAAAAAGACACCAAAACCATCTTTCTAGTTACAAAACTGCCCAGAAGAACCTCCATAATTGAAGCTAGGAAACTCCTGTTGTCAACTTCGCAACAGCAGTACCAGCAGCAATTCTTGGAGGAACCAGCAACCAAACAATTATATAAACAATACGAGATGTAAACCAAAAAAGCAGGGAACAAAGAAAATCAGTGTGGTAACAAAATGTATGTAAGAAATGTAACAACAGGGACTAAAGTAAGTCATAGTTCAATAGATGCAAGATTACAATATACCAAATACGCTTTCCTTTGGAAAAAACCCCTCAATTTCATTAAACTCATGTTTTACTTATGCCCCAAACCAAGTACCCTGAGGGACTGTTTACCGTACAGATGAATTTTAAGAACTACATCAATGTCAACACTCTTCTGTTGTCCTTTCTTTTTTCAAATATTTTGAAATCAAGAATCAGAGACAAGAATCAGAACAAAACAAACCCAGGTGAACGCCTAAGAAATTATCCTAGTCTGTTGGCAGGGGGTTACAGGTAACACAGGCGATTTTTTGAAAGAAGAAACTATTAGTCCCATGAGACACATATAGGAAGATGTATAGTTCTGGCACCTGGAAATTCTATGGCATCCTTCCATTTTCTATAGTCTTTTCAGCAATGGCAATAATTAATTCCTCCTTGTTGTCCCTTGGCCTTAGAAGATGTTCCCAATGCACACAACTAAAATATTTACACTACCTCCCTTCACCCTCACTCCTGAAACAGTCCATTTCTCCAGTGCACACAAAGCTGGACAATAATTCAGCAGAGTCCATCAGCATCACTCATACTCTTTCCTCATACTGCTCCATCTGTCTCCACACACATTTGGTAGCTACTACCTTCCGTGTGTAAACTTCTGTATTGGCAATTACCTCTATTTGCAATATTTGAAAGTACTAACCCAACCATGTACTTGGTGATACTTGGGGGTATCAAGCCTATTCCTGGTGAAACTGAAAACCTAGCAGAGTAACACCTTTCAGAGCTGGGGCTATTAAAGTTACTTGGCCTTCCAGTTTTATCTGGTCAAGAATGCTCCGCTGTTCACAACAAAATCCCTAAAACAAAACAAAAATAAAAATAGAAAACCAGTTTTTCCTTCTTTCAAGTCTTTCCAGGAAAAAAAAAGTCATATAAGTGGAGCTCTCCTGGAGTCAGGAAAAAAAACCCCATAAAGCAGCAGCCATTTGTATTTATTATACTTGCAACTGAAGAAAATATTATCACTTTTTCATCAAGGCTTTACTTGCACCTTTGTAATCTTTCACAAGCAGAGAATCTGATTTTACCCACTGACAGGGTGCGATGTAACACTGCTGCTGTGAAGACAGCCACAAAGGTACATTGAGAAGCAGTAGTTTAAATGAGGAAAATGTTTACAACGAAGACTTGACCTAATCCTCACTTGATGGAGAAGGAAATAGTCACCTTTCCCTTGTCAAAATTAGACTTCCGATTTATAGATCCTTTTGACTGGGAACTGACACTTGGTAAAAGTTGCAGCTATTTATTTCTATTTTTAATGGAACCGGGAGCCTGGATGTCAAGCTGAATGAAATCCACGGATGCAAATTGTAGAAGAAAGCCTTAGGGAAAACAAAACCATACAAAACAAAACAACCAGCATCACCCCTCACAAAAATTCACAAAACATGCAACAAACCAAAACACCTGTAACCTCTTTTTCACCTCGTTTATAAGGAATTTATTCCCTTAAAATGACTCAATCATAACAGAATAACAAAAAAAAAAACCAACCCAAACCAAAACCCAACCCCACCAGACAGCAAAGTTCAAAACTCATAGAGCTGATTTCCACAAACCTTAATTTCCGTGGAAGCTACAACCTAACTGTAAGAGAAACTGAGAAAATGGTGATGGCAGAACCAAGCTGGTAATTGGTACAAAGCAGAGACTCTCTGACTCGAGGAAAGACCTCTCCATCCATGGCCGAAGGCAGCCACAGGACGCCGAGGAACCGTGGTGAGGCTGGTGTTCCCCCTTCATGTTCCAGCGAGGCTGAGCAGGGCTGGTGTCAGTGGGGAGGTCAGGCTGCCACCGCATTCCTGCGACATGAGCATGGGCTGGCCACCAGCCTGTAAGGCCACACTGGCTCCCACCGGGCTCCCTCCTGCCTGCCAGCATCCTGCCAGGCAGCGGGGAGCACACAGGGGAGGCTGGGCCACCTCCTTCAGGGACAGCCTGCCTTTAGATTTACCTGAACAGCCATGATGCTGTAACATAAATCTCCAGAATCTACGTACAAAGTTCTGAAATCTTGTTCTTGTTCTGAAATCTCTACTGGTTTTGACATTCATATATTGTTGTACTTTGTATACTGAGGAAACAGCAGCTACACCTTTCATTTCAGGGAACGATGACCTCAATGTATTCATATGAGGTAAGTATATATAAGCTGATATTAGATAAGGCAGTGGGATGACTCCTCCCACTCTTTATCGCATGCCATGTACAAAAGTGAAACCTTTCTAAAAATGGTCCTTCAAATTTGCCCGATAAAGCAAAACCACACACAAATCCTGGATACGTAATTAACTGTTATTCTTTTCAAGCCATCTCCGACCCTCCTAAGTAATTTTCCAAAGCTCCAGTCTATCTGCTCGAAACAAAAGGAATCATTTCAGAAATGAATATTTTTGGTATTTTTGCAAACAGTTTTCAAAGGATATCTGTTTCTAAGGGGAAGAAAAATGCACATAGTTTATATAATTACATACAACTTTCAATAATATTCCATGTAAGAATAAAGTATTTAATAATTCAATTAAATTCCAAGTACATTATAGTAAGTAGTCACAGGGGTTGAGGAAAGCAAATACCTTCCTGATAAGTTTAATAGATCTATTATAACATCTCATTTCAAATGAGACTCCCCTCCCTTACTTCCATGAATGACCTCAACTATTCTGCTATCCCATCATTTAAAAAGATTAAAAAAAAAAAAGATAGAAGAATAAGCTGGTTCAGATGAAACACAACAAAAGCCAGTTGAGAATTTTTAGGTGATAATAAATTATTTCATCTGAATTGATAGAAATAGAGAGGCCTTCTGAAATTAATATAATCACGAGCTGCACAGAAAATTAAATGAACTGACATATACACCATTCAATTATAACATTTCCCAAATCAGATTCTGTGCCTTATTTACTGACAGGATAGAATACTGACAGAATTTCAAATATGAAATAGCAGTAATGCAGAGCAAACCATTTAATTAAAATTGCAAGTCTTTAAGAATCTTAATTTTTAATAGAATCCCACAA
Source organism: Nycticryphes semicollaris (assembly GCA_013400055.1). Classification (NCBI taxonomy): domain Eukaryota; kingdom Metazoa; phylum Chordata; class Aves; order Charadriiformes; family Rostratulidae; genus Nycticryphes; species Nycticryphes semicollaris. Next base: position 1,105,628 of record VXBJ01001163.1, on the reverse strand, counting down.
TGAGTCGATTACAAAAACAAAGAGATCGGTAGTCGATGCAGCTATGCAGGCAAGAAAGAGAAAACTGGTAGATTTATCCTGCTTGTGAAGACGAAACAAAAAAATAGTGTAAAAGGTAATAGAAAAGACTTACCATTCATGCTGAAAAGCTAGTTTTCAGAAACATATTGCTCCTAATATTAATCCAACAGTTGATGAAGTATTTTAATCTCTGCAAAATCAGTGCTTCAATCTCTAAACACACTTACACACTAACTGGAAAGAGAGAGCACACAGAATCCAGGGAGCTGCTCTTCCTTACAGGCTCCTTGTGATGCAAAAGAACTATGAAGCACAAGATACCAGTAGTAAACCAAAATCAATATTCAGGACACGGATATTTGGTTTTTCTCATTAACTACTTCTGTTCTGACCAATGCTACCTATTCATGTCTAAAGCAACTCAAAATGGCAGGGGGGGAAAAAAAGCATGCAAACACCAGGAGGTTTTAAGATGTTCTCAATTATATCAAGCACTGGTTGTTTCCATGGCAACCTTAGACCAGAATTATCTGTTGACTTGTACCCAACTAGTAGTTATTCTAAAGCTTTAATCAAATCACACAATGTACTCTGTACATTATTTCATATTTCAGATGTATTTTTCTCTATACATACATATCTAGTGATTATTCAGCTCAATCTCTGTATGATGCTCCATGGTATTTGAAAGTATACTGATACTATTTTGAATAGGTTAGAGACCAAATAATATTCCTTTGACTATTCATCACCCATCCATTTGCAATTTAGAGACTATGAAGATGACAGAAAGATGCAAGTAGTGATTCTCCTGACCATTTCAGTTATCTGAGCTCTTCATGTGTTCTTTTATGCACCGATTTGGAAAATATTTTATCATTTCAAGAATAAAAGGTTCACACTGATCTTACTGTCTTTACATTCAAAACCAAGCAGCCTCATTCTCCTTTCCTTTCCCATTTCACTCTTTCAAAGAGCAACAAACAACTACAAAAACAAAACAAAAATCAAAACCCAGGCTCCACATAGTTGCAAGCAGTCACAGTCAAGACATCTAAACCAAGAATGAAATGCATCGTTCTGATGACTACCATCACATTCCTTTCATCCTCTGGCTGTGCGGCACAACTGACCTGGTTACCAGTTCAGGCTGTACAATCACACGTGCACTCTGGCAGCTTTTTAAAACAGATTCTGAGGCCCACAGTGTCCTGAGCCACCTCTGCCCTAATGGATCCTGAGGATTTTACAAAACACATTTGTTTCATGCATCAACCAAGAATCCAAGGCACATTAGAAGAACAGTATGCTTTAAGTATCAAAATAACGAAATAAAGATCCTAAACTTCAAAATCGACCACTGAAAAACCCTAAGGCCATAGAGCACGTGGCAAATTCCTCACACCCACACCACCAGACAACTGACATCACAAACAAAGCGTCCACCCAACAAACACCAGCTCCTTCCCCTCCAGCAGACCAGTGGCCACAGTAGTAACTGCTTGTGAAAGAACATACACAGAAACAGACCTCTTACAGTATTTCATTACAGCAGAAGGTATAAATATATTAACTTTCATTTCAGATGAACTCTATCACAAACCTATAACAACAAAAATTTTGAAAAGTTACTTTCCAAACTTTTTTCAGGAATTAAAGAGTGCTTTTGCTTCAAACTTCACAAGTAATTCACGCTGTCTGCTACGGAGCTTCACCTAAAACCTTACACCAACATTTCATAAGTTGCAGCGATATGGGCAGAATAGTTGAGGATATTAAAATATCCTTACAGGACAAACACCAGTATGCTAATTCATTAAACTTTCTGTGAAATTAATCTGCAACCTGAAGACAGTGGCAGGTTAAAAAAACAAAAAAAAACAAACAAAAAAAGAAAGAACAACCCCCAAACCAACCCAACCACTCCCCCATGCTCAAGAAACACAATAAACCCAAGGCAATAAAACACTACTGTTTCTCTTTCATTTCTCACAAAGAATTTTCACAATTATGTATTTTTCTGAAGGTATAATTAGGAATTATTGGAAGTATTTCTGTCTACTAATGTAGTCCTTTATCTATCACTCCTTCAGCTACAGTGGGAGTGAAACAAGAATCTTGAAACGTAGACTTTAGTCCATGTGCACCTACTGTATTTTTATTTATTATTATTTAAAAATTAACTGCAAATTGAGACTAAAGGTTCAGGACAGAGATTCAGAATTTCACCCCAAACCCAAAGCTACATAATCAACCACCATTCAGCTACCAGCTTAGTAACTTTGGCTCACAAAAATTGCATGCAACCACTGTGCTTAATTATGACTTAAAATAGCATTCACGGAACAGCCATTTTCACCACGTTTATCATCAAGAGACACGACAGTCCATTTCCTCATCAGGCATGTCATACAAGGAAGCCTGCCTTAAATAGAGGGGAAAAAAAAATAGTAGATTCTTGTACACAAACAGGTCACAATTTGTAAGTGTCAGTAGGTCAATACCATCTTTTTCTTCATGTTATATAAACAAAAATGCTCCAGTGTTATTTTTTTTCAAATAGCTATTTACATTTAAAAAAGAGCTTCTACATAAACACAAGTATGTGTCTATTTTTACCAAGCCAAAAATATTTTGGAGAAGCGGAACCTCGGAATTTATGCACTTTCATCATTTATCTTACCAACAGAACTAGTCGATCCTTTCCCATCTCACTTGGGAGACCTAGATTGAATCTATTTTAGGTCAGTGCATTAACACCTTTTTTTCTCCCCTCCACGTTTACTGTTATCCTCAGAGAACAAATACATTCCCTACTCATATAATATTTCAAATTGCAAGCAGGGAGATGTATAAACACTGATTTTCTTCATGGTAACATTGCGATGCTAAGCATTTCCAATAAGGCCTATTATTCAACTGAAATAACTATGCAATCTCAAATCCATCAATGAATCTTAAATGTGGAACAAAATTATCATCAATTACCATATTGTAACATTTTAAAATGAGTATCTAACCACAGAGACAATAATTGCTTTGCAAAATAATGCATGGCTTTAAAAGAAAAAAAATCAAAATGAAATGTCAATTTACTTAGATTGTGATATTTTGAAATTTCTCACTTATTACCCAAAGCGCAATAATGAAAAGTTTTAATTCATACAATACTGTAAGCTGTTCACTGATTAAGAAATTGAAGGTAATGATAGTCAGCATTCCCACATTAAATTAATACGTCATAGTTAAAACCAAACAATTGTATAGTATATTGTTTACCACTGTATAGAGCATTCTGATGTATACATCCCTTAAAATACAATGATGAATGATAAATAGCCCTACAATTAGAAGTTTAACCTGTGCAGCAATGCCTGCCTATCCCAAAGTTTAAATGTTTTCACTTTCTGCTGAACAAGCTGATTGGAATTGAAAATAAAGGAAGTAATTTAGAAGTAAAAATTGGGGTGAGAGCTTGCCAAAACAAGTGAACTGTGCTTTAAGAGAACAGAAGGGACAATGGATAAATTCTCCTGCCAGCCACCAGTCCAGGAACCAGACACCCACCTCCCCCTGCCTGATGCAATACGCTACTCTCCAAATTAATAACTTCAGGTAATGAATTGTAAAATTAGCCCCGGAATATACCACAGATCAGTATCCGTATTCGATTACAAAGACGCAAGTTCTCTTTACTCACTAGGGAAGCTGAAGAGCCAATATCAATAAAACAAACAGAATCCCCTACTTACTTGATTTGTCCCACAGGACAGCAAGTTCAGAGCACGGTTGGCTCTCATTTTCCAGAGCCGCTCTCTGCTCATGCACACCACTCTTTGAATGCCTATGGAAAAGGCGATTAGCAAAACCTTCCAGTCTCTGCAGCGCTGTGGCCGTCCCTGTGCACTGGTTACAAGGTACCTCCTTCTGAGCTGCCATCTATACACACCGCCGACTTTCACAAAAGCAAAAGGGAGAATATCTAAAGGGAGCTGGACAACCCAGAGCCGCTAAGAGCTATGCATGTGTCAAGCTTCCTGTATGCAGTGTTTTCTAACCACTACTCTCTTCTACTTCCTGTTAAGAAAAGCTCTATAATGTACCGGATTAAACTTCTAAATGTCTCTTGTCATGTCAATCAAAAAGCGTTTTTATTAAAAAAAAAAAAAAGCAATAATTGCTCTAGAATGTTTTCATAGTTTTTTAATGCACCATATATTTTATATTTAAATATAGATTTTATGTTAAAATACTATAAACAGCTTGTTCAGAAGTAAAGATCAGAAGGCTGATATTTTTTTTCAATTTACCACAACCATACGTGAAAAAAAGAAAAGTGACTCTTCTGTAGCTCTTGCCCTGTTACTAAGATGGAGCACTACCATCATCAGAGCAAACATCGCCAGCCTTAATCTAACCATTGGTAATCTCATGCTTTTAACAAAACAACTTTCTAAGCAAGAAGGGTGCTTGCTAAAACCACTGAGGGAACTTCTATTTTATGGTTGTATTTTTTTAGGGGGGAGTACTATTTTCCTCCTTTGAGGAAGATCAAACTGAAGAAGTTGGAAGTGTAACATACGTGTAAACACGACTGCATTGTACTTACCCAAACAGGGTTCTGCTTACTCCAAGAATGAACCAAACGCATTTAACTTTTCCAGGAATAAAGTACCAGAACGACCAGCATCGGCAGATTCTTATCTACCAGCGTGCTCTCTCTCCCAGCCCCAAAGACAGCTGGAAGGAGAGTCACAAAGTCACGGTCACCAGCTTCTGACACTGCTTATGTAAAAGCTTTGCATGCAAGTCTCCTGGAATTGCGTAAGAAATTTTTTTGTCATTCACAAGAAATCCAAGTATATTTAACTGTTGACTAAGTTTAGAAAGCACCGTTTTTAATGGTGCAAAACACAGGGAAAATAAGTGAAAAGCTGTATTTGACATTAAATTACATTACTTTGCAAATGATGTAATTCTGCGTGCTTATGACGGGTAATTCTACATATTCATTTTTTGTGTGAAAACAAAACCACATACATTAGGCAGGTTTCTCGGTATATCCTCTGCACATATAAGATGTGGCTTCTTAAAAATGTAGGCTATTCTTAAGAAAGATTGAAATAACTTTTCCACAATCTGTCTCCAGTCTTACAGTCAACACGTGTTAAAGACATACCTCTCATATTTTCACCACCATACTTCTCACTGAATAGTTTTCAAATGTCAGCAGAAACCATCCTTGGACATTGCATAACTATTTCATAACAGCTCTGTGCTTCACAAAAAAAAACCCCATGATAACAAACTGCCTATGATAATGATAAAACAATAAAAATGTGAGGGACAGACTTTATGGATTTGGCTACGTTCCTCCTAGCAGGCACATCCAGAGTTGTTGGAATTGGCCTCAATCAACACACCAGTTTAAAATTCTAGACTCCACACAAAGCCTAGAAATGCTCTTTGCTGCCAGGCTCCAGAAACACTCTGGAAAGATAACATCTTTCTCCAGCACCTGTCAAAAATTGAAACCAAATGCCTAAACGCTTACACATTTTACATCCCGGTCTCCAAATCAGGATGAGCACTTGCTATCTTGTTGGTGACCAGGCTGCTCTCCCCGGTGCTACAACCTTCTCCCGATCCCATTACAGGTCCTTTTCCACCTTACACCTCCCAGACTTTCACCTGTTCTGTCGCAGGATCAGCGCTGACTTCCTTGACACCCTGTTGGTTCAAGGCTCTCCTGACAGAAACAAGAGCTATGAATATCATGGGGATCCGTTTGCCTTATCAGGGATCACAGATGGGTAGAGGATATATAATGTGCCATATATAACCAAGCACTTTATGACTGAGTAATGCTATGCCACCGTCCGTACAGCAGTATAAGAAATACTTCAATAACAACAGTGTGCTTATTTCCCTTTCTGGTGGTCTTATTGGGGCTGGAAAAGGCATGCTCTGTAGCTCACTGCACATTTCTGGTTATTCATAGAATACTTCCAAAAGACTATTTTCTCTGACCTTGGCTGTTTTCTCCAGTAAACAAAGCCACCTGGCATGACGGTGTACTCATCTCGTCCCTCTCCTCTCCCATGGTTCTGAGCATTTACATGACTGTCGCCTAATCTTTCACACAAGTCTTCACCAAAAACATTTTATTTCCCAGATCTCAAAGAGGGTAATTTACAAAATTCACATCACGTTACCTAAGTCAGAATCTGCCAACCCTCTAGAGTTAATGGCCAGATGAGGGAACTGCTACAGAGCAACTCTGCCCACCGAAATTCAGAGCTCTGAATTCAGTCAAGTGACCATCCTAGACACTTGAATTAGGTGCCAAAAAACTAGAAGCAGAAATATCCACCCTCTGAGACCACAGAATTGAACCTGTTGAAGTGAACACAGGTTATCAAAAAGGGATTATTAAAAGATACCTTAAGAAAAAGCCTGGATTTGTGAGAATTTTACAAACTACTGCCAGTGAACTCTGCTACAGAAATTCTCTCCACATGCAAAACATGTAAAACTAAGTACTGGTCATAATTATATACAGATAGTAATAGAACTTCCTGATCTCAGAGGTTTTTGACATTGACTGGCATGGTGGAATGATAATAAAAAATACTAGCACACTGACTTTCTGTGGAGCCCACATCCCACAGGGACTTCAACGTTTCCATATGAATTCCATGATTTTCATAGGTGGAATCTCCTATTTCCATTTATCTTCCATTTTACTGACATACTACTCTCCAAAACAATGAAACATTAATTTATCCACATCAAGGATTTTACATGTTACATACAAATCATAGAGTCCCTAAGCTCCAACACAGTAATTTACAGCCCAAAAGCTCAGTAATCAGCAACAGATGATGGTCTATCAAAGGCAAAATTCTGTGCCTCTGCTTGTTTTAGGATTTCCACTGACTAGCCAGCACTTTTCCTTAGAAGAGTTTGTAAATCTTTAAACACAATGAAATGCTTATACAGACATGTAAACAGACTGAAAGTCCTCTTACTCATGCTCCAAGCTGGAAGAGGAACTTGAGCCAGCTTTGACCTAAAGCTGCGCAGTGCTTTTGGTTAAGCCCTCCCCAAAGAGCAAAAGCTGCCTCTACTCCATCCACACCATGGACATCCAGATGTTCTACCCACTCAGCGCAGCAAAATTCAGATCAGCTGTGTGTACACCTCTGTGCATAGGTATGACCCATGCAGAATCAGGCCTCATTAAGAAGCATTTAATCATAACTTTTATGTTAGCTGTATAGAAAAATCTAAGCGTTGCTTCAATGTTTCTAAAATTTCTGTTCTACCAGAGGTAATGAAGCTCCAACTTCTCCTTGCTGCCCAAGTCAATTCTGAAATGTTAAGAATTTACTCTAGGCAGAAATTTTATTTTCACAGAATTCTACCCACTAAATCTTGACAATATTTTAAAACACATTAGAACACCCAGAGAGGTGGGTACGAGATGTAGCTATGAGTGTGAACGTTACATGTGTGAGTTATAGCGTTTTCCTAACAATTTTTATGCTCCCTCGAATTTGTAAAAAACAACATCATGATGATAACTACAGAAAAGGGCTGACAGTGTGGTCCTCTTACCTGAGAAGGTAACAAAACCATTTATACTTCTCCTGATGGCCAACCCTTAATCTCCTGTGCATTTTGCCAGCAGCTGATGCCCAGTGCATCTCTCTCAATTGTAAGTAACAACACACAGCGCTATAACCCAGCCACAGACTCTTTCAGCTTCTTGCTGAAAAAGAATCAGGAAATAATACAACTACATGGACAATTTCTTTGTAATAATCTCCGCTAAAACATCATTTCTCGATTTCTAAGAAGCATTTCTACCCTACCAGCCAAGCCTTAAAAATAAAGGATTAGGAGAGAGAGTACCCTCCTTTTCCTTGGAGAACCTAGACGGTTGAGTAATGCCATGATTTGCACAGTCCTGCTTTGACTGAATGCAGAAAAATGCCCACATTATAATTTTAAAATATTTAAGATGTTTCCCAAGTAAAGTTAGTGTGAAAATCCTGAATTTTAAAGTATAAAATAGAAAACCATTTTAAAACACAGCACATCTATATACTTTTGAAATGTATTTAATTTCCTTCTAGGATCTAATGCCATACTACTTAGTTTCATACACAAAACTGAACTATGTCAAAACTGTGTATTTCTTCTCTCTAGTATTTAATTAAGGCTAACTTTGAATATCTTGCAATCAAAAACATATAGGAGTTTTAAAGACAATTAATGGCATTCCTTGACTGGACACTGAAAAATGGAATAATGATGCAAATATCAGATAAGCTACAGCTAACTAAAATCTAGGTCTTCATTCCATATCTTGAAACCTAGTACTTTCCTAGTTACCTATGAAACTGAGTCTCTATCTCCCCATTTCTGCATGTTCTGCTTCTCTTTAAGGCTAAATAAAAATATTTTTTTCTGTCTTCTTATTGTAAATATTTAAAACTAGTATTTCTCCTTTTCAGCACTGGCCTTCACCTGCAAGCAAAAAAGACATACTGTGACATTTTCTGCTAATTGTTTTGTTTGTAATCCATGGAAAAATAACTTCTAAATGCATAATACAGATCTTCTTTCTAGAGGTTAAAGGAAACGTATTTATTTGCTTTACAAACTGACAGCTTGATAAAGCACATCTTTTCCTTTATGCATCGCTTATTTTAAAAAGTGGAAGTCCAACTTTATTATTGATTACAAAAGAAGTGAGCAATTATTTGATACAAAGTGTTAGTAAGGGTTCATCCATTTTCAAGAGCTTGAGGATCTTGCTGAATTTAGCAAGTCTCTTATTGACCAATATTTAAATTGAAAGATACAGCCAACATATTTAAGAAAAATAAAATAATTTGTCTAATTTTGAATTAGAAAATACCAAAGATTATAAACACTTAGTAACGCTAAAATTTGTTAAATAATATATAGGAAAGAACCTAGAGTGTTCTGTGCTATAAGCCTGAGGAAATATGTCATATCTTTCTAGTTGCTATATATAACTTGAGAGAAAAGGATGTAAAGCAAAGCATGCAGATAGCCATTTCATAACTAAAAAAATAAAATAACATTTTCATCAGAAATTATGTAATTAAACACAATCCATTTTCAGTCTTGTCAGGCATGCATATTTCAGTAAGAATCATGGGAAGAAAAGAGAGGCAGAATAGGGTTTTTTGAAGAAGCGGATGTATTTTGATTTTCAGTACATATCCAGCACTGTGCCACTGGCTTGCATTTCTTTTTAAACACAGGGAAGGAAGAGCAGTGTTTGCTAATATCTTACAGATTTAATGGCTTTCCATTTTGAAACAAAGATTTTTTTCAAAATGTATATAAACAAAATAAACACAAACTACTTCACTGTTTAATAAAAGACCAGAAAGCGAACCCATGCAGTCTAAGTGTACCTTTATGTGTATGTTTTTTTCTCAAAAGGTTAACCCTTTCTTGAAAACCCTTCTGAGAGCAGTACTAAGGCTGGGACTGCAGCACTTCTATAAATAGGACTGCCAAGAGGAAGTTGTTGCTATGGAAATGCTGGTCATATTTCTATTTTGACTCAGTAGACCTCTACTGGCATCTACTGTACACAAGCTCAATTGCAACAGCCATCTAATACGTTCATCTCTCATCAGGAAGCGTAAATTAAGGCTCATAGTCCAACAGTATTATTTATTCTTTGTCCATGATGATACAAAAGGAAAAAAAAAAAAAAAAACACTAAAAACTTAGGTTGGGAAAAATAGTCAAATTCAGCATCTGATTCTTCACATGCAAGCAAAAAGCTCACACTCTTCCCAACAGTTTTCTTGTCAAAATTTGACAAATCATTGAAGATTATGTGATTTTCCACGCACACATACCATGGCAGCAGATCAAGTTTCTTCATTTCTATCAACACATTATGTGGTTGTTTTGAAGTCAAATAGCTTTGTAGCCATAGTCCCAAGTCTAGTGCTGAGAAGAAGGGGACAGAGAACTCTCTCATTACAAGCCAAATCGTACACAAAACTGTCCAACTCAAAGAGAACTGGATTCCTCTCCTTTCTAACATGGCTCCTTCCTCCTTGCTTTTCTTACAGCTTCCTTAGAGATTATGTGCTCGCTGGTGCTTAGGGTTCGGATTTTCACAATGCAAGAGAGAGGTTTTCAGAATGTGAATTGAGATTATACAAAAGCTCCATACTAATACAAAGTTTAGCAAAGATCCATTTTTGAAACAGCTGCTTTCACATAAATACAAGAAATCTCCTGAAATCTGCTTGGTCCACACCCTTCCAGATCATAAACTACTCAAAATAACCCTTCATAGCTATTTCATAGAGCTATTTAAGACAGTTTGACACACAATCAGAAGTTTTTTTATAAATCCTGTCACTTTTTAAGCATAGAGAAAGTCCCCAAAGACCTGTGTAAGTGGGTTTTGTTAAATTTGCACAAAATAGTTATCTGCCAAGACCAAGTAAGATGCTCTTGCTTTTGGGGAAATGAGGTCTAGATAAAACAGGTAAGTATATGGACTTATTTATATTAAAATCCAAGGTTAAACTTTGAAGGAATTTAGCATGTGACCTCTGTTAACTCTGTCTCTCTGGAAAAACTAAAAGCAGACCTAGGTTTGGGTGCACTGAAATTTATAACAAAAGATACTGTTGATTAGTAATAAGCATTAACGTGTTAGCCATCAAAATAAGATAAATTGCCTGAATTAGAAGAAAAACACTGAACTTGGTTGGACATTGTGCTCAGTATCCGACTGGGTTGAAGAAGAAGGTACCTGCTGGAATTCTAGCCGATCTCCCATCACAACAATGATCCTGAAGATCGATCTCTCTCACAGAAACAGTAAAGACTCCTGCAGGTAAGCAGCTGCTGTCTGTGGAAGGGATCTCTGCTACAGAAAGCTGATGAGCTCTACTTTTTCTAGAATCTCAGATTTGGTCTATCCTTCCTCGGTTTAGCCACTTAGTTATATTAAGGAATTGTCCCAGAAGAGGAACATTTATGTTTTAACCCTCCTGCTCAGGACAAATTAAGCATTACGTGTCCAGAGTGTCTTGCATAAATTAAACCTGCGAGATTCAGGGTCAAATCTAGAGCTTCTTCTTGGTGTGAGATATGGGAAGGAGTGAAAGAAGGGACAGCAGTAAAATGCTCACAAAAACTAAAGTCTTGTAGGATAAAAATTCTTCACTACAGTAGTAGCTATAATCTACTATCTGAATCTGCATTGTATGGTAAAAGACCTGAACAATAAATAGAGTAACAAGAATCATTTCAGTACCTCTTTCAGGAAGCCTTTAAATCATGAGGACATTCCCTAGAGGACTAATACAATTTAAAAAAAAAAAAAACAAAACAAGAAAACCAAACTAAGCCAAACCAGAAACAACTGACTCCACTTTGAGCTAAATATTTTACATTAATATTTTTATTTTCCTCCAAAACTGGAGTGCTCCCCGATTACATGACATCTAGGTCCCATTAGGAAAATATCCAAATAAGAGTAAAAGCAAAACCAAAGTTACTTCATTGGAAGGAATAGTGCTTTGTCAGAGAATGAATGAGTACAGAGTGCAAATTAGAATACAGTAGTGGCTTTCATAAAGTATGGTCTAAAGTACAACACATCTGGTCATGTGACGTTGAGATACATGCGCCTCTACTTGTATTAGGACCAGATCCTGTATCCCTGTATCTTACTGCTAAACTACAGCCTACCCTGGGATGTCCTGCTCCTTCCACTCCTACCAGCCTGCTCAGCTTCAGATGGTCTATAAAAAACAGTCTAAAGCCTAAACGAAAAGAGATCTAGCACTATCCCCCAAAGCAGCTAGAGTGGAAAACTGCCATTAAAGTAGAGGGGGTGCTGCTAGTCTCAAACCAAGAGGCTGTAGAGTGTAAGAGGGTATTTTAAAGTTTGTTAAATGCTCCTAAACCACATTGTGCTAAGTAGGCACAGAAACTTGCATTAATACAGAGGCATCAGAAGTACAGCTCAGACAACAGGATTTCTCTGTGTATTGAAGTTAATTATATTGGGTTTACAGAGTTTATGTTAGTCTGTACCTAAATGAAGTAACAAATGCAGTCTACTGGTTTAAGACCAAACAAAGTGTGAGGAACAAAACCCATAATACCGAACAGCAAGTTTTAGAATTACTCAGTCATTCGTGTGTAATGTGTTATATAAACACAACTAAGTCAGTTAAATTTTTTAGAGGGGAAATAATTCACACACCAGATTGCTCATTACTGGCTATTTTTCTTAGGGAGGTAGCAGCAAAGTGCACAGATCTTATTTTTTCCCTCCTGTGACAGGCTCTCATTTATAAATTATGACTTACAGCCAGTTCATTTCATGTAAGGTAAATTTATTTATTAGCAGTCTGGATATATTCTTAAATAGTATTTGCATTGGGATGTAACAGAAATTGTTCACCAAGTTAAAAAAAAAAAACCAAACAAAAACCGAACCAACTTAAAATGAAATATTTCCCTTTTGCTATTTATGAATGTGCTTTCTGGCTACTGGTAAGTAAATGGGCCCTTTACTTCTCAGTCCATAGTATCATTCGGCATTTCCAAGCACTACTTTACAGTAAAGGCCAGAACAGCTACTGCTCAGATGGGTATCTTGAAACTGAGAAAACTGTCTACTGCAAGAAGCAACTGCCAGCAGGCAGAGTGGTCAGAAGGTGTATCTTTCACTCTTACACTTACTAAGAAAGAGGGAAAGGTCTTTCCAGGGTAGAAAACATTACAAGATTACATGCATAGTTGTCCCTTTTCTTTCTTTTTCTAAATTTAAACTTGCCATGATGCTGTTTCACTTGGTATTTATTAATGGAAGTGAAGACAATTTTAACAATAATTAAGAATTCATACAACAAAATTCTAAGAGTTGCTATACGTATATGTCTTTATTCACAAAACAGAACTTGGAGAAATGCTTTAGAAGCAAGTCTGGATAACATATACCATTACTTGTGAATCTCTGAACAAAATCAAACAATTCCCATGGCACACCAGCTCAGCACACAGCATGAATGACAGCAGAGAAAAGACACAATCACACAATTCCTCCATACTGTATCCACAAGCAGCCATAACCTTGCAATCGCATTTGCACCCTCAAAGCAAAACGATCAAAGGTATTTTTTAATAAGATCAAAACAAACCAGTGATGTCCTTTGGTAGCTTACAGAGAATAAATTACAAGCTGTGCTGAACATGCAAATTTTGCTTATTTTTACTGCAAAATCAGTGCTGGATTATACACAACATCTTTATTCCAAGAAGTTTGACAATTCTGAATTTTGTTTAAAAAGCAAAGGTTTTCTTTCTAATAAGCAGGTTCCCATGATGCTGGCTAGCCCTATTATAGCCAACTCTATCAGACTGCACAGAGAACAAACTTTTCCACAGTTCAACAATATTTAAATATATTTTAAAGTCTTTCTTTTCTGAAGTGTAGTATAAACTTTAAACTGACAGGTAAACAACAGCAAGTATTCTTGAAGTTATTTTTTAGCTAAATATAAGAACATCCATTAGTTGTAATTGCATTTATCTTTAATTTGCTTTAAAAAGAAATAGGAGCAAACAATAATTGGAAAAAAAAATAAATCCTGAAAATCACTGTATTTCACGCTGTGCAAATGCCACTATGAGCACCTTCTCACAGTATGTCACCTCAAAGCACTGACACTTGATTCCACATTCTCCTCAAAAAGGATATATCACCATTATCCAAAGAATTCCCCAAACTCACATTCAAGCAAAATTTGACCACGCAATCATCCTTCCCTTTGCCTTCTGAGCTAATGAACTTAGAACTACTGAAATTTTCGCGGCATAGATGCAATGCATTTGGTACCGAAAAATACTAAGTATCAAGGTTCACTCCCCAATTTTCGTTAAACACATCTCTATTTCTGATATTTACAGAAATGAAACGTTCACAGTAATGTAAGTCACCTCAACGTACACATACCTTCAACTCCACTCTCACCTTAGTCTCAAAAGCCAGGAGACCTACCTGATGAGAAATGGTTGTCACAGACACAGAAGCTAACAATTCCCAGAGCAAAGAGCTTTCAGTCTTGCTCTGACCTTCCACAGATTAATTAAAAATTCTTAGGCTCATTAGGTGTTGACTGCATGTATGAAAGCAAGCCAAGAAAACCAAGAAAATGTTCCAAGATGGGTTTTTTGTTTGTTTTTGAGAGATGCCACTGGTATTGCTTTTGATTTGCCCTGAGCAGCAGAACTCTTTAAAGAAAACCCACCCCAGCTGGCACCCAGGAAACCTACACAGGTCGCAATTTAAGAATTGTGACAAGCGATAAACATGCAAATATTTTCATCCTTAAATGAGAAATCTCTGCCAAAAAAGTCTGGAGTCACAGAAACGTGCATGCCTGAAACAACTGACAGCTTCTCCATACACCTCCAGCACGGACTGCTCACAGGGAAAACAGAATTTGCCTCCACAAGCCTTCACCATTTGGCGGGGCGGGGGGCAGATTCCTACCAATGTTTTTCCTTAATCTCGCAGTGATGTGGGCATCCTATTCATGATCACTGCTGGGGAAAAAAAAAAAGTTTTGAATATTCCTATTTTGAATAGGTAAAGTCTACCCTATGATAGCATCGTCTGGTCCCTTCTAGTTCCTGGGAAGCAAAAATCCCTTCAGTCTGGCAGAGCTGGAAGACGTGTTATCTCTTGAATTTCTTATCTTAACTTACTTGAACCACTTTGAGAAAAATGCCTAAAATTTTCTAATTAGCCAGAGACAACTTTTCTTCTTCCTGGAAGAATAAACATGTTTCACTTAGAGCTGCTCTCAGATGCTTATAACTTTTCCTAACAACCTCAATACAGAGTTTTTATTTCTGGGAGTCACATGGCATGTGGGAACATTCTGGTTTTCTTCCAGTTCCTCTCCAGTTAAACTCTACTCAAGAAAACTGCCAAAATGAGGTACCAGTTGCAATACATTGGGCGAATTTTTAAACTTATTTGCATGATAAGATCCACCTCCTTCCACTCTTGCGGGAAGAGGATAAAAACACAAGGCATCCCACGTAAATGAAATATCAAAATAATGTACTTCATAATTGCAGTTACAAAGCCCTCTCACCTTTCTTATATGGCAGAAAAAGCCCAATACTTAAATTACGCAGAAATGAAAGCTTCAATAAATACTTATCTCTAGAGAAAACAACTGCTTATGTACTATATGGTAATCTACTTTGACATTTCCATTCCTTTGCCTCTGTAAAAGACACTTTCTTCTGAAAGCATCAACTGATTTATCAGCCAAATAAGGCAAACAATGTATTATTGCATTTTTTTTAAAAACATTGCTAGTTCCTAATTTTTCTGAGAAGTTGTGAAAGGTTAACAACACTAATACGCTGTCTAATGCAATTCTGCACGGTTCCTATAGGGGTTTGTTGGGTATTCAGGATGTCAAGCATGGCCAAATGCTGGAGGTGAATGGCTTTTGTGACTCCATGTTTAGTGCGATTTGAAGTTCTACTCGACTTGAAATCTATATTTTAATGACATTTTTGGGTATGCTTTAAATCCGTGTAACCCCTACTATATCCAATGAAGTAAAATAGTGTTTTGGCACGCTGAATACAGTTTCTTAAGAACATTTCAGAGGGCAGAATAAATAGATAGGTCCTGGAAAACACATCAACATGAGCACATATTACTTTAGCCCTTAATGATTCAATTCTGAATGTCATGAGGTGCTAAGGATGTTGCAGGGCTAAAATGCACATATGAAAAGGTGGCTGGAAAGAGAAAGGAAGAAATAGGCAGGAAGCGATTTGAACTAACTCAGATTGTGCTGCTCTTTCCTTAGTTAAAACAAAAACAGCACTAGAAGACTCATTCCTCTGGATTTTGCTAGTACTTAACCTGCTTTTTGTTCTTTCTGGACATTCACTTGTCACAATCACTGGATTAAGTACATCTCTGTAGCACCCTTATTATCTTCAGGTATATATTCTTTAAGAACCTCTGTTTATGAGCTAATTAAGAGTAGATTATATACACCAGTGTTCTATGGAATACTCCAGTAATGACGACTACTTCAGTAACTCTAAGATACACCCACCAGCAATTGGACTAGTCTGTGTGCAACACCAGCTCCTATGGAGAACCGCGATTCAAACACACAGTAGAAATACACCAGAGGCATGTCAAGCTCTGAAGGTATCTTACCTCTTCATTTTGTGTAGGATAACCCAACTCAAACTCTAGGAACAGAGCAGCACACTCTCGCAATTGAAAAGCTACACCACTAGTTCAGATTCAAAAACAGTTTTTAATAAAAGCACCTCATTACAGTTCATCAATCTGTTACTTCACAGAATTAACAAAGCAGACTTGGCACATTGTCCAAAGCAAACACAGGATACCAAATTCAAATTTGTTTCCACCTTCTTACTTGCTTGCTTCACACGCACTCACTTGGATGTAGCTTACCACATTCCTTCCTAAAACTCTACCCTGCCTACACAGAAAAGATTTATAAATCTAACCTAAACCAGTTTCTCTTACTCCTTAATTACAACAACTTCAGCTAGAAGATCAAAGCTTTACAGTTTGGTGTAAAACTAGCAGCCTCACGGCCATTCATGTTGAAACACAAAGTTTTTCTTCCTTCCTTCCTGGAAGGAAAAATAGATATGTATATACTCACTCTAACAAAATGAAAAGAATAGCTGATATTCTGGGTACAAATTTTGTTCTCCTTGCAGCAATGAGCTCAAGGAATACAGATAAGAAGACCATACTTTTAACAGAACTCCAAACTAAACCATAACTAACAACCCTGATAACAAAATGCTGGCAGTCACCTAGAAGAGATATAAAAAGAGCAGGGCAAGAAACTCTGCATGAACCTTTAAATCCTCTCCTTGTCTACAAATTCTTCTCAATACTAGAAAAATCGCAACCCATGTTTCTTTGTAAATATTTTGATGCTGAACATCATATATAAGCATCATTATCTGAGTATGTGTCATATGCATTAGTTCTGAAAATCAGGATCTCTCCCTTCCTCTCAATTGGATCGTTTTTATTGAACTTATTTTGTGTCACTCCCTTAAGGGAGTGAATTCACATCTTAGAGACACGAGTAACACAGACACCTGACTGGGACACAGCCATTTGGAAGACAAGAAGCAGCCACATACTCCTATCCTGTACAGCGAGACCAAGCTCAGACATTCCATCTGCCTTTCTTCAAAGCATCTTTTTCACCCTTGGTTTTGCAATCAAATAGCTCCTTGGTATAATTTTGTCCCACATATTATACATTCAAATATTTTTCAGTTCAGCCTGACTGTTCAATATGCCAAAATTTCTAATCATACATTCCATCTGTTTTTATTAATTTATAAGTGTAGTCTAAAAATACTGGTAGCCTGAAATTTCATGTAAAACCAAGGTTTAAATATGGAAACAACTTCACATAAAATTGACTGTTCTTTGTTTAAATTAAAAATAAAACATATTTTAGTGTTTCATATGCTTAAATTGGCACCCTCAAGTTCATTGTTGTTAATTTTTTTTTTTGCATCAGCCAAGAAAATCAATTAGTATCAGACCTCTGACAGTAAACAATTTAAATTAGCAGACATATTACAGAGTAAGAGAATAAAAAGCATACAGAAACAAAAGGTACATTTAATAAGGTCTGATTTTTGTTCTAGGTCAAAGAAACCCCAAACTAGGGCTTCCTAAGAAAATATGTTGATTCAAAAGAGTAAAACTGATCCTTTAGAGATATGATAGTAATATTTACGCCAGCAACCTTGAGATTACTTGCTGATGTAACAAATTGAAATATGAAAGATAAAAGAAACTGTGCTTTCTCCTTTGCTTACCAGTAAGTAGTGCACTGTTAATACACAGTTCAAAATTAAAATATTGTCCTATTCTCTGCCATTAAGTGTCCACTTCAGGAACAACTACAATACAAACATGGATAACATATGATAATATGGTATTAGAATTCACCAGAATGTCTCCGGCACTCACTCAAAAATAAAGATTTCGCAACAGAACTGGGGTGAGGGAGGAAAAAAAAAAAAAAGCAGAGGAAGGGCTAACAGGCAAGGAATTGAGTCCTAGTGCAAGACTGAATTAGGGAGTTGACACAGGGGAGAGGGAACACTCTGCGAGCTGCAGAAGGACAGGATGGTGGCTCTGCCTCTACTACTGCCAGTGGAGGCAAAACCTGCATTTGAGTGTAGGGTATAGAACAAGAAAAGGTATCTTCACCAGAATTTTCTCAAACAATTAGAATGGCTTTATTCTCTCATGTTAAAAAAAAATAAAAATCAGGGAGTCAGGTGCCAACTATAGCCTCATTAAAAAAAAAAGAATCAGACAAAAAACAAGAGCTGTTGTACAACGCAAGTCTCGAAGAGCACAGGCAAAGCTTTCCCAGATGAAAAAGGAGTCTGCTCTATCAGTGTTCACAGAGAAGAAAAACGCCTAGGCCCCCACTGCCCTAAGTATTCAGCCATTTAAACTTAAAGGACAACAATCCATGTCGATACACAACTCCAGCCTTAATTCCATTTTAGACATTAATTTTAGGAAGTGAAAGGCCAAAAACTGATTCAACGCCATCTCATTATCTCTACTCTTTTCACTACAATTCTCAAACTGAAACGAAAACTGAACTTAGTGACTGCCAACTGTACATAAATGAAAGATGAAACACTCACTTCTTTTATATTCTTCAATATTTTAGCGACTTCTGACTTCGCAGTAACTGACTCAGGGTGCAAACACCAAATTACAGATACGCTTCGGGTGCACTGAGAAAAAAAAGAACACCTCAAACACAAGTGTCAGTTAAATGTGTTTTGTTATCCTCCTTAATTTGTACCCAATGATGCTGATTGAGTTAAGTTGTAAAACTTTGTGGTTGCAACATCACTAACATGTTGATGCCTTTACATGAAATAATAATTTGAAAGAAAATCTGACACTGGGGTGCTATTGCTTCAGCCAGAGAGAAGACTGAGGCATGAAGAGTGACTACAGAAAAGCCCCACAGAACTACCGCTGGTCGGCTCATACGCTCAGCAAGGAAAATATCCACAGTCTATTGTGGATTCTGTTTGTCAATGTTTGTCACCTAAGGGTACTCCCTTGGATCCCAAATTATGATGCAGTTCACACTGCAAAGATAATTAATGTTCCTTTATCGTGTTTTGTTAAATACTGACATCATCTCTGTGGTGCTGCTTGCCGTTGGTATTTTTGTCTTTGTAACTCTCAGACTGAATTACTACAAACGGCAATTACACAGATTTACGCTCAAAAGCCAAACTACAATTAGCGTACAACACAACTGCGTAGTCAGATGCAACCACAAAACCAACCAGTTCAGTAACATTTCATCTGCTCTCCTTACATTTATCTGTCCTGGTTTTCAGCTGCCTTCAGCCTAGAAAATTCTTCACTGTCTTGGAGATTCTTTCCTGCTTCTTTCATTTTCTTTACTATGATAATTTGGCAACATGAGGTCCTGCTAGAGAAGTCCTAACTTTTAACTTGGACCGCGTGCAGTAGAGGCAGAGATCCCAACTGACCATTACAAAAGAATTACTAACTTACACGTAACTTTTGAGCTGTGACTCCATGATTACAGAGGAAGAAAGGTGAAGACAATTTGCTTTCCATTAGTCAATATATACTTTAATAAGATGATTAATAGGTTTTGAAAAGTTTATGACATACACATCAGCAAACAATAATTATTTCTTTGGTATTGAATGTAAGTCCACAAAGAAAATCTTTACAAAACAAACTACCACACTACAACTGTGAGCTCATGACTTAAAGCATACATCTCATTTTCCTTTGCGATATCAGAAGATTTTCAGGGCTGAAATGAAGAAGATGGAGTCTCCCCAGCTTGCTTATTTTGAAAAAGGATTTATATAATTCATCTGAGTTTTATTTCAGTTTTTTGGATTAATAAACCTAAAAGCCTTGACACATGGTCAGAAAGACCAATGGATAATACACAACCCCATTCGGAGACACTTTACCCAGAAACACATAGGAAACCTGCTCTGCGATAGCAGCCAAAAGTTTGCAAAGTACTCTCCCAGAGTCCATTTAGATTTAAAAATAGATAAGTAGTATTATGATACAGCAGTCACATGTGGTACATTTGATCTATTTTGAGCTAAAATTAATAAGCACTTTGAGAACGTGAAGTAAATTGATACACTAATTGCCATAAAATAAGGTATAGTTTTCTCTCTGTAACAGACTTGCCAATTTAAATGCATGACTGGCAAAAAATGAAGATAAACATTATTTTAAGTTACTAGAAGCGTTACTATAAGCCTACGGTAATTTTAAAAAAGTCACTTCACTGAATCGCTGTGTGCCTAAGTCTTCTAAAAAGTTAGTGGTTTAATAAATATCTGCAGTTTCCTGCTAGTTTTCAGATGAAAGGTGCTTAATAGTGTAAACTAATTTTTAAAAGCTCGTAATTTTCCTAAAAGCTATACTTTTGCTAGCAGAAATCCAGAAATGGTTAAAAGCTTGATTACATTACCTCTGCCTTGTTTTTCTGGAACATCGCAACTGAGAAGTAAGGATTTAGACAATCATATGACTCCCAAGTTTAACAGCCCAGATTTTCAGTGCATCAAGCCTAAGTAGGAAGGTCAACAAATACCGTGGTTTGACCTCGGATAAGAGCCAAACCGTATCTACAAAGAATTTTCATACTGTGATACCATAGCCTGACACATTTCTGTTACTCTTACAAAACACAGGTGGGTGGGCTTTTAATGGAGTTTTTAAAACTACTTCTGAATTCAGTAAAAGAACTTCCTAATAGTTCCAGTGAGCAAAAGCTTATCACCAGTACCTATTCCCTGCTCACAATCCCAAGTTTTCTTTTTTAAACTTGAGGTAATATCTATACAAATTAATGTCCTCTCAAAATTTTTAATAAATTCCTCCAACTTGAGCATAAAAAGCTGAAACTTTGCCCTGAAAAAGCTACTGTTATTGTCCCTTTGCTTTATTGTACATTTGATAAATAACAAGCAGAAATTCAACTGATATTAGATAAAGTGAACTAATCGGCTATCAACCTATCACCATAGTAATTATGAATATTTATGAATAAAGACAAAACCTCACCAGTAAAAGTTACTACCTTTTTATAGGAAGACACCAACAGATTACACTGTATAAACAAGTACTTTTCTATGTAATATTTCAAACAAATCTATGTTATAAAACATTATTTATATTTCATACTTTTGTATTCAAAAGCATTTTAAAATAAGTCAGAATTAGCATGATTTTAGTAACCTCCACGTGACTCTCTTTTACACATGCTTTGTAACAACAGATATGGTCGTGTATTCACTTTTCCAAGGGCAGCACAGTATATACTGAACTGCCCTGGCAGTCGGTCAGAATTAGGCGGTGAAGGAAATGTATCCATAGGGCTCCTTGTGTACGGTGGAAAGATCTACACAACTCTGGGAAGCAGCAGGACACGCAGATGATGAAGACTACTGAATGCCATCCTTGAGGAACGGGGACTATCCCTGCTCTGTGACAAGTTCCTCAAACCATACTATTTTCAGCTGCAGGCACTGCTGCTTTGCTATCTCCCACTATCACCAAGTGGTATTCGGGTGCCCGTTTCACAAAGCAGCAGCAGTTTAACTGCCATAGAAATCTATATCAACAGCACCCAAGTACTTCAAAGGATTTCACATATTACACACACCAAGAAATAAAGCCTTTATTGCATCAAGTAGGGCTTCCTAAATAAAGGGAAACATTTTACCTTCATCTCTGTGCCTTAGTTCCTCGTTCATAAAATGGGAATAGGAAATCCTCCGCATTTAACAAGATGTTGTAAAGGTAAAATCAGTGTTTGCAAAACAGTTGTATTCTAAGATAATGATTTCTATAAAAAGCTCCCAAGGAAAAGAATAACGTGCAATAAATAAGGCAGACAGACACACTGAAAATAAAGAAAATATAAATAGAACTTGCTTAACAAGTACTGCTCAATGTCCTGTCTACTGAAAGTAGCAAGATCATTTTGGGATGGAGGGAAGAAGCAGCATATAATACAGTTCTCTCTCCCACAAGACATAAGTACAATGGAGCTAAGATATAATCACCCAGGTAATTTTAATTCCATCTTTCCTACCTTTTAAATTTGATTTTGCAACATTATCGGTGTTTTCTTTCTTTACCACCTTGATTACAGAAACGTAGAGGTTTTTAAAAAAGCCAAATATCACCTTGTGGCACCACCTAGATTCAGAGGTGGTTTGTCAGCAGAACCTCCCATAAATCTCTTCTGTCACATCAGCACAGAAAGTCTCTCTCAGAAAAGCTTTCTAACAGAATTTTGAAAATTTTGAAATTTTGAAAATACAGAATTCCTTTCTTATTTCTGATGACAGTTTCTTCATTTCAGATATCTTCTTAATCTTTACATTTACTTTACCTGCACTATGGCTCTGAACAGTACCCAGTACATCTATAGTCACAGATACAGAAGATTATTATACCCTGACTCATAATAAACATAGGAATAAAACAAACTTATAGCATACAAGCTTAGAAATACTGTAATGTCAAAATTGCTAAAATTTTAAGATTACTGAATATTTCACTTTATAATACAGTGAAGAAAGTCCAATACCACATTGAAAAATTATTTTTTGCTCTACAAAGTGATTAGAGGGGTAAGAACATAACCAGGGAGGAAACTATGGTTTCATTTTATTCTCTATCTAGTATTGCTAAACTTCTAGTAATATATCAAGTCAAGTAACTTTTACATAGAACTTCAATAGAAAATAATTTAAAGTGACCTCTGTGGTTTATTGTATGAATTTAAAACTGAACAAAAATATAACGGAGACAAACTAATCTGGCTGAAACAGACTTAGGATCTGGCACCAGGGGCAAAAAGTTATCAGGATCACAACCGTGATAGAATAGAAGAAACTCCTCAGCAAACTTTCTAATTTATACTGAATGTGACGTTCATACTATGAAATAATCCCACTGGCCACCTTGGGTCAAGTGCCCAGGTCTTGCTCTTCCTCATCACCGCACCTGATGAGCTCAAAAACACTGAGACCTTGAAACCCACACACCATGGCTGGCTAGAAAGTAAGTATTTTCACAAATTCAGACACTAGAGTCTTCTAAAAATGCAGTTTTCCCTAGCACTAGAAAAGTAAAATTACTGAAAAATACATTAATCCTGCTTTCATTTTTAAGCCTACTCTTTATTCGTGGACAATAAAGGACTGACAGAACTGGAAAAGGTGTACCAGATTTTTTTTACAAGCTAATAATTTTATACAAGAATTGCAAACTTTCTTATCAGCAAGAAAGATTTAGTTTTGCAAAATAAACAGACACACTGTCTATACGGTGAGTGGCCTGTGACTGCAAACTCTGAGAAGCAGTTTCTATAGAGAAAGCATATATTGGTATTTAACTGCCTGGGAAAGGAAACAGATACTGAAAGTTCATGTTTTAGCTCATTGATATAAAGAATAATCCATAAATCAAAAGTAAAGGAAAATTACTAGACAGTACAGCAAAAGAATCTTCAGGCCTGCACATATGTTACAGCTGTAAATCAGCCTAGAAAGAAAACCACCCTGCTGCTTACAGAGAAGCACATCGCTACCCTACTTGACCCGAGCTGGTTACTTGTTCCCATCATCCACTCACCACTTGAATAGAAATAGCTGAGATGATGCTCTCTGCAGGTTATCTTGATTCAATCTTGAGTATTTACAAGGAATGCACAAAAGCCTACCCCTACAAAGAAATGAACCTAAGAAGGCCATAATAAGGCTTCTTAAGCCATGCTCAGTCAAAAAATACCTGGCTACGTTTTTCACAGGCCATGTTCCAATGTTTGCTCAAACTGTATCTGGGGTTTTCTTGCCAGGTCACTAGTCTTTCAGAAACACACACACACACGTTTACCAAATGATATTCAGGTACACTCCTCAAATGCTATAGTTCTCCCTCCTGCAATATTTCGCAAGTGTGCTGCCTGGTTTTTTTAATTTAAAAAACATAAATTTTGTTGGTTTGAGTTTTGGTGGATTTTTTTTTTATTTACCAAGAATAGGAAAGATACATTTCCATTCTTCACTTTCACTAAAAAATTATGCAATCCATAATACTACAATCGTGATAGCAAGAAGGAGCAGCAAAAGAAACATGTCACCAAAGAGTTTGATTAATCCTATTCTTATCAGGCAAAGATACTGAAAACAACACTGAAATAATGTAGTCTTTCCTCTAAGCAAAGTGAATTTTAAGTAATTAATATCTAGTAGCTAAAAATACTAAAATGCAAAGTTTTTCACCTGAAATAGACCACAGTGTTTATGATTTAAAACATTCCTATTATCCTGAAATATGAAATAAAAATGTCTTCTCAAAACACAAGGAGTTAAAAAGTACCCCACAACATTTTGTTTCAACAAGATCTACTTGTCCTCTTTTTGAAAGGGGAAATGTCTTCCTGATTACCTGAATAAGGGCAGAATTTGAGGGGTAAAGTTCAGTAAGAATGACAATCTTGGCAGCCTGTGGCAATTTTTACACTGGATTTTAGAAGGCAAAGCAGAAAGAGACAGACGCATGGTGTATAAACACCTGTTGGCAGGAAAGATATAACCCAAATTCAACACGTTTTCTTTTAATGAGAATACTAATAGTGCTTGTGATTAAAATCACTTCATGGAAAGAACAGAAAAATATTCTTCAATAAAGAAGATATTAACATTTTTAATGTTACTACATGTACTAAAGGAGACACACAGAAAACAAACTGTTTTGATACTCATAAAATAATTCATTCATAAGCTAGACTCTCTTCGTTAATAAATCTCCAACTAATACTGCATCATGTAACTTGAATTACTGAAAATGTTGTACTTGCATTGTCTAACAGAACACCAGAATATTGGATTTCATTGTAAAAAGCTTTTCAGTTTCTTAAAGTGAAAAAGGCTTCTTATAAATGCTTTTGTTAAGAGGCTAAAAAATTCATGGAGGACTGCGGTAAGAAAAAAAAAAATTAATTGTACCGTATTAGTACGAGCAAGTGCCAGTAGAAGAAAAGCAGATCCCTTACCCACTAAGGAAATAATTTAAGAATTTTATTTTGAACATAAATGTACAATTTTTTTCTACCCTTAAACACACTCAAATTACAAAATATAACTATGTCACTACAACCACTAGCCTCCCAATGATTTATGGCCTATTTACAGGGAGGTTACAAATATACCATTATCTTCTGATCAAAATTACTGCTTTTTAGAATAGTAGTATCATCAATACATTCTGAGATGCAAATTAAAAACCAAAAGATTTCTATAAGAGTATAACTACTTCAAATACACTCTATCTCCTTTTATATAAATTAATAAAACAAGTATAACCTGACTAAAAAACCCAACACAACATATTCAAAGACCTTCCCTTGAAACAGGCTTTTTATTTTGGTTGCCTTGGCCAAAATGATGACTAAGATGTGAATGAAAACATTATTGGGCATTGTCTCCACTTTTTTGTGCATTTACTTGAAAAAGGATAAGCTAATCTCTGATTTCCTGTAATATCTCACATAACTCTACATAATATTGTTTATTTCAGAATTTTAAATTGCTAATACACGAATGGTTCAAGCTGTTAACTGTTGATATATCAACTACTATTTCTTCCCATTTTTCTCACTGCAGCTGAAATGTATCACTCACCAACATAATTTCTGTCAAAATACAATAAAGTGTTTATAAACAACAACCTTACCAAAAACATAATTATGTTTGTTGTAATAAAACTGTTACCCTTCTCCCCACTTTCTCTAATCTGAAAAAATCATGAAAGGGGTGGGAGGGTGGGGAGGTAGGAATTCTTGTTCATATTTTCCTTTTGTTAAGTGAATTCCATCTATGCATAGAGTAGATGGATGCTTCGGCATAAAGAAGCTAGAAATATTAGGCTACTGTTATGACTACTGTTTTGCTGCCTTTACTCAAAGGACCAGATTTATATCTGCTTGTAGGTCATCTTTCAAAACTGTTCTAATTCTGCTGTCCCTTCTTAAATACTGTCACCACTGAAGAAGTACTTGAGAAGAACGATTAACTGGAAGTACTTTTTAAACAGCAACAATGTCTAATTCTAAGCACAGCATTTCAGTACTTCACATAGCAGTTCTCCAAGTTCAGTTCTAAATTATCCAATGCTGTGACAATTAAGTTGTGTTTAGACCACAAAACCACACCAGTAAGAACAGACATCTATAAAAATGAAGTATTGTTTTTATTTGTAATTCCAGATTGTCTCCTTTTAAAGGATACTGCAAAGTGGTTGCTGCAGCAGCAGACAAGTAATTACGATTCGGATAACGCTCCTCCAAATGCATAAAGAAGCAAGAACCTCCCAAAAAGTAACAGATGTCAGCAGCATCTGCAATTTAATCTTTCATGAGAGAATATGCTCTGCCATATGACAAAATACCAGGAAATAAAAATAAAATAAAATAAAAAAAAAGATAGTGCTACCTTTTATGCAATAATTCTTGATGTAACCACAAATGGGGAGAATTACTGTTTCATCCTATTCCTGGGAGCAAGGAAAGGTCCAATGGCCTCTTGTCAGCGAGGGTCCCCAAAGAAGAGTAATATTAAGAGATTTTTGTAACAGCTGATGTCCAGACCTCTTTTTCTACCACATCAAGAAGTTAATGCTCCTTGTTACCAATAAAGAAAAATTGAGCTTTTGCATATGTCAAGTTTTTATATATATATATATATATTTATTAAAAACACAGAACACTAGTGTACTTCTGTATTTTGGAAGAGGAAAAATATTCCTCATGCTGTAATGCTATTGCTGATACCTATATCATCAGTAAATGCTTCACAGGAACTAACAATGCTATTTCTTTATTTTCTTGCATCTTCCTTCTTCAGTATTTACTGCTACTTTGACTCTCAGAAAACTGCCAGTATTGTGTCTTACACCCCTAATACTGAATATATTCCATCCTTTACAACTGCGGGATCCATTTTCCCCAACCTCACTAAATGTCTCTTTTTCCCGTGATTAAATATATATTCAGCAAGAAATCAAAACTGCTTTTCATATAACTTGTCCTCTTCAGGCTATCCAACAACCACCACGCCTCTGGAGAGAAATCCAAATTCTCACCATTGCTCTACGTCTCATAAATGCACCTGATCTCTCTTCCTCAACTTGCAGTCACTTACTAGAAACCCCTCTCAAGTGCTGCACAAGTAACAATGTCACCAGACTTGCTTTGCTACTCAGCTTCTCTATAAGACATTGTAGAATCACACAGTATCAGGTTGGAAGGAAACACAGAATATCATCTGTCCAACCTTTCTTGGCAAAAGCACGGTCTAGACAAGATGGCCCAGCACCCTGTCCAACTGAATCTTAAAAGTATCCAATAAAGCAGAAGCCACCATTTCCCCGGTGAAATCAGAGTCTCATTGAATCATTGAGGTTGGAAAAAACTTTTAAGATCATCAAATCCCAACATTAACCTAGCACTGCCAAGTCCACCACTAAACGATGTCCCTAAGCACCATATCTACACATATTTTAAATACCTCTAAGGATGGTGACTCCACTGTTTCCCTGGACAACCTGTTCCAGTGCTTGATAACCCTTTCAATGGAGAAATTTTTCCCAATATCCAATCTAAATCTTCCCTGGCACAACTTGAGGCCATTTCCTCTTATCCTCCTTCTTGCTACTAGGGAGAAGAGACCAAGCCCCACCTCGCTGCAACCTCCTTTCAGGTAGGTGTAGAGAGCGAGAAGGTCTCCCCTCAGGTTCCTTTTCTCCAGGCTAAACAACTGCAGTCCAAGTCCAAAGGGGCTGCCCGCGAAAGGCCTGCATTTATATGCTTTCCATACTGACAATCTACTACTCTGCTTTCCCAACCACCACTTTTTGGGCTAGTCCTCTTAATAAGACTGGCAGTGGAACAAGTGAGGTTGCATGTATTAGTGGAAATGAATGACTCAATTTAGATGGTGGAGAAAATGACAATGTTCTCAACAGAGCTGTGGAAAACCAGCCAACTACTCTTTTCTGATTGTGATTATTTTCACATAAAGAAAGGCAGAGCTACCAGAAGTTTTGAAACAAAGGGCAGTAAGGTTGCAAACTTTATTTTCACTTCACATGAAAAATACATCCTGCAGAATACTTGTATAAAACTCATTTTAACCACAGAAGAGGTAAACACAAGAGATGCCTTTACTTTTGGTGTTGAAGATCATACTAGCTTTGCAGTGCTTATACCTCTAGCCTTACTCTGTCATTTAGACTAACTTTGATACCTGGTTCTTTCACATGTCTCATTGTGCTACTGCACAGATCTGTATGTCTCTCTTCTTCCTCCTGTCACTCCCTACTTGCATGCTGTATCTAAAATGAGTGTTTATGTATTAGGCATCTTCCAGTTTTATTTGTCCTAACAAATACTTGAGTATATTCTGGAATAATTAAAAATACAAAGAGGAAGGCCCGTGATCCTTTCAATGCCTTTGTCAAAATAAATTTTACTCTGATGACCATGAGGGCAATCACATTTGACAGAATTAAAATGTTACAAACACTATTTTAATCTCAGTTGTAAGCAAAATGGGATCACTTTTGCATATTGTATTTGAGAACAGCACAGTGATTGTCTTTACAAAAGTCAGTCAGAGCACCTCTGGCTGAAGGGAAGGCTGCAAAGAGCCCCTCAAATTAAAAACCATCCCAGGTTAACTTATCTAAAAGCTTAGATCAACACCGTGCAATACTAGCATTTTGTCCTTCCCTTCAGTGAAACACTTAGTACCTTTTCTTCAGTGGCAAAATCCACTTAAAGAACTGGTTTAACTTTTTTTTTTTTTTCCACATCCCCCCTTTGTATCAGTCCAACACAAGGTGGGGCCATATTTAAGAGAGGTCCATGAAACTAATGGCTTAAGACAGCAAGGTTTTGAACCATTTCAGTGACACTTCAGAGCCATCCTCAAAACAGCTGTACCAGCACAGGAGGAGCAGTGAATTGCAGCTGTGAGGAGAGCAGCAGGGGTGATCAGGGCAGGAATTTTTCAAGGTATTTGCAGCTTCACTGCCAAAGAAAATTGGTCATGTAACTATTCTGTAAGCAGCAAGTTGAAGAAAGTTTCATAATTACAGAGTCAAACCTCAAGCTGGAGACAATACAAACATGTTTGGGGTTTGATTTTTTTTTTGTTTTCAAAAAAATTCATACCAGCAAACCCCAGGTTCTACTCTGAAAACACAGCTCTTGCCCAGCAGAAGCTATAAAATTGCTTCTAAAACAGGTCCTGAAAAACCATTCTAAGAAATACCAACAAGTAACTGCAGCTGTAACTGATTTAGAAATTCAACCACATCATCATACAACGTTGTCCTATACTTGAAAAGCGCAATAGTTATTTGGCCAAAGTATGTTCTATATGCCTGCTGTCAATTAATTAACAAATGTATTTCTTTAATAAATGTATAGTTTCAAGCACCTGCCTAAAAAAAAGAACAAACAAAAAATCCAAAACCCATCACTACCAAAACCCCCTAACTCTTCTGAAGGACAAAACTTTACAATATCAGTTTAGGTCACAAAAATAGCAAGTTTCTAAAAAGATACCATCCATTAAAAAAAAAAAAAAAAAAGAAGAAAATCCTATTTGAAGGTATGTAAGTAGCACCTACAACTATAATGATAAGAAGATCAGACAAAAAGTACCATTTTGGTACAGAAAACAATAGACTTCTTCAGCACAATGTAAAATTGTCTTACATCTGACCACAGGCAAATGCAGGCGAGGACTGCTAGGAATACAACTATGCAAAAAGAAGATTAGGACTGGAGGTAAACAAAGGACTCGCCGTAACAGGTGTCAAAAGGACAAGGCTAAAGATGGCTGAAACTACACAACACGCCAAGTACACCTGGCATCTGTGGCAGAACCAAAATATGGAATGTGGCTTTGGGTACTGAAGTTAGTTACTGTAGGTGTCCCAACCTGCAATGCCACCTCTGCAGCAACAGTGTAACCCCTGGTCACAAGATTGAGGGAACTGTAACATCAGCAGAGATTGTTGTCCCTGTGATACATACATGCTTCCTCACACACCAATTCAATAGGCTTCACGACATCCAGTTCATCTTCACACCTCGTCTCGGAAAATTCCACTATGCACTCATACTTCACTTGCTCACCTTTTGCCCTGCCCAACCAGCAGAAGATGGGATCTCCTTCCATCAGAAGAGGCAAGACGCCAGGTGACCCAGCTTGTACTCTGGGCTAAATCCAGAGCCCAGACCGGAAAAATACTGGGCACATCCATACCGCTGTTCACAGAGTGCTGAGAGTTTAGCTCCCTCTGGAATAAGGTGGAACATATGTGCGTGCCACAGCCCGAGTGGAACATGTGGCAATACTTCCTCCAGCTTCTCCGAAACTTATTACTAAGATGCTCTTCACTCACCTTTTATATTTATAGGCTTCCCCTCTAAGGTTCTACATGATGCAGGTTCTCTTCATCCACTCCATTGGCCCTGAGCATGCTGAGCTAGGAGGAAGAAGCTTCACAGGATGACCCTGACAACTTCTCAGGCAGAGCATCTCTGGCCAGTGTTCATCAGCTCCCTCTTCCAGGACCAGACAACGTGGACAAGACTCAGACCATACTCTGCTTAATGCCTCCCTTGGCTCCTCCCCTTTTTTTTCT
>VXBJ01001163.1:1053655-1064618 GCA_013400055.1 Nycticryphes semicollaris | reverse complement strand
CCTCGACACACGGCGGAAATGACGGCCGGGGCGGCGCCTCCTCCCTGCTACGCCGCCCGCCGGGGGCGCACGGGGCGCGGGACGCCGCCGTCCACGGCCCCGGCCGCTGCCTCGGGGGGGGGCGCGGGGGGTGCAGCGCCGCCGCCGCCGCCGCTGTAGTCCGGCCTGAGGGAGGGAAGCGGGGGGAGGGGGGCTATAGCGACTCGCTGAGCGCAGGGGTGGGCTTTCCTCGCCCTCCGCGCCTCCGCTTAATGGCGAGGGCGGCGGCCGCCTCCGCGTACCCCCGGGTCAGCACCCGGCCTCGTAGGGCTGGCGGCGTGGGAGCGCTCACGCTGCCCGAAGGGGCCGTGCCGCCCGCCGTGAGGCGGGGGCGAGGCGCGCCCTGCCCAAGGTGACCCCGGGAGGCCGAGCGCGTCGCGGCCCTGCGGCTGGGCCCGCCCGGCGCCGGGGGCTCGACAGCCTTTTTCTTCCCCCGAGCATCCCCGGCGGCCCCGGGACGCCCGCTCCGCGGAGCCGCCGCCCCCGGGCCCGAGCGTCCCCCGCAGCGTACGCGGGGAAACTCGCACTTGCCGCCTGTTCGCAAACTGTATTTACATGGCTCAACAGATCATAGAAGAAAAAAATATAGAGAAAGGAAGCGAGCTGCCAGGAAAGATTATTTTTTCTTCCCCCCTTTTGCTGCCACTCATGTCATAAATAGCTACAGCTACGCATTTTCAAACGGTATTGTGACTTTCAAGTTGATGATAGCTCTCTTTAAATATATATATTTACCATGTGAAATGCTTTGAGTGTTTTAGGTCTGGAAGGAAATGCTTATCAAAAAGGAGGCTCTATTTTCTGTGCCTTAAAGTGGGGGGAGTGTAGAACAGAAGTGCTAATCTTATGGATCACAAACGATATATATTCTGCCAGGACAATTTATGCAATACCCAGCCTCTTCTGGCTCCGTTCTTTCCCCAAGGCTGCAGGCTGCCTGAGTTGTTCCAGCAGCAGCCGTCCTGGCTACTGTCTTTCACAGTGGCTATCAAAATCCTCTCCTGACACCCCAGCCTGCCTGCCGGTGCCAAACACACAGTTATGGCCTAATGCTGAATTACCTTACTCTCTGTAAGACAGGATTTTATACATATACACTAACGTACGCTGAGGCAGATACCTTTGGGAAATTTCCATTCTCCTGAGATGGTGCAGTGGCGTACATTGCATGTGAACACCGGGCAGATCTAGCCAGCATGTGGTTCTACCTTTACAGTGGTACAAGCTGCTTGGATTACCCAGCCACCAAGTTTTGGGAACCCTTACCTGAGTTACCTTGATGTTTTATAGGCTGAAGTTCTTCCAATGAACACTTCAGTTAAGGGTCTTTCTCTTGATTTTCACCTTTTCACTTGCATTATCCTGATCTGTGTGGTGCTGCTTGCTTCAGAGGAGTACCTGTGTTTTTATCATTAAAGCAGCAGTCTCTCCGGGGAAGCCAGGTCTTTATTACTTTGAAGATCAGAAACAAGACTTAGGCATAGTGGAAAAATAACCTGCAGACCATTGCGGGTGGTGAAGCTGCTACTCCTGAAGGGGGCTGTCTCATTTTGCCAAGGCTGGAGTCTCTGCATTCTTTACACACTTACACAGAGGTTCAGTGAGTTGCAGGTAATTCACTGTGCTAGGGAAGGGCATGTAGATGGCAACGGACAGATCTGCACCAGCAGGAGAAGTTAAGCTTGGGAAAAGAGAAGGGAATTTTTGCCATCAGCCATCTTGATCATTCAGACAATGACAAAAAAATAGAAACCTCAGGTGCTGTAGTATTTAAGTAAATGTCTGTAGGTGCTGTCACACATAGGTATAGATGTTACCCCGGTTTTAAACATTTTCCCCACTCCAACCATCATCATTTTCATTTTTGGCCAGATTGAATCTGAGTCAGCTGATTTTTATCCAGGTGCTGACAGGCATTTTGATATCCTTGAGAAGACAGCAGCAGCATCACTAACAAATGAGATACGCTGCAGCATCTTTAGCATATTCTTGGCATTACAGCTCATCCCTTCACTAACAAAATTATGCTGCATAGGCTCCATGTGTGAGGGTCCACCAAGGCACGATAGCCATTACTGCCCTTTGGGATTTGCTGGACAAGGATAGGCTGGTCGTTACAGGTACTCCAACAAAATCCTATATACACATACAGAGCACTGCATGTATAAGTCAGTGCAGCAATGCATGGCACTAGTTCTCAAGTAAGCACATGCTCTGAATGTACATGATATATGTATAAATCTATATACATACGTATAAATCTGTAAATCTATACTGATAGACTTGCATAAAGGCTTATACCCAAACATTCCCATAATCAAAACCATAACAGATATGTCAACAGTGCTGTGAAACACTGAACTGACCGCTTCCTCAATCCTAGCATTACATGTCTGAGTGAAGATAACAGAAACGAGGACATAAGGCTGGACATTTGCATTCTTGTTCACACTACTTGCACAACTTCGGCTAAATTAGCAAGTTAATACTCACTAATCACAGAACATACCAATGTAGTATAGATTATATGTTATGTATATATTTAGCACTCAGAGCATAAACTCTTATTCTAGCCCTAATCTTCAGTTTGCCTTGATTTTCTTATATAAAATCCTTTGGTTTTCTTACATACAATACTTAGATATTGAAATGTCTCGTGTCACTGCTTATGCAAAAGTAGTTTGTCTTCTTTCAATGCAATTGGTTAAAAATGAAATAATGCAAATATTAAGTGTTCTGTGTGGATATGTTAGAATATTTCAGTAATAGTGCAATCTAAAAAATTCAAATTTCATTTGTTTTGCTGATCTGTATAAGATTTTAAGAAATAGCTATACTCTAAGGAAGTCAGATGAGCAGTTTTAGAACTCTGCACATTTAATGATGTAATTTCAGTGACTCACAGCATGTTTTAATCCGTTTTTTTCCTACATATTTGGTGGGAACTATTGATTAGGAATACCCTAGAAAAACCAATATTTTTCTGTGATAAAGCCTAAAGGTCTGTAGCAGATGTATAGTTCCCTGATAAAACGTGCATATTCCTCTCTACTTAGAACTAAAAATGTGAGGGTCATTTCAGGACAAAAATATATTTCTTTTAGATCAAAGGCTCTCACGTGCTTTTAATGGAAATCACTTTTTTCATACGGTAATTACTTCTGGAGGCACATATCATTTCACTCCTTCCAGTTTCTAGATAAGATAGCAGCATTTCTGTAGCAACTACAGCAGTTGTTTTCAATACACATTTGAAACAAGTTGCTAAATTTAAATCATTAAGCATCTTAAGTTTCTTCCCTCGCATTTAAGATGTGCCTGCATTGCAAGGGATGGGCAGATATTGATGGATGGGTTTGCCCATCCATCCTGATAATTCTTGCCCTGAGGATGTAGGCTCTGCTCAGGTTATGAATATGTACCTGACTTAGTTGTAATTCTCTTTATACAGACAGCCTGCTTTACCCTTGCAGCAGTGCCTATAAATTGCAGCGTTTGCGTACCACATTTGATTGCTATTGCCCAAATCCCACATTTCTGCATCTCTGAATACCCCTGGCACTCTCCTTCACTACTTCTAAACAGACTGGTATATTTGGCATTTAACTCTTTGTTTTCCTTTCAGGTTGTTCCAGACTACTGGCACATTTCGTGCTCTCAGCTAACCCCTGCTCTGCCAGCGTGGGATGTTTTTCTAGCAGGCTGCTAACGTGCCAAGAAGCATATGGATATCTTGGTGAATGTGGAAGTTATTTTCCAAATTTTACATCATCTGACCCAGAAACAGGAATATTCATCACTGCAGCATAATTTCAGACCTGCCAAGAATATATCAATTATATAGTGTACATGTACATGCTAAGGCAAAGGATGAAAGCTGGAATGTGGCAGTTTCCCCTGCACCCTGCACTAGCTACACAGAGAGTGATGAAGTACATCCAGAGAGTGATGAAGTACATCCTTATGCAGGTAAGACCAAATCCACTGACACCCAGTTCATTCCTGTTGATTACCCATCCTCACAGAGAGGAGTGACAGGTCCTACATTGTGTTTCCACAGTATCTGTGGTTGCCAGCCCCTGAATCGACAATGAAACTAGAGCAACTTGGCCAACAACTTGCTCTGACAGATCTCTTGAAAAATGCTCTCTCATGCCCTCTGACTGTGAAACCAGAAGGAATCTGGAGCCTTAGAAAGTGTTCTGCACACTGTGACTGTTACAATTTTGAGGGACATTTTGGTTCAGAGAAAGAGGGATTTTTAATTAAGGGTAACTTGGTCTTCCTCCAACGTGATGAGGTACGCTTAAAGCAAGAAGCTCCAATGGAAGTTTAGAGCAGCAGCCAACAGTTTACCACTGTCACCCTTCCCTTCTTGGCATTAGATGTTTCCCAAGATAGCCACTGGTCAAAAAAATCCATGTAAACATAGAAGCAAAGGGATTATATATTCCCTTATTGATTTTTAACTACACTTATTTCACCACAAATCTCTCAAGAGCTATAAAGTTGCAAGGTGGTGTTTTTTCTGATGTTTTAAACACCATTTAAATAAACAGGTGTGTTTGAGCTATGCTTTTGCAGTCAGTATTGCCCCTTGACAAGCATTTGTCAAATTTTCTGTGGACAGTGGCTATATATTCATTCATAGAAGGTGGCAGGTGCTGTCTTCTGATCAGCGTTCAGCTGAGTACACATGTTTTTTGCAGAGATAAACTACAGACCTCCTTAATGGCCAAGTCCAGGTGCTCAGTTCTTGGCCTTTCTCTCCTATGATAATTTGGGAGAGGGGGTGTAGTCTCTTGCTATCGGTCAAGCAGCACTGTTTTCAGTTGCTTATAATTGTTCTGCAGATTATTCCATATTTGTAGAAGATACTGCCTGCAAATTTGTGATTCAGAAGAAATTGGTAATTACAGTTAAGGAAAATTCTTACTGGCCTGCCCCTGTTGACAGACTTTGTGATCCTTTTGTGGGTATCTGGCTCATTTTAAAAGTTTCCCAATCCACATCAAGAGAACCTCTTTGCTTTTCTACACAGGTGTTTCAATTTTTTTTTAACCCATGATAGATCACTCAGCCTAAGAAAAGCAAGACATTTTATATTATCTTGATTCACCGCATTTCTGAATAGTTGATTGAGTACAAAAAACAAGTAGAGGAAAAAAATTAATAGCGTGTTTTATTCTTGTAATTTTAGTAGTTCACCAATGACTTTGGATCGCTGCACGTGACTACAGAAGGAATGAAACTTGGATCAAAATTGATGGTATAGTTGTCTGATACTAGGTTCTAGTCTATATGAATAGAAATACTACTTGTGTAGTCAAAGTTATTCAAATGCATAGCTGTTAAAAACCTATATAGTCAAAAACTTTCAAGATAGTTGACTTCATTATCTGCATGCTGAGAGGTGATCAATATTATACAGATGTTTGTTTGTTCTTACTTTATCATGAGATTCTGAATCACTTATCTTTTACAGAATAAAGAGGAATGAAAATAAAAATAGTGCTGTGTTTTAATTTCTTTTTTTTTAGGTCTTTTCTACAGAGATCTCCAAGTTAATTACAGCTGTTGATTTAAGTAGACTAAGCTATATTAAATGCCCGAGTATGTATTTTTTTTCAGAATTAAAAATGGCCTTAATTCAATATAGCCTCACTCTACTTTAAAAGTGAAATAGACTATGTTAACTGAAGGTCACTTTAATTGTAACTAAGAGAGTTCCCACAAAGAGTTCACCAGGTTTTTGTAAGTACTCTGCATTTAATAAATCATGAATGATGAGGACTAGTCATCACATATCTAAATCTAAAGTTTCACCGTATTCTGCTCAAATGCACGTCCTGTAAGTTGTGTCCCACAGTCATATATCACTGTATTAGGTAAAGAAGTCTAACTAAAAAACTTTTTTACTGCATAATCTGCTCTTCATCTGTAATATCTATTTTTATTTTTTTTTACCCATTTATCTTTCTGCAACCTGTTGATTTTCTCATAGGGTTACAGCACAGTTCCTAGAAACACCGGGAGTTGTGCACATATTACTAAATGAAGGTAATACATGCCCCATGTGCTCTCATGGTTATTATTTCTTCTGCACGTGTCATCTTTTTCTGGAAATATTCTTTGTTCTTAAGAAAACGGCCATCCAAGGCAGTGGTGTCTGCAACATGCAGTTTATTCATGGTTCAGACCCCTGGCACTTGCAGTCAAATTAACACAACCTTTAATTTATTGTGCAGCTTCTCCCATCTGCTTAGTTTGTGTTGTTATTCCTTGCTTATGATTTCAAGCTCTGCATGCTTTTCTGCCTCTAATATCTTTGTTTTACGCTACTTTGAGCTCTTGGTCATATCTAAGGTGTCAGACCACTGTCCAGTCCAACACTTACTTTAGTACCAGTTTCTTGGCAGATTCTGAATTGCCTCATCTGGAGTCTGCTTCTCCCAGGAGTTTATTTCAGTTTATTTTAGTTTATTGCCTTTCCTTTCTGTTGAAAACCAGTGGCTTTTTAAAATTGAAAAGTTAGGGAGTTTTTTAATCTAAAAATCTTCATTAGGTTTTACCATAAGGCAGGCTAACTCCATGCTTTATCACACCTGGAACAGATAAAATTGTTTTCCCAATCTCATAAACTACAAGATACTTTAAAACCATCAGGTTCAAAGCATGTAACTTTCATATGCTTCATTTTTATTTTTAATGCAATACTTCTCAATTTTTTGTAACATCTTCATGAATACCCTCCGTTGCTTGGATTGCTGAAAACTGTTAAATACACTAAATGCATCAGCACTTGCTATTTTCAGAAGGAAAACCTCCTTCTGGTTGACTTGCTTCTAAATAACACTTACTGCATCCAGATATACATTGAAGTGTTCTTGCCTTCTTTTCCAGTAATTTCTGCTGTATTCAGAGTCAGAGCCTTTAAATGCTACAATTTCTTCTTGGTGTCCTTCTTTGATTTCTTTTTATTGCTAGTGCTACAAATGAGGCTCAGAGGATTACAGTAGATGTTCTTTAATCACGTGTGTCTGCAGTGCCTTTTCCTCACACTTACAAGCCAGAAAACTAAACCTCTAAAGAAACATTTACATCAGTAACCTTTTATTATGAGAAAAAATAAACAAAGAAAATTATAGTATCTTATTCATAGATGTGAATCTGTTGGGAAAAAAATAATCTTCTTCATACAAGAAACAACAGTAAATGCCAGTTTACATCTAAAAAAAAAAAAAAAAAAAACAAACCAGCCAAGAAACCAACTTAGAAAGATTATTTAATATTTGTAGATCTATTTTTTGTTTGTGTTTGACTGACAAAGATAGAAGGAGAAATATCTGTGGTGCTAGCCAAGAAGAACATATTAATCCTCAGCAACACAAAGAAGTGGCTATTTCAAGTGGTTGTAATGCAAATGTCAATGTAAAAACTTTTTCCTGAGGACTCCAGAATCTAGAGAAGCCATTGGCAGAATGTGCCTTGATATTAGCAGATCTTCTGTGTATTTGATAGACGCATGACTGACCCATCAAGAGAAAGAAATTGGATGTTTTCAAGCATTTTTTAAATCTCACAAAACAGAGATCTATGACTTCTATTTGCATTTAGTCCAGGCCAGATTTTCTTTAAGCTCAGTTTCACATCTGAAATGATGAGCTCATTTTCTAATAATAGTTGAAATAAATATAGTGCTTCCAGTTAAAGTTTGGGGTTTTGTGGTTTTTTTGTTTTTTTTTTAAATCCATGTTAAAGGATGGTAACCATGTGAAATACAGTTGGGTTTTTTTCCACAGGAATGTGAAAGACAGGGTCTTTTAACTGGTATTAGGTATTACCTTTTTAATCATCACATTTCACGAAAGAATTCATTTCGTTCAGTTTTGTGCAAAGGGCAGATCTGTTCCCAATTAATATGTTAACCAATAAATACCTAAATACAAAAATTATCGTAAAGTATTTCTCATTTCCAATGCTGTAATTCCTTTCAAATAATTTCTGGTAAAGTAATCGAAGTCTCTAATAGAGGATGAATGGACGTCTGACCATGTTAGAGATAATGCCTGCACTTGCTTATGTTATGTCCAGGTGCAGCATTTTAACTCAGAGGTGACAGGATTTTATGTGTAGATTGCTCGAGAGAACTGCTTTTTCGTCCTTTGATATCTCTCAGAAACACTCCCATCTATCTACCTTATTTTTATCACAGTATAAACTATCCTCTGATTTAAACATATTTTTCTGTTGTTCCCTCTAGTCTTAACTTCTTTATATTGCTAAAATTAAAAAAATAAAAATAAAAAAGAGTTTGTGAAGCTAATGAAATTCAGCAGCACACTTTGGTGATGTTTAGCATCCCTTGCTTCAGGCCAATAATTGGGACATTATATCTTATTTTCATTAATAGAGCTGAACATAAAGATGTGGACGTGTCTGAGTCAGCTGGGCCCCTACCTGGTCATTATGAAAAGACAAGCTCCAGTTGAGATTTCCAAGCCCCTGAGCTCACACACTCAGAGGCAAAGGCCATAAAAGCCATTACTGAAAAGTATTTTTGTAAAGTTTTGAATGAAAACCTGTTTTCTTCAAATCAAAATTTTGCCACTGGTGGCATCAGGATGTTGTCTGCAACACTGCAGCTGCTACTTACAAACTATCTTAAAGAATATACTTTGCTTACACGCTCTCTTTCATTTCTGCCATAACATTCCATTAATTTATTGCAGCAACAAGGCTATAATTAGCCATATCCAGCCCCTCAAGGTTAGCCTAGGACAGTATATCAAATGGGCACAAAAGACATGTTAGAAACGGTTCTCCTGGGTAAACAATTTATTCCTATAGTTTCTTAAGAATGATAAATGCAGGTTACATTGCTCTCCTTCAGTTACAAGCACTTTGCCTATGGAGGACAGGGGAGGGATATTTCCTTTCTACCTGCTACCTGTTTGAAGGGGCAGTTAAATGTTTTGTACAATGATCCTTTAACATGCAAATATTAATAATACAGTCAATGCCAACACCTGTCATTTATGCAGTGCTTTTTCATCCATATGTCTCAGGGTGAGACAGACAGATAAAATCAGAGGCTTCTGAAGGTTTCAGTGGTGCTGGAGAGTGACAGAACCACAGCAGCTGGGATTTCAGGGGAGGAGAGGGGAGAAAGGCTGGAGGAGGTACGGGGTGAGCAGCAAAAAACCCTCAGAGAGGGCAGCTTCACCCTGCCATGGAGAAGAGAGTGTGGTAGCTGGTAAAGTAATGAAAGAGTGCAGGGCTCTCTCTGAGAGCAGAGGGTTTGAGAACGGGAAAGGGAGAGGAAAATAAAGTCAAAAGAACCGGAGCACATACATGTGCAGAGGAAGGAAAACAGATAAAGTGGAAAATGGAAGAGAAATTGTAGAACTTGACTCATTCAACATGAAAATATGCATTATGGTCTTTGAAGACAGAAAATAGTAGGGGAGGTAACCTATTTCATTTAGAGAGTGAAAGTGCTGCTTACAACTAGGAGAACCCGTGATTTTGTTACAATCTTGGCAATTGTAAAGGTCCAGTTTCATCCCTGCCTGATTGCCTGCTCTGTGTGAAGCTCTCTGCTCTCTCCCTGATGGCTCTGAGTCTAATAATTTGCAGACTCTGGTCTGGACACAGTCTTTTAATATATGTTTGGACAGCTGCATCACAACAGGGTCCTAATTTTGAATGGGTCTCTGTTTTCTACCATAATTGAAATAATAAATAATAATCACTCAATAATGTCATCACTATCACTTCTTACATATCAAAGTTCCATGAGATCATAAGGAAATGTAAATTATGTTAATATTATCTATTGTGTTCACAACAATTACAATCTATCATCTGAACTAAAACTGAAAATCATCATGTCTATGCGAAGTATAATTGTAGCATTCTTTTGTCTTAGCTGCATGTAGTTATGAAGAATTGGAAGGATCCTCCTACCCCAGGCTGTATGTTTTCCCACAGGCAGGATGCTCTGTAAGGTTCCTTTGCTTTCTGTGGCTTCAGAGACTGTAGCCGAGACAGGACCGGCCCCTTTAAATCCCTCTGGTTTATCTGGTTACTTAGGACAACCCCTGTAAACATCAGTGGAACAACGTGTGGTCTTCAAAAAGCTGGGACCTTAAGGAAAAACTAGGTTGTTTTGGAAGGGACAGATCCATTCTGTATGCATGAGGAGACATACGCTTTTACAGAGATTAATTTTGCACATTTCTTTCTTCATTTCTTCATGTTTTTATGGCCTGTTTTAATTTGTGATATATGGCAAAAAAAATAAGCATGTTTTCTGGCAGCAGCTTTTTTTTCTTGTTTTCTATATTGCTTTCTGTTGTGACATAAATATTTACTGATTACATTTTTATATATAATGAAAGAAGAATGTGAGGAAGAAGACTTTATACAAAAGTGACAACTGCTTATAATTTTATTTTGATACTGTGCTTTTATTGTGCCTTTTGAGGCAATAGCTTTAGAAAAGTGAAAAGCCTGTTAGAAAGCTAATTAAAGATACCAGGGAAAGTCAAGTAAGAATGAAAATATTTGCCTTTGCAATATGAGTTGTCAATTAGACATGAGAAAGAGAGGGGTTAAATATTAGCTAGCTGATAAATATTTCAAAAATTGTTCTCACTGATATGAAACAGCAGGTTCTTTCTTATACACAATTCTGAGGAATTAAAAAACCAACAATCTGGCAGTTTTCTGTCCCTGATATTTCAGAACTCAATTTTTTTTTTCAGATGTTTTAGAAATGAGATGAAAAGTTTAT
Organism: Nycticryphes semicollaris; assembly: GCA_013400055.1. Classification (NCBI taxonomy): domain Eukaryota; kingdom Metazoa; phylum Chordata; class Aves; order Charadriiformes; family Rostratulidae; genus Nycticryphes; species Nycticryphes semicollaris. The sequence goes on along the minus strand of VXBJ01001163.1, from coordinate 1,053,781 downwards.
CTAGTTTGTGTCCTCTCCTGGCAGTATTTCGTTAGAATGACTTGCTTCAGAGAGTTATTACTATTACTGCTATATATGTTTTCCAGATTTAAAATGTGATGTTCTTTCTATATATCCCCCCCCCCC
>VXBJ01001163.1:702492-1044979 GCA_013400055.1 Nycticryphes semicollaris | reverse complement strand
GAAAGGGGGGGGGGGGGACACCGGCGGCCCGGAGAGGGCTGCCCCCCGCCACCGGCGCCGCCTGTCCCGCTCTGCGGTCACCGCCCGTTTTTCCCCAGGTGCTCTCCTCGCACGTACCTGTGTGGGAGGGCCCGTCTTCCCCCGCCCCGCCTGGCCAGCCGCCGGCGGTGCCCCCTCGCGGGGAATGGTTTCTTCCCGGCTCCCCGCCGTAACCTCCCGCTCCTCCTCCCGCTAGTTCCCGGCTCTGCAGGCGCCGGTTCGGATGCTGCCGACCGGTAGAGTCCCGCCGCGCCGCCCGTGAGGCGCCGCCTGGTCCGGCCCGGCCTGGCCCCGCGGCACCCCCACCCCTCCCGGGAGGACCGGAGCGCTCGGGGGCCTCTCGCTTTCCCGCCCTGACAGGTAACGGTGAGGGAGCGGCGGGGCGCTCGCCCTCTCCAGCCGCGCGTCTCCTCACCCGCTGCCCCGCGGGGAGAAGCGGCGGAGAGGCTACCCGTGGTGATTCAGCATCGCCGTCCGGGAAGGAAGGGCGGCGGGGAAGGGCAGCCCGACCTGGGGGCTGCGGATGCTGGGGAACGGGCAGGGCCGCTGGGTCATCCGCGGGGTGTGGGTTTCGCCAGGGGACCTAGGAGTCTGTTGCCGGTTCGAGGTGATGCTCCCGAGTAGGAGCGCGGGGGAAAGGTTTCCAGCCCCCACTGCTTCTGGGGTGCTGGGCCCGAGGGCGTGCTGTAAGCAGTGTGTAGGCCTGCTCCCGCGGCCTTCCGCTGGGGCGGCGGCGGCGGCGGAGCCCCGGGCTCGGGACTGCGGTGCGGGATCCTGCGGTGCCGGCGGGCAGCGGCCCCGAGGGAAGTTTCCTGAAGGCAGCGGGCAGACCCTGTGTTGGGAGGGGAGGGTAACGGCGTGCGTTTCGCAGTGTGAGGAACAGCGAACGAGGAGACGTTTCAGGATTAAAGGTATTAATCTTCCCCCCCCCCCTAAATTTTGCACGCGGAGTCCATCATCTTTTCAGGTCCTGTCGCACGTACGGCCAGGTTGCTCCGGAGCCAGTTAAGGTTAAAATGGGCTCGTCTGTTGGCAGTGGTACCCAGTGGAAGCTAAAATGTAGAACAAGTTAAATCTCTGGAGATGCAAATCAAATATCTTCCTGTACTTGCTGCGCTTAGGTGACAGCTCTGTGGGATCTTTTTACATTTTTTACTATTGAAACCAAACATAACCGTAAGCAAAAGGGAAAAGCAACAGATGCTGGGATTTGAACATACTGCTGAACTCTGTGAAACTGACTTGAGGTTTCAATATTGATCACTTTCGCGTCTGTCTTAGGTATTTGTGCTTTGAGTACCAATATTAGATACTATTCCTTCTCAGAAAAACCTAAACCAACCAAGCAAATCCCCCCAGTTTAGTATACTTTTCTGCCTAAATCCTTCATTAATTTTACTTATTGGGGTGTTAGTACCTACGAAATAATACTCGGAGAATTTCTGCTGGTTATTTTCACAATTGAAAGATTAGAATTCTGTGTGGGAATCAGTTGTCCACCCCACTCTACAGAGTATCTCAAGATGTACAGTAACTTGGCATCAGTAGAACCTTTTGCCCCTATTTTAAGTCCTAGAATGTAGTTTTTAATAGAAATAGGATATGTGTCAATGCTGCTTGGAACAAAAAATGACAGAAGCAGTTATTGTGCCAGGGGTTTTCCTGCGTGGTGAGTAAGTATCATGTCTACACTGACATATGGAAGTATTATTTTTAAAGCCAGATTCTCTGAAGAGGAATGTTAAAATTTCAGAAAATTCTATAACCTATTTTATAAAAAGTATGTAATTTCTTTCATAAGGGAAGAATGTGATTTTACCAGTAGGTTTCAACAGTATTATGCAAGAATATCTAGAGCCATGGTGGTCATTATTTTTTAATTTTTATTTAGAAAATCACCTCCATTCCATATTTCTGATGGTTTAGATACATTCCGCATATTTCTGAAGGGATTTATTTGCAAGTGCTAACAGAGGCCAGGAGATCAAGCCTGTCAGCAGTTATTAGGTAATTATTCCAGTAATCTAGCAATCATTTTAGTAATCTGAGACTCAGATTTGCAAATAAATAAATAAATAAAGGTTTGTTTCCATGCTCTTCCAAAGCTGACAGTGTTAAATTGGCAGTGTAGATTAAGTTGTGGACAACTCTGAAGAACTAAGAGATGAATTGATCAACAAGCAGCTAGACACGAAACCATCTTGCAATCTTTTGTATAGTTAGAATTTTTTCTGAGGCCTTTATAATACGGTATGTTGGTAGTGAAAGCCATAATATGTATTTGAAGGTGAAGTGTGGCAGACTAATGCTGACTGTCGAGTGTGCTTGCTCTGAATCGTTAGCATCAAGAAAGACAGAAATATGATTTCTTTATTTGAGTCTCCATCTGTGGATATTTATTGTAAATTTTATAAGTCTTGGTAGGATCCATATGGCAAATGAGTCATTTCCTGAATTTCCACATTTTCTAATGTTCTGGGTTTTTTTTTTTTCTTCCTATGTTTTAATGTTGTATGAAGGAGTATTTTTGCATTTAAAAGACACTTGCCGATGCCTCATACAAATTGAGAACATATTATTAAGGATGGAAATTCTTAGGAAACCAAGAAAATTGAAATGAAGTCTTAATGTCAGAAATAGAAAAGTTGTTAACATTTCCCAAGCCACCTTTAATTTGCTTTTACAAAGCTTCTGTCTTTGTCTTAAAAAATGAGCATAACAACATGTTGCAAGGTAATTTTTTGATATGTGAGTCACTAGTGTTTCTTGGTTTTGTGCTATAATTTTATCAGTGTAAAGACAGCTTAATGAAATCAACAGTGCTTAATTCTCATGTTTGCAAGTTTCTGTAAACCTTCAGAAAATTTTGAGTGTTATTACTGCCTTGAAGTATTGTGACTTTTGGGCCAATACTAAATCATAAAAATCCTTAATTGTATTGCTAGGCTTTGTATCAGTCCCTGAAGAAAAAGTGGAGTGCTTCTCAGTCTTCTACCTTTTTGATGAGGTCTTTCTATCATCCAGAGTTGACACAGAGACTCTATAATGATCTGAGGGGGGAGGGGATAGCTGTATTTTCCTAAAAGAAGGCTAGAGTCTATATGAAGATACTGGGAGTGCATTTTAGTTGGAAAGATGCCTACAAACTATTAAAGGTAAGAAAATTCACTGCAAGTACCACAGCACGTGTATTGGAGGATATTAGCTGGGTTTTGGTTTTCCCTTGTGAACTTTAGAATATTAGCTTCAGATTCGCTATTTTCTACACATCTAGGAAGTTAATTGGGGCCATTTGACTTGTGGCAGTAGGATTCAAATGGCCCTTATTAAGCACAAGGAAGCTCTTTAGTGCTCCATTAATGCTTACCTAAGTGCTTGCCAAACTGGTACTTTGCAACTACTCCTTTTGCAGACATTAGGAGCTTCCTTTAAAGTTTACTGTAACCAATGAGCCCTTTTAAAATACATTAGTATTTTAAATATTAATGTGAAATTTAGAATGGAATTCGTTAATGTCTACTACACTGATGGGTAAAGGAATCATCTGTAATTGGGAATGGATACAGGAGAGAAAAACTTTGTGATATGCTCTAGTCAGCCTTTGAATCTGTTGGGTATTAGAGCTTCCTCACGATGGTAGATGCAGGAGACTACAGGTTCTGTAGGAGTTAAAGTATTAGCTTTTTGCTGGTTCCCGGTATTCTTCATTATCATACAGCTGTACAAAATAGTTTTAAAATATTATCACATTAATTTGTATTCATTTATTGGCATTTTTGCCCTTGCCTTGAATTCCCATACACCAGGAAACAAGCTTTAACGTAACAGAATAAATTTTTGGGTTTGTGTTTTAAAGGACTAAAGAAAGCAGGCACAGTGGTTCTTGCCTTCAGTACCAGTTTTGATCCAAAGGAGCTAAAGACCAATGTATATAGTTGTAATATTTTTTTCCCAATGTTAAAAATATAAGTGCAGATAGTTCAGAATATTAAAAATATAGGTGTTCATTTAAAAAATATATTTGTTTCAAAGGCAATATTCGATACTATAATCACATTTTTTGATGGCATTCATCTCCGAGGTCATAGAAACAGTGATGCTTAATGGAGAGCCCAAATTAATAAAAATAATTAAAGAAATACCAAAGAAAACAACATTCTGATTTAGGACTCATTTTTCACTTTCCTTTCTGTGGAGTAAGTGGCATGCCAGGTCTCACTTGCGCTTGGTTTTGGTTTTGGAAGGATTCCAGACTGAGGTCTGAGAGGTACCACTGCTCAAATGCACCTTAGATGGCCGCATTACTGTTAATTGCTAGAAAAACTGACTGCCTAAAAGGATGGAAGTGCTTTACGCTGCAGTTCAGAAGCCCCCTCTGGCCGGCAGTAGTAACAGAGCACTAACAGTCACTCTTAAGAAAGAAAACACTGGATCCACTTTTCCTATATAACAAATGCTACAGAAAGAATTGAGTGGGTGTGGGCTTCACGGTTAGACGCAGCGACGTGTTGACAAGTTTATTTTCATCCTTGCTTCGTGGCAAAACGCTAAATATATTCTTCTTTGGTTACATTAAAGCATGTTTCCTTCCAACTTTGTCCTTGGGTTGACATGTGTTTGTTTTATTTTTAGCGCTTGAAAACCAGCACAGTAATATCCCTACAGGGTGCAGTGGAGTATTGCATGAGAAAATGAAATCGGATGCTTAATGTGGAATTCATGTAGGTGAAGAGACAAAGATTAAGATACTGTTTATGAACACACGAAAAAAAAAAGCGTGGACTCACAGGGCAGCAGGTTGTGAAATTTGATGGGGAAATTGCTCTTATTTACTTGGTCACAAATGGACTTTTCTTGAAAAAACCTAGAATAGAGCTATATGGTGGAAATCTGCCTTTCCTTGGGGTTTTTGCGGGTGGTTGTCATGTGTTTGGTGTTCTTTGAAGGTGAAATGTCTGTGCATCTGTTACATTGTTCTATTATTCCAGTCTTTGTGGGGTGGGGGTTGGAAGCAATGTGCTAGAACACTTTATATGAATTATTGATGGAAGAGATCTGAAAGATGTGCAATTTATTCACCGAGGAAAAAAACCACCCTGTTTTATTCTATTTTATTTCATGTGGCTTTTTAGAGGGATATAGTATTATCCTAACTTTTTATCTTTATGACAACCTGAAGTCTTTGAAAGACTATAAATTACTAGTGAGCATTAATAATTAGGCATTCATTTGAATAAAAGATTTTTTTGCTTGGAAATTACCAAGAGTGATGTGAGAACATGCCTTTGGTACATTTTGTACCATTTTAAAAATGGAAGCATTTTCTGAAAAGAATGTTTCTGATGATGGAGAGGGTATACTCAGCTATAAAGTGTTACTGCATGATGAGTTGAGACAGGAATCAGTGGTGTTTTGGAGTGTTACAAGGTCTTCAGTAGGATTGGGAGTCTTGTAGGATATTGACCCAGAGCACCATCCACAAGTGAAGAAATAGAAGAAAAATAAGAGAACAATAGAGAAATATATTTGAAATTTTGTACACCAGTTGATAAATGATGCTGTTAATGACCCCATGCAGTTGCTTTAAAAAAGCCTATATATTATTTTCCTTGGTTGCCTCTAGGCATGAGGAAAAAATGAAAGAGCATTGTGGCCTTTTTGCCTAAAGCAATACAAATGTATAGGAAGCAACTCTTTCATATTTTCTGAGAAAATGAAATAAAATCTATGAGAAATTTTTATATATATATAGTGTGTATATATATATATGCTTGTAAGTAGATGTTTGGGAATGTCTGATGCAGGTAGTCAGTGCACCATTTAGTTTCACTGATAGGGAAGAAATAACCTCTCTGTGAGTTATGGGACCTGCACGCGTAATGCTGTTGCAGCTGCTTCAGGATAATAGATTAATGGTCTAGATGAGGCTGACTCTCTGCAACAGCTGGATGTAAGAAAATTGGAACCAAGACAGGATGAGGAGGCATGAGAAGTCACCTGTGGGAAGAGACTTCAGGAAAGATGTTCAGATTTCACTGTCAGTTCTGTGCTTTCACAGGAAATTGTGTCTCAGTTGGTTGCACTGAGTTTCCTCCCATCATTTGGCACTGTTTCAAAGTCCTTGAATTCATCTCTTGTCAATTTTGGAAGATGTACCTATCCAGTCATGGCCAAGGTAGAGGCCTTAATCCTTGATGGATTGGAGTTTTTTGTTTGTTTGTTTGGTTTTTTTTTGTTTATTTTAAGTAGAGTGAGATTTTCATGCTGAGCAACTTGGATAGGAATAATTTCACCAATGTTTATACATCTGCAATCCAGATACCTGCAGCTGCCTACACTGACTATACACAGGCTGTCTGTAATGGCAGCCCAGAGAAACTAGATCAAAATCTACATTGTAGGGGTCTACGTTTATGTAGATGACTCCACTGCTTTGTCTATATTTGAGGAACAAATGTGATTGCAATGTCATCTGTAGAAATTCTTTGTAGTGTTTTTCCATGCTGATTTGAGGGAAAGGGAGAACCTTGTTTCTTATAAACTGGAGAAAATGGCAACTAACTGGCAGAACTATGAATTTTCAGAGCCTTATCAAAGAAACAAGGCTTGGAAAGTTCAGTGGCTCTCAATAGCACTTACAGTGCAAATACACACATTTGTTTTGATTTCTTATTTCACTCAAATGTGCAAGCAAGAGAGATGTTTTCAGTGGTTCAGAGAGAACATCTACTCTTACAATTCATAAACTAAGTGGGGAGGAAGTAAGAGGAAATGTCTTTTATGTATATTGTGGACTTTGCAACTTCATTCTACCTGTGTATGATTCCTGAAGGATGGCAGTACAACTGGTAGGACTACAACTGCTTTATGTGACTACATCATTCTCCATTTCACTAGAATCTGTCTCTCCAGAGTACTTTGTAGAGTACAGGTGTGACAGTAGCAGTGCAGTCAGGCCTGACTGCTGTAAAACTGACATAAGATACTGGAGTGCATTTGATTTTTTCAGAGGTTTCTCCAGATCTTTTGCTTTTTTTTCCTGTGACGAGAAATAAGCCATTTGAACCAAAGAATTTTCCAAACCTTTTATTGTCAGATGGCCTCTGTGGTCCAGAGTCTACCCTTATTAAAATGTACTCAAATGTCACATTAGACCATTTTTTTCGTAATGAAAATAAAAAATAAAATGGCAAATTGTGTCATATTGAAATGATGTCAGAGAACAATTTCTCACTGATGTAAATTGACATTGTAAAAGAAAACAACCAAAGTTAAGGAATGTGAATGGTTTCAGAATACTACAGAAAAAGTTATCCCAGGAAAAGAAGTAATGCTTCTCTTTCCATCGCTTCATTTAAGATTTCATTTTGCTTAAAAATTGCTCTATTCACTGGCCTCGGTGAAACCAAATAAGTTTGATTTCAAAACCCAAATCTCATTGGTCCAAGGCTAGAAGAGAATCATAACCATTTTTTCTTATAGAAGTTTATGAACTATAAATCATTAGCTTACTTCTCTGCTACTATTTTATGCTATTGTGCTCTTGACCTGTTAATTCTACATTTGGAGAAGTCATTTTTCTGGTTGCAGTACCTCATGTCTCTGGTGTAACTCCTTCCCAGTCACTGAGTCATTTTCTGGATTTAGATTTTACTTCTCTTTAGCTTATTGTTATGACTAAATCCTACTGACTTTCTTCCCACGGCTCTTGTCACCCTCTAAGTAAAGCGGGAAATAATGCTTTCTTTTCTTACAACATGTATCATGCCTTTCTCTTTTCACCCAAAACAGAAGGAGAAAATACCTAGAAAGAGTTAAAAAAGAGATCTAAAAAGTGCTAGGGATAGGCTAAATGGGAAGGAGCTGGTGCTGCACCCTGTCTTTCCCTGGTGTACCAGCAATGCCTGGAGCTGTATCAGCTGTCAATTATTGATAGAAAAATCTGTTTCCAGAGAGATGACTCTTCAGATAGTTTCAGCAGTGCAACACTAACGGTAAGTGATTTCATTTTGCTACTTCTACTGCAGAATTATTTTAAACCTGTTTCCATATCTGTGGGAGGTCCTGGTATACTGTTTGTTCTGCAGTATGTAATCTTGTCAGTTAAATCCATGATAAATAAACATTTTGCACTCTTCTTCGTAATTTGTATGCAGAAGAATTTGGTATCTCATCCTGCTACATGCTGCTGCTAAATTGTTTTGGTTTTTTTTTTTTCCACTAGTGCTCTCTATTGTAGACTGTGATAATTGAAATGCATTATCCTTGGTTTGAATGCCTAATGCGTTCTATCCACCATGTGTATTTTGGAATCTTTTTCCAGGATCCTTACTTCTTTTCTCCATTTTTTTATCCTTTTTCTCATCCATCCTTGAGCTTGCAGTTTATATTTTCTTATAATAGAGAACTGGATTCAGGAGAATTTTCTGAATACAGTAAAACTGGATCCATTTGCTAGACAAAATATGCTTCTGGAGAACAGCATGAAGCTTTTTCTGTGGTCATGTATCTATATATTGCCTGCACAGTAATCCCTAGTTTTGACCCTGTCATTAGATATGAAATAAGAAGCATTGCCTCTATACAGCCAAGCAGGTCTGAAAGTGATCTTTCAATCTTTGTCAAGAAACAGAGAAATTCAGAGGCAACACAGTTACTTTTGGGTAATCTCTACTGTGGTGAAGGTTTGATTTAAATGGGCTGCAGTTTTGATGTGGATGAGGCATGGGTTAGTCTTGTTACCAAATAAGTCTTGTTACCAAATGGCTTGATGGGCTGAGGCCAATTGTATGAGGTTCAATAAGGTCAAATGCTGGGTCCTGCATTTTGGTCACAACAACCCCAGGCAGTGCTATAGGCTTGGGGAAGAGTGGCTGGAGGGCTGCCCAGTGGAAAAGGAACTGGGGATGTTGGTGGACAGCTGGCTTAACATGAGCCTGCAGTGTGCCCAGGTGGACAAGAAGGCCAACAGTATCTTGGCTTGAATCAGGAATAGTGTGGCCAGTAGGAGTAGGGAGGTGATGGTGCCTCTGTACTGGGTGCTGGTGAGGCCTCACCTCGAGTACTGTGTTCAGTTCTGGGCCCCTCACTAGAAGAAGGGTGTTGAAGGGCTGGACTGTGCCCAGAGGAGAGCTACCAAGCTGGTGAGGGGTCTAGAGGACAAGTCCTATGAGGAGAGGCTGAGAGAACTGGGCATTTAGTTTCGAGAATAGGAAGTTGAGGGGAGACCTCATTGCCCTCTACAACTACCTGAAAGGAGGTTGTATAGAGATGGGTGTTGGCTTCTTATCCCAAGTGCATAATGACAAGACCAGAGGAAATGGTCTGAGGAGATGGCAGGGGAGGTTTAGATTAGATAGTAGGAAGAATTACTTTACTGTGAGAGAGTGCTCAGGTGCTGGAAGGGTCTGCCCAGGAAGGTGGTTGAGTCACCATCCCTGGAGGTATTTAAGAAATGTGTAGATGCAGCACTTCAGGGCATGCTCTAGTGGCCGAGGTTGTAGAGGGTTTTTGTGTGTGTACGGTTGGACTTGGTGATCTCAGAGGTCCTTTCCAATCCTGATGGTTCTGTGATTTTGGGTTTGTGTCGTAATTATATTCCTGCATTGTACCACCACCGAGGCTGTTCTGGAACTGAAATGCTACGATATAAAGTCCACAAAAGTCGATGGAAAGATATGTATTTCCTTCATTGGGCTTTGATAAAGATCCTGTAACATATGGGTTGATCTCATTAATATTATAAACTTGAGACAAATTTTGTAATTAGTATACATTTCTTCCGAATGATGGAACTGGTAAATATAATATTCCCTGGCTACAAAACATTATTCTGTAATGTGAATGGTGTGATATGTCTGAGAGACTCAGAAGCACAGAACAATAAGTATTGTAATTTTTAGCCTAAGAAAATATGATGATTTTTAAAAAAGTGTGTGGATCGGTTCTCAATCGTGTTTTATTTTAGGTGGTGGTGGCGGTGTGTGTTGCTGTAACATAATAAGAAATTAATGTATTTGTTTCTTTTCAATATTTGAAAACCAGGTAACTTTGCAGCCAGCATGTACTTGATTGTATAAGTTCATGACTTTCTGCTGCCTTAAGAATGCACCTTTAAAAAAAAGTAAGATGAAAGTAGTGAAAAATCGAGTGCTGCTAGCCTCTGCCTGAGGACTTTTATTTTCAGTACACTTCTCGGGCTAACTATGATATTGTTCCAGACTTGGAACTGTGCTGCTGCCGTGATTAAAGTCATGAAGGCAAATAGGCATGCTTAGGGCAGTTATCTTAGATTTTGGAGTTATTTTAAACTGCATTAAAAGCTATGATGCCATTGTCAGTATGGTCTCTGTATCTCAGAGACAATGTATGATTAGTTAGTAAATAAACTGTTCAGTGTTGAAGGGTTGCATCAGTAATGCTGTACTTATTATTCAGAAGGCACTTTATTCTGATCTTATGATTTCAACTGTATCCCAGAAAATTACTTTTTGGCAGGCTATTCTCATGCTTTGTTCTTTTAGGCAAAAATTAAAGATAGTGTGTATAAAGAATGATGCCCTTAATTTTTCTTTCTTGTTTTGCTTATTTGAAGCTTTCAATTTAGGGTCAATATTTATGGCATGTTATTTTTTGCAGACTTTCTGACTCCATGCTGCATTTCTCTACAGGTGAGCAGTATATACACAAAATAATCCTATAGTAGGATACTGGAGTCTCATCTCATTACTGATGAGGGTAGTGAGTCTATTTAGATCCCCTAAAATGGATAAAAATAGCGTGACACAGAGGGTTTGGAGCCAATCCAGCTGTTCAAAGGAATTTTTCCAAATCGGGTCATTTCCAGTTAGAGAAGCTTCTGAAGACTCGCATCCTTTTGAAAATGCTGATTTTCTCCTGTTTTCATGTGCAAAACTATTTTCAAATCAGCAGTATCCCATTGAGCCCCAAATATGAAGCTGTGGGGAGGAAAGCATGTTTTTGCTGAAATATTTTGCAGCTGCTGGAGTTTCTGTCTGGCTATATCAGCTGTTTGTAAAATATTACTAGCAGAGACTGTTGGTCACAGTAGTCCTAGTGATACAGCAGGGCAACTACGAGTATTTCTGACTCATTTATTCTTTACAGAATAGAAGTATATGGCACAGTCATTACAATATTAAAGGCATACTAAGTCTCACACAAGCATACAGGTATTCCCAGTGGTGCCGAGCAAATTGATTGCAAGTTTCAGTACAATATGACAAGCAACGTGGTGATTGTGTACGAGCATCTTTCTTGTCCTTTCATGGTCAAGAAGACTTTGAATAGATATTTCCTGTGAGTGCACTTGCTAGCTTGATTCTTTGCTTAATGTTTTCACATCAGGTGCTGAAACGGTAGGCTAAAGTCTGCCAATTGATAGTTCAGGCTGCTGTGGGAATGCGATCCTTGTTGCTAAACTAGAAAACACTGTGATGTGACAGCATGTGAATTAGGATGATGTAATCCTCAGAGTCGTTGTGGGCTATGTGTGATGACTGCAGTCCACGTTTAGAGATGCTGAAATAGATCCATGAAGTGTTGGCCTGTGAAATAGGAGATGTAATGGGGCAGACTTCATGTGGGGTAAAGGTGTGGCTCTTGCAACACACACAGTCTGTAGAAATGATTGTATTTGTTTTCCCGTATCCCTGAACTTGAGGCTGTTTTCGCACCAAGCCATTGCCACTAACTCAGAGCAAGGGAGAGAGAATCTGATGTGTGAGGGGGAACCTTCTAAATATATTCTTTTTTTTATTTCCTTCTCTTCCAATCCTTAGTAAATCTCCCTCCAGAGGCTCTTTATAATAAAAGGAATCATTGCAAATACATCAGCTTCGTTACAAGATTAGTGCTTTTTCTGTTATACTAAGACAAATATGCTGGTATATGTGAAATGTTAAATTGTCCTATCTTGTAGATCCCTAAGATCTCTAGCTCTTGCTAGAGAAAGAAATCTTTTGAGAAGTGAATGATAGAAAAAGAATTTAAACACCCTCTGATATGTGTTGGTGTATGTTGACATGCTGTAATGAGGAGCATGGATGGTGTACTGCAAAGTCAAAAGCAGAGCAGAGATGTTGCCCTATGTACCACAACCCAATTCCTTTCCTAACTCTCTCTTGTTTGCCCTTTCCTGTACCAAAACCACACTGTTAATGTCAGACTTCGATATTGCTATTACACATAATCATTATTGCACATTATCATCTCTGTTTCTCTCATTAGTGGTCACGGTTGTCTCACCACAACAAGGCCCTTAGCGTGTGGCAGTCTGACAGTCAGCAGGGCTTCCTGCACTTATGGTCCCCAAGGCAAAGCAACCAAGGGTCTTTCAGCTGTTTTAAAGGGATTGCTTCATTTGTGGTAAGAGAGGTCCAGCCCTCCGATGAGCAGTAGGTATCGTGCCACTCAGCTTGCTGAACAAATGTGGCCAATGCACTTTGTAGCGCCTAGGTCGCTCCAATGCTATTTAAAATGAAGGTGGAATGATTACTGGTGTGGCTGAGGTAGATAGTTACACTAAATAGAGATGGGTTTCCATTCAGCGGTGTTCAGTGAAACTTACTGATCAGGGGCTAGGAATACTTTCTAGAGTTACTGAAATCCTCTTCTGCTGACAGATTTATGGTGTTATCAAAAGGTACCAAAGTGGTGAACAGTAGTATAAGACCAATGCATTGTCTATGCTTTTTGCTGACAGGGTAGAACATTAAAGCTGATATTTTTTTAGCAGTGAATGATGCAGATATGAATTTTCTAAAATTAAGATTTTACTGTGTAAAAACATATTTGTCCTTCGGTTTGTTTGGGCTATTTTGCCAATATTTTTTCTTGCCATTATGAATGCTAAAAGGTGTTTGTTAAAGTTCCCCGCATTTTATTTATGTTATTGTTTTGTAAGTCATACAATTCTTTTCACTTGCTTTGTTAATTAACATATTTCCTTTGATTCACTGAACACGAAAAAGGTTCAGGCATTGTCCTTTTTATCGTAGTCTTCTAATTCTACCTTGCTTTCTCTAATATTCCTCTTTTTCCGTCTTGAGAACATAAATGCGAAACTGGGTACTACTCATTTTGCTAACAGTCTGAAATATGTTATCACATTAAAAAGGGCTTTTGAAGGGTGAGAATGAGCCAGCAAGATACTCACGTTGTGTGCTCTGCTATGAAAGACACTTTGGAGGTCATTTTTTAAAGAGAAAATCAATCTTCAACTTTGAAAGCTTTGAAATTGATTTATATTTGGCCAAGGATGTTAAGGTTCCTTTTGGAAAATGAATGAGAGAGCAAAAAGAAGCAGTATTGCTTCAAGATGACACTGAAAAGAAAAAAAATTGTCAATTCTGTGCCTGATTCTGATCTCTAAATTGTGAGTATGAAGTGATTAATTCCTGTGAAACACTTACATTGTGACACTTCCACCATCTTAACAGCTCCCATCTTCTGAGCCAAGGATATATACTTACGTTTCATCGACCTTTTGTGATAATAAACAATGAAAAAACCCAACCCAGAGCTCTAAAGTGCAAAGTCAGGAAAAACCAGGAGGAAATGTGTGAACTGAGACTGCAAAGTTCCTGAGGCTCTGTGCTGATGCATGTGGCTGAGCCTTGGAGCTGGCATTGAAGGGCTGTCTTCTGATCAGACTCCAGCCATTTAAGATAACACAACTTTTCTGTTCTCCAGAAAAAGATACAGGTTCACAGCTGTGACACAGACTCTTTTGTGCATTGTGTTTTGAAGGCAGACTTGGAAGGGTCAGGATAGTTTACGCTTTCAGTGTTACTGAATAGGTGTTGTAAAATTCTGTTTATTATATAAAGTCTGTGTTGCAGAAGGCTAAGAATGGTTCTGGAGCCTTTACAGAGCAGTCTTGAATGGGAAATGGTAGTTGTAAGGTTAAACTCACACTAGAGTAACTAACTTGTGGATTCAGAGGTAGGGGGCTGTTACCATAGCTTGGTTTGGTTGTTTTTGGTAGTTTGCTTGGTAGTTTAGAGACATTTTGGAAGCTTTAGAAATGCTGGACATTTGGATAAACTATATCAGAGAATTGTTTTACAGATCTGCATGATTCAAAAAAGTTTTAAGTTGTATAAATCATGCTGTTTGTATTCTTGTGCAGCTTTTAGCTGTCCGTTTAGCAAATTAAACACCTGGAACTCTGTACATTCCATTTACCTTAAAGAGCTGCTGAACAAACAAACAAACAAACGTATCATTTGACTTCCGAATGTTTTGAACCAAGCCCTAATGTGATGCATTTTTAATCCAGCAGAGATAGCCTTTTAAAAACAAACTTATATCGCTTTGACACAGCGAGCCTCAAAATGCGGATTGCTTTTTGCATCTAGAATTTTTCTGTAGGAGTGAGAACTTGCCACCAAATTGATTTATTTATTTTGTTTTGCATGGTACAATAAAACTGCTTGGTTGTAGCAGGAACACTTCCACATAGATTTTGTCAAGACACATATTAAAAAAAAATTGTGAAAGGATATGATGCTTTTAATTCTGCAGTCTTATTACTGCAAATTGTTTTTTATTTCAGGGTAGTAGTGAAGAAGGCGTTTTAATCTTTTATCGTTTCTGTTAACATCTTAATCTCATTTTGGATATGCATTTTATAGTTTAATTCCAGATCAACAGTAGATTATAACTTGATATAACTGTAATAAAGAGCAGACTCCTCGCTACAGTGTATTCAGTCTTTCATACTCTAGGGGAGCAAAAAACTTAATTATTTAGGTCAGATTGGAAAGAAACCCCAGAACTCAGATGTTTGCTAGGTCAATGCTCTGGAGACTGTTTTGACTTCTTTCTTTTTCATGTTTCTGTGAAAGTTTTGTTATTTTAATTTTCCAGCTAACTGGGGAGTGGGGATTGCAGTGCTGTGATATTGTCCTTCCATCCCTATGGTCATCTGCCAAGTTCTGTAACTAGATCTTCAGTGTGTCTCCATTTCAGAGTGAAAGCTCCTTATGTCAGGAGCTTTGTGGATTTCTTCCCAGCTACTATGCGTTTCCAGACACTTTTGACAGCCCTGAGTAAATTGCATTAATGGGCTCAGAGGAAAGCAGTCTGCTAGTTATAAAATCTATTCTAAAATATTCCACTGTTGGTGAGTGATTACTTGACTGTACACAAAGAATGCAGGAAATAAAAATAAACCCGACAATGTAGTTTTTGTTGTATTTCACGTAGGTAAACACTTAAGAAACGTTAGTTGTCTTTGGGAGGTCTTGTTGTATGTGCCGTGCTTTAAGATCTGAAGTCACGTTTTCGGTATATACATGTAAAGTAAAGCATACGCAGAGCCCCTGGAGCTTTTCAAACTGATTACCAGTAGTATCACAATAGCTGGAAGGAAGGAGGAGTTTCACATTAAAAACAGTGCATAGAGGCTTGTCTCTGGTTTGGAACATGGAGTATTTTGAAAACAGGTGGTTCTACCATTCTAAATGCTTAACTCTCTCAGATTAAATTTATTTTAAATGATCGTATGCAATCTAGTCTTTTTTTACTAGGATGCACAGAAGTGGTTTCATAGTTACTAGTATGATCCAAGTTAGCTTGAAGAACTTCATTGATTTGAGTGTTCTTTTTCGTGAATTATGTGATTTCGTGATTTGAGATAGATTCTCAAATTGCACCACTGCAAGTTTGATTTGACTCCGTCTTCTCTGTTTTGATATGATTAATTCAATCTTTTTGTAGGATGCTTATTCTTTGGGGGGAAAAAAGGGTTCCCATGGCATGCAATTCCTATTTAGAGATTAAAAATAACCTTTTCAACTCCACGCTGCATCAGTATGTAAAGGATCACGAAAGGCAGAGGTCACTTGTGAGCGGTATGGAGCAAATAAATCCCTCTATTTTTTCCTGTGTTGTTTAAAAATACTTCTATATAATCTAGAAGAATATTTTTCAGTCACTTTACTAACTTTATATGATATGCTTCGTTTGTGTAACAGCAAAAAATACTCATATTTTTTTATTTTCTACAACATGTTAAAACTTGCAATAACGTATCATTCAATACCTGTGAAACCACTTCTTCCCACAGTCTCTCGCTCTTCACCCAGGCACCCTTGTACCTTGATCAGACTGTTCCCTTAGACTCAAGCATTTGCTTTGGTCCCTGTCTACATGCAACACTTCCCTCTCCAGCTGTCCCTTAAGGAAAAAGAAGCTCCTTGCTTTGGCTTGATTGTTCGGGTNTCCCCCCTTTGTCTCTTTTTAGGGTGGGATTGTGTGCAGTGATTCTTCCTTGTTGGCTCTCACACCTTCCCAACCCTGCCCCAGAACACTTTGAAAAAAAAGGTGCTTGTTTGTATAAGAAGGTGCTAACCTGATGAAGTTGCATTAATTTCTTCTTCACAAGTCTTTCTCCATTTGTAGGTTAACTAACTTTGTTCAGCCTTCCTTGAATCAGTATGGGTGAGCAGCAAACCTTTGCCAATTTGTGTATAGCATGACTTAAGGAGGGAAATGGTATATACAACAGGAACTGTGATCCTTTTCTAGCTCAGTGTGAATTCAGAGATTCCCGATAGATGACTTACCAAGGTTAAGCAAGCTCTCTGGGTCCCAGTTTGGAAATAAAATGCTTTCTTCCATGTTGTTAAAAGCAATCTCTTAGAAACAGGCCTCCTTTCAGGTAGGTTTCTAGAGAGCTATGCCTCTGCATTGTTGTAGCTGAACACAGGTTATATGTTACACTTATTTTGTAAGTAAAGACTTGTCACGGTTGTCAGAACTGACCTGGAATTTGATGTGTTCATAACCTGACAATGTTGCTGCCGTTAGTGTTGGGTGATCGATCTGGTGGGCCCTGCAATAACTTTTTCCCTGTGCCTGGCTGATCCCTCAGGGTGGCAGGGGCTACCCGCAGGGTGGTCTGTGCTGCAGACCTTTGTCCTTTGGCAGGCCTGAGACAGCCGTGCGCCCACTGGGAGTAGGGCTGGGCAATAATAACAAATCAAGAGGTGTGAGCTAGAAAAAGGTGGCTGGGGAGGACCTGGGTCAGAGAATGAAAAGACTCTGGGGTGATTTCTGCCATATAGACGTCAAAAAGTGGAAGGATGTATAGGAGCTCATGGCTGCCAGGGCCTGTGGCAATGTAGTGTTGCATCTCAGTGTGTGTCCCTCACCTTCCAGCTCCTTCCCCGCAGCAATAGCACTTTGTTTATTGCTCTCAGAGATGTATTCCTGTCTCTTCCAAGTGACCCATTCCCTCAGTTAGAGAATTGCTCATCTAAACTGTAGTCTGAGGAACAGTTGCAATTTGCTTGGGAGGATTGCGGCTTCCTCAGTAGTTGGGTTTTCTTGCTGCAGAATTGGAACTTCTTGTGGTGCTGCACTGGGCACATCCATGGAGATCTAAGCAGGAGCGAGACTACTGCTTCCCTGGCTCAGCCTACAACTCACAGCTAGTGCTCTGGGTAATGTATTTCCCCAGATGAGATGCTGTACCTCTCTGTACCTCTCATCTGTCACTAGATGTGGTGGGAAGAACAGCTGAGACTGTTCTATTTCATTGGACTTGTGTTTCTCCTTTGGAAAGGAGATGATTCTAGTAGGAGCAAAGGAAAGGATTGGATCTTACATAAAATACTTTGGAAAACTACTTCTAATTTTGAACTCCTGGTCTTGTAGTATTCAGTGAAATGGTTATTTGGAGATGGGTGACTTAGGCAATTTTAAAACAATTTTGAATTATTAGATACAAGCTTAAGGTAGACTACAGTTAACTTCATTGGCATATGACACTGCTTGTGAAAAATCTAAATCCTACAGTAAGTCTGAATACAGAATACAGTAATGATCCCTTTTGTCTTTGAAGAATTCAGTTTAAATCAGGACTTGACAAATAGACTTAATGTGTCTTAGTAGCAAGATTTGATGTTGTTAGAGTAGTATATGCTTTAGTTGTCACGATAAAAATTGTCATCCATAATCTCAAAAGAGCTTAAAGAAAAGTTACTTCAATGGTCATTTAGCAGAGATTTTTGTGAGAGTTTGTCACTTTGTTTTCTGTATGGTGAAACTACTAATTGTTCATGGAATACTCTAAAGGTGACCATTAATCTTTGTTGTCAACTCCTGTATGCGTGCTAAGAAGTTGACTGCTTGAAAGTCACGGATCTTGAGTGTTGGTTCTT
Organism: Nycticryphes semicollaris; assembly: GCA_013400055.1. NCBI lineage: Eukaryota > Metazoa > Chordata > Aves > Charadriiformes > Rostratulidae > Nycticryphes > Nycticryphes semicollaris. The sequence continues at coordinate 1,026,749 of VXBJ01001163.1, read as the reverse complement.
TTTAAACTCAAAAGAGTATTCTTCTTCAAGGAGAATAGTTTCTATAACAAGACAAACAGTAATTCAACAACACAATGCAGTTTGGAGCTTTATGATCCACCTGCAGAATATGATGTAGTAACTTTAGGCAGATATTTTTCTATCATTATAAGCTGAATGAAAGCTTTATAAGTAGCTTGGTTTTTAGTACCGTATCATAGCTTGTAAATCATACTGTATTAGTAAGGGCTGGCATTTCTCACAGGGGAATATTAGTTGTCTTGACATTCTTCCAAATTTGTTATAAGTTTTTAGCCAGTATGGTGGAGGAACAACTGCTAGGCATTTCTGTGTATGCGTAGAAGTCCTTAATTGGCTAACGGACATACTTCAGTGTTATTCCCAGGAACTAAACATGTCTTGTACTCTGGTAGTATTCTTAGCTTGAGAAACAGATAACATGCAATATTCAGTGAGTCATTGTGTCCAGTGCTGCTTTTCCTCCACAGTGGATTTAAGGAGGATGAATGCTTTGCTTTCCCATCTCTGTGTCTAATTTTAGTAGGCCAGCCGCCAAGAGAACTTTCAGGCCACTTTCTCAGATTATGTGATCCCAAAAATTAAATCTGCAAAATGACCTGCCGGTTTTAGTTCAATGTGTGGAAAGTTTCTTAGTGAGTTCTGATCCAGCAAAGTATGTTGCAAGTGGGTATGGCTCAGTGTTAGTACTGCATTGTCAAACACTGTGTATAAAACATCTCCTGCTTTTTGAATAAATGCACATCGTCGTGTTTTAGTGTTAATTTGTGGTACTCCAATGAATAGACATGAGGGAGATATAGCTGTTTTATTACAAAGCAGAATTTGGCCCTCAGAATCTTGGCTGCAGTCATTAAAAAAACTGTAATCTGTTCTTTTTAGCCTTTTGTGTTCATGGACTGTTAAGGATAAATTTCTGTCTGGAAAGGAAATATGATCTTGCAGCTCAAGGTATCTGCTTTTATGTTTTCTTACCAAGAGGGTGATTTGTCCAGAATATAATAGTATCCCTCTCTTTCTCTCTCTGATGCATTTATGCACACGTACCAATAAAAAAATGAGGATTTATAAGTACTGTTTTGGTAATTTTGCTAATGCACATCTTGTCCAATCTTATTAACATGTGTGTTTCACATCATAAGTCATGGCTGAATTTGACTTTTCTGTAATTTTCTGCTACTTATAGCAGAAGAAATTCCTCATGCTGTATATAATGTTATTTAAAATAAACTTTGCAGTCACCACAAGTAGCAATATAAAAGAAATGAAAGCATTTAAAAACCAGTGACTTATATGGTATACGTTTCGAAAACTCATAGGTTTGTTTGAGACTGCCTGCCGAAGGCGGCATTTGTTTTCTTGCAGACTTTGTTATAAGTGCTGCACACCTGAAGTAATTTAGCAGTGCGTTTAGAAGTATTTTATTCCTGAGGTTTTCCCCCGCATATTTCAGCCCATTGTTCTTATGTGCTTAAGCTGCACTTAATAAACTCCTTAATGTGTGGGATTCTTGGTTGTGAATTCATAGAGGGAAAATAAATCGAAATTTTGGATCAGTGTAGACATGATAAATAATTACTCATTTTAGAAGCTGACACTTTAGATACTTGCCAACCCAAAGTGTCTTTAAAGTTAAGTCCGCTGTGTCATGAAGCAATCATGAAACTGCAGCCATGAGTTGCAAAGTGATTATTGAACAATTGCTTTAAAAATGTTGAAAAATGAGAAAGTGGGAAAAGATTATTAAGGTCATTTCAGTTATTGCTCATTTGGTATCTGAAAACACATAATACAGTGTGCCTGATTTTAAATTTTTAATTAAAATATGGGGTAAAATTGCTATAAATTCAGTGAGCTTTGTGGAGATAGAAGTTTTCAGAACTGATTGCGCTAAATCTCCCATCTGCAAATGAAAATAAGAAAATGAGGTAATAAAATCTCAGTTTGAAAGTTAATACTGAAAAATTATTTTTACCAGAAACAAAACAATTGAATTGTAATGAACAAGGTTTATATTTACAATAGCTTGATCAATCTTTTAAAATAAGCATTACTTTTGACTTGCTATTAAAAGCTTTTTCATATTAAGTTTTCTGCTGTTTATATTTTTTCAGGATTTCTCTGTATTAAAGTTTCCCTTATTTTATTTTTTTTTTCACACAGATATATATTAATTCCAGAACTAATATTTGCTGCAACCAGAGACTGAAATGGTATGACTGGAGCTTTAAATAATTTGGTTTTGACATCTCCATTGTTTTCCGAGAGCTTGGAATCGAATTTGGTCTCTGCTTCTGCACTATCCTAGGTTATAATGCCATCCTTGCCTAATGAGGGAGGTATGCTAGACTTCTTTATTATTTTTATTTTACTATTTCTATTATAGCCTATTAATTATTCAATTTTGCTTGTACCTCTAAGCAAAAAAGGAAATTCTTGTGGTTTTAGTTTATTTGTATATGGTATTTGAGAGAGAAAAATGTTGATAGTTACAATATTCTTTTTCAAAGATAACCATGGAACTGCTCCTCTGACTTTGAGTTCGGAACTACCCTATCAAAGCACAATTAAAAGAAAAGTCAGAAAGAAGAAGAATGGAGTCATCACTGCAAATGTTGCTGGCACAAAATATGAAATTGGTAGGAAGCTACACATCTTGTTTTCATCCTAATAGCTATTGACTTGAGTGAATTACTAACTTATGAAGGGAATTAATAGACTTTGCATCAAGCTGACAGTGAGATATTTCCAAAGGATTTTTCTTTGTAAGAAACCTTTGGGTTTTTTTGGTTTGTTTGTTTGTTTCTTTGTTTTTGTAATATTGAGCTGTTAGCTTTGAACACTGTGCATCTATTACTCCCCATTTGTTGTTCAAGGAAGGGCCTTGAAATACAGAAAATTAAGTAATCAAAAAGCTGTGGAAAACCCCCCTAATTATGAATTGTGTATGTGTTTGGAAGCTTACTTAAGACCTTGAAAGATGAACAGTGTAAATTTAATATTAAATACTCTAATTGTTATATCTAGTTTTCTCAATAAAATCTGCTAATGTTTTGTATTTTGATGCCTGGGACTACTTAAAAAAATCTTTTCTCCTAGAGTGTAATTTACACCTGGCACATAATCTTTCTCTTTTTTTTTTTTTTTAATGTTAAAATAATGTTTGTGTTTGCTTTTGTAGCTACTGTACCTTGACTAAAGAAACATTCTTGTCCATTGTCTGCAGTGACACTTATAGTCACCACTGTTTTAAAATTAATGGATGTGATAGCCAAGATTAAGTCTAAAAGCCATGCAAGTGGACTTTTATTAGATGATTGTGGAATGCCCTGAAACTCTTTACTGTTCCCATCAGTGGTTGTGCTCTGATTCAAGCCTCAGTACATGGTGCTGTAATGCTGTAATGACAAGTTAACATCAGACAATGGAAATATTACAAGATAAGTAATAGCTTGCATGCTAACATGGTTCTCGGACAAAGAATTGAATATTGGAAGTATTTAAATTCTTAATTGATTTTTTTTCCCCAATTTTAGAAATGAATCTGTTTTATAGATTCAAAATATTCCCTAAATATGTGATTTCTTCACAGTACGTATAGTTATACGAGAAATGGGATTTGTGAAAACACGTGATGAAGATGAAACAGCTAATCTTATATGGAGTGATTCTGCTGTGCAACAAGAAAAGATTGCTGAACTTCGGAACTATCAGGTAGAGTGGTAGGATTTCTGACAGGTTTCAGTAAACTGCTTCACTCTGAAATGTTCAGTAATGTGTCACTTCTTGTCAGTTACATTTGTATGGGGAGAAAAAGAAACCCACAAAACATCACCAAGCATGCTGTGATAAGGCTACACCACCACATATTTTAAAATCCGCTTCTCTTTTCCAGAGCCATTTGTTGATACCACCTGGAATGTGGTGTTTAAATGTTTGGGACTGTTCTTTCATGCTTCTGTCTGCCAGTTGGGTGTTGTGAATGATCAGAGTTTGAAAGAAGATGGGAAACATCATTTATCAGTTGCTCATAAGCTCTTAAGCACTAAGTTAACAAGCAGAGCTCTTGCCATGGTTTCTGTGAATAAATAATTCCTTTCTTTACCTTTACTTTGTGATAGCATTCTTTGTTCCTTGATAGCTTTGTGAGTAAGAGTACTATAGTCGCCTTTCATGTCTGAAATGAAATCAATGGGCATACTCCTGTTGATGGAGGAGAATATAACTTACAGCATCTTTAGTATTGCTAAGAATACATAGTATTATAATGTAAGATATTGTCTTAAGTAATTTGTTACACTAATTTTGTTTGCCTTATTATGCAGTTGAATGTATTAAACAATTGTATTAGGTATGCCAGTAAAGCTAAGTATCAACTATTTTTTTTTTTCTCCATCCTCAGAGAATCAATCATTTTCCAGGAATGGGAGAGATCTGCAGAAAGGATTTTCTGGCAAGAAACATGACTAAGTAATCTTTCTTTTAATATTAAGAAGTTTTTCAGGCATAGTATTTAATGCAGTCACAATACTGAATTATTCCTTGTAACATTTTTTTAATTTTTATTTTTACTAAGAGGCTATGAGAGGACCAAGAATAATTTCAGAAGTTCTGTAATAACTTTGACTTTGGTCCTGGATCTGTAGCATTGAAGTGGGCTACTTTATCTGTCCAGTTGACTCCAGCAGAAAAGGATGTGGCTTCAGTTCTCTGTATATGCATTGTAGAATGATGGAGAGCCTTAAGTACATTCTAGACATTGTACACCCAGGCAAATATCCCGTGATGGTAGAACAGAAAAAATAACTAGTAGGTGCATAAATATTATTTGTTTAAAATAATTAATGACCTTTTTTTTTCTGTGTATCAGATTTAAAAAATGGGAAGCATCTTACTGTTTATATAAGAAATGTCAGAGAGGCTTATTTGTGTAATTATAAATTCTCCTCACTCTAGTGGAATAACTGGGCTCTGAGGTATTATCCTAGCTGAGAATCTGTGAGTAAGACCTGTAAGAAAACAATACTAAATAATGATTCAACAGTGTGGTAATAAGGAAAAGTTTAGGGATAAGCGTGTGTGATCATTTTAATTCTTTTAATCTAAATTAGTTTAAAGAGCAATTATTAATAGAGTTAATCTCTTGGCACCTAACACTACCAGCACTGCATTTCCTGTTAGCAGAACAGAATTTGTTTTCATACATTAATGCAATTGATGTGATATCTCCTCTCTCTTTCTCCATTTCCTTTTCTATTTTGTAGCTACAACCCATAGGATGTAGAATGTATGTAACTATTATGATACAAATATTAAATGCATTGCTGTGGTGTGTCTACATGTCCTACCCATGCTACACAAGCACTTTTCACTGCCCCTTCCAGATTTAAACTTTAGAGAGAGAACATGGAGGTAACAAGCCATTTGGAGAGGTCCTGGAAACAATGAATGACTTTAGCCAGCTTGGTAGGCAGTGGTATCCCTGTGTATTGCAACAGTTCTGCAATTTATCTAGTTTTTAAATAAACATGCAAAATGGACAAAAGGCACGCCTTGTTTTCAAATACTCTTTCAACCTATTGAGTTTCGACTTTGAAACAGTTAAAGGTACTCAATGCAGAGATTGCACATATTATAGATAAGATTGGAATAATTTCTCTGATACGTTAACTCTGGGTCAAACATATCTGGATTATGACTTCACTTACTATTAGTAGATATATCAGGGTTTCAATCAGTCTGTTTCTCGCTGTACTAGACTCACAATTTAATATTTAGTATTCATAATTTATAAAAAAGCAAATGATATGCCTTGAGACTGTGAAACAGACATGTATGTGAAATGACAAGTCAGTTGGGATATGCAGTTGTGCAGGGTCTTGTCTGTAGAGTGGAGGATTTTGTTCCATAGAGCTGCTGTTGTGTCTTAAAATTTATTTGAGCAGGATGGTGTAGAAACACTAATTCTGTTCTCCTGCTTTTCTGCTGAATGTGGTCTATTCTATTCTATTCTATCCCCAATACTGACTCGTACAGAATAGCCACGGTTTTATTCCATTGAGAGTTCATGAAACAGATACTGAGAACTGGTAGAGAGGAGACTTCTTTTTCTTTTACTTCTGCCTTGGTTGTTATGTTGATCTCACCCTTCCATTTTATGCAAGCTGTTGGGAATGAAGCAGGAAAAAAAAAAACCCTTTGGACTCTGAGAGGCCAGTGCTCTTCAGGAGGAATTGCACTTCAGGAAGAATTGTGCTTCAGGAATTCCTCTTACAGCCAATATCTAGGTGCTCCGGATCACAGGACAATGTGGTTTTCACATGCAGAAGAGTGGAAGGGAGCAGTGTAATATGTAGGGTGTGTGATATGAAAGAAGATAACCTAGTGCAGAAAGTGTAGGGACACAGAGTAAATGAACAGATAGAAGCAGGAATGTAATTGAGAACAAAAGGAGACATGAGCGTCGTTTTCAAAGGCAATAATCAGAACACAGAAAAGGGGGGCGGGGGTGAAGAGGTACTGCTGTAGGGCCAACTAGATCTTGATTTCTGTAAATGATATCTTAAGATGAGATCTCCATATGTGAAGGGTAAAAGTGGTTACAGAATGAACACAATAAATGGGGGAGATTGTGTACAGAATAAATGGGAAGGGAAACACATGTATGAGATGGCCTTTTTACAGCACCTTTGTTGTTTATTAAAAGGTTTGTGAACTGGTCATGGACCAAGAATCGCTCTCATCTATACCTACCCACTAACCTCCTTTCACACTTGAAAAGTCAGAGGATCCTGAAACCTTGACAGTGGAATCTGCACCATTAAACTGACAAGTCATGTCTTTTGTAACTTATGTTTTGTTCAACACTTTTGATTCTTTTGTGCAGAAGGCATTTTGAGAAACAAGAGCACAGTCTGACCACATCTATTTGGCTAAAATAGCACTCAGAGAGCAATAACTTGCTGTTTAATTCTCAGACTTCCTGGTAAGGACTGCAAAGGCTAAAGGGTAGAGCAGCACAGTGAAAAAGGGGTTACCCACAGCAGTGGAGAGCAGATGTGCTGGAAAATAGGGCTATTGTAACAGAACAGATTCTTGGTTGCTTGATTCTGCAAGCTGCTTGATGATAATCCTAAGATATTTCTGAATAGGACTAAGTAGGAAAAGAACAGAGCTGAATTCTTCTGTTGAAAGTTTTAGTGAGCACCAGAGTTTGTAAACAATGGTTAAGTATTCTCCTTCATATTATTAAGTGTTTGTAGTCTACCCAGTTACGCATAAGACAGAAAAAGGCATTTAGAATGGATGTGGTTGCAGTCACGAAGTAATACTAATATACCTAGAATACCATTTGTTGACTAGGAGTATTGAAACCTGTGAGTAAATTAAATGGCAAATCTCTATCGTGTCGCACTTCAGGAGGCGTATGGTAAATAATTTGGAGAGGGGTGGAAACTAATGCAGAAATTGCTTGTTGCCTAAAAATAGTATAATTTCTGCCTAGATAAGCTATTCAGTTAACAAGGTAATAACATTCGTAAATATATTAGCATATGGGGCGTAGCTTAAAAATATGCATGAATCTGGAATTATATTATCTATTTATGTTTTTTAAGACTTTTCTGACTATTTGGTGGCTTCCATAAAACCACATTTGTAAAAATAATAGTTAAAATGAGACTGCAGAAGCACTGGACCTCATGCAGGACTTAGTGTGCTATAGCTATTATGGTTTCTGCAGAGTGTTTGTTGGGTCCTTGGTTAAACAGTTTGGTGACAGTGTATCTATTATACCAGTAGGGCTTGGCTACAGTCCTAGCCTTACAGATGTGGTTGGCAGCTCTGTTTTTTCCATTAGTATTTGAGCTACTTAAAGAAAAAGTGACTTATGCTGCATTGGGAATATTATCTAGGCTCATCATAGAAATGAAAAATTGGAATGATATTGTAAGTCTCTTTTACACTTAAGTTATGCTGATGCTGTTAGTTTTCATTGCAAAAGGGGTTGTATACCTAAATCTGTAATTCATTAAGAAGAACTAGGATTCATCATAGTGCAATTTTTAAAAAAATCAAAGTTGGGGAACGTCCTGTGTCAGTTAATTTCTTTTAAACAACCAGTCACTTTCTGTTGGTCTGTGAATATTTGTATTTTAGATGTTTCCACACTATGTTACAGAGGAGTTCTGAGTTACCTGAACTAATTTCAAATGAAGTTATGAATGGTGTTTCGGGTGTTCTGGTACCTGAAGCAATCTAGCTGTACCAGTATGGAACTTGGCAAAGACTAAATTTATTCTGATGGGAACTATGGAACATCAGTCTGTGTAGTATCACCAAGTCCACATTGTTCTTATAACTTGGCTGTTAACCAGTATTAAAGCTACTTTGTTTAAAGCTACCCCAGATGTATATCTAGCTCATACTGCCTGTCTGGTTCCAGTATATGCTTCCTATTTTGCCAGACACAGCTTTGGGTGATGGAAACTTCTACTAATTGAATTTTCTACCACGTTTCCTCTTCTATTTGTCTTTTCTGCATAGACGACAGAGCTATAAAATGAAATATGTTCATGACCTCAGCTGCCACAGCTATTAAAGGAGAGAGATCAAGACCTTACTGCATCCTTCAACCAGATTCAGTTTCAGAGATTGTTCACTACAATGTTCTAACCTTATTTTTGTTTTTGCTCTCCTATTGCAGAATGATCAAGAGTCAGCCTCAGGAGTACAGTTTTATTCCTCGAACATGGATCTTCCCTGCAGAATACACACAGTTTCAGAACTATGTAAAAGAACTTAAGAAGAAACGTAGACAGAAAACTTTCATAGTAAAACCAGCTAATGGTGCAATGGGACATGGGTGAGTTGCATTTTAACTTTGGTGTTCTTACCCACTAAAGGTGAAATCCAATGCTATTTATGAAAGTAACAGAAGCTATGTATTAGTCAGAAGACTATTTCAAGTTGTATGAAAGCTCATCTATTGGATGAAGACTTAAAAAGCAGAAGCAGCTAAAACACACAGCTTGGTCGAAGTGGCATTTTAATGTTGTTCTGAATGTGGCATAATTAGAGGATGTATTTGCTGGTGAAGCTTATATAATTCTTAAGATCAGGATTATTTTAATTGTGAATTTATAAAAAAAAAAATATAGTTGTGCTTAGACTTACAGGGTGAGATGGTATTGGGCATAAATGGCAGGGGTTTGCTGGCGGAGGGCTGGAGGGGAGTCATGTCTGGGAGCAGGTTAGGATCTGCCACAGCTCTGAGACCAACCACCCCATTGTGTGCCAAAACTGCAGCCAGTCAGAGAAGCACAAGTATATTTAAGAGTGGCAGCCACAAGGTGTAGGAGAAACAGAGGAAATGCTGTTGGGGATGTGTCTGGAGATGTGCCCTTGGATGGAAGTGACACCCGTGCTGGAGGAGAGACACCCCTGAAGAGACTGTGACCAGTAGTTGAGTTGAAACAGTTTTGCCTGTGGCAGGGCTGGACATTAAAAAACAATGAGATAAATAATGCAATTTCATTCTTAATTCTGTTCTTGTTTTTTAGATATTTCAGTTTTAGCTTTCATTGCTTTTAATATCAATTTGGATTATATGGTGTAGGAAAGCTCTTAGTTATCAAAAAATATATCAGAATTACTGCAAAAGCACAGCACCCAAACTTTTCTGTCTCCTTATTTTTTATTTATCTTGTTAAGGCCAAAGATAAGATGAAGGGAGAGGTAGCAGTATAATTCAGAGAGATGTCTGGTAAGTACATCGGTAGTTAGGAGTATTCAGCACCAGAATACTGAAATGTATCATAAACAGTAACGAGTAAGATTAAGGCAACAAAGCTATGGGGGTTCAGGGTTAATAATTATACATTGAAACATATTAGTTATTACAGTTATTTAAAAGTCTGTGTGGTTAGGGTCTGCTAGATTATAGCCTGTCTATAAATCATTTTCCATTCGGATGTGGGGAAACCATCCTTAGTCACACTGGTAAGTGTCCTGCTTTGTAAACGTCATCACTGAGGCAGGTTAGCACTGAAAGTTCTTCACAACCTGTACCTCGGGCAGAAGTTGTGACAAAGAATGGAGCCTATTTTTAGAGCTGCATGGGGAATAATCACAGAAGCTGGAGACTGGTCGTTCTGCCAAGCAATTTCTAAGTGTAGAGGGAGCCCATTATTACAAATTGTTGAATCAAAGGAAGCAGAAAGTTATTTTGAAATGGCTCATTGCCTTTTTTCATCCAGTGCAGTACCATGAAGTCCAGGAAAGCAAAAGCTGTGTTAGCAAATGGAACTTTTTCTCTACCCTATAAATCAGATACGCAAGTCTTTTTTCTAGGTAGTCTTTAGCCTGACTACCTGGCTGGGTGACCATGAAAATCTGTTTTGAAGAGTAATGTCAAAGATTCATGTTTTTAAAATAACTTTTGTTTTTACCAGGATCTCTTTAATAAGAAATGGAGAAAAGTTACAAGCTCAGGATCACTTGATTGTTCAGGAATATCTTGACAAACCATTTCTTATGGAAGGCTACAAGTTTGATTTACGTGTGTATATTCTTGTAACCTCCTGTGATCCATTAAAAGTATTTTTGTATCATGATGGACTGGTGAGAATGGGCACAGAAAAGTATCATCCCCCCAGTGATTCAAATTTGGTAAGTTGGAGTTCATTCCAATTAATTGCTTATGTGTATAGACTTTTACCTGTGTAGAGTTTGGAGGAGGTAATGTAAAATAAGTTGTGATGTGAGATTTAATTTGGTATTCATCTGGCTGAACTTCTGCATTGCCACTGAATAGAAAAAATAAAAATGAAAGATATTTAACTTATACTTTTTTATCAAAATCACAAATATAGCCATATTATTGCATATGTATAAATATTTTGCATGACCTTGCATTTATGTGTGCTAAATAGTTTAAATATTTTGAAAAAACAAGGCCAAAGATATCAATTATTGACATTCAACCCAGAAAAAATAAAATCACTTGAAGAACAGTTACATTGCTTTCAGGTTTATCTAAGTTTGGGTTAGGGGAGGAGGCAAGTTTATCTCCTGCTAGATCCTTGTTTAAAGTCCCTGAAGTTTAGAGCTTCTGCTGAGGAGCCTGCAATGCATCAGCCATTGTGTTTGGAACCTGTGCAAAAGCCAGAGAAGTAGCAATAGGAAGACCAGTGCACGAGAGTGGTCATTGCAATCCCAGAATGTGAGAGAATCTGCTGACGGTGCTGTTTGCCAGAGACTGCTTCAGCAGGGAGAGGAGTGTGCACTTGACAGCTTTAGGATGTTGCAGCAGGCCTGTCTAGAAACTTGCAGAGAACCAAGAAATGGTAAGGGACATGACACTGGAATCCCCCTGTTCACTGTATGGCATCTTTCCCTGTTGAGAGGTGTGATCCCACTCTTGTGGCACAGGTCAAAATGCAGATATCTGTTAAGAAAGAACTAGGTTTGAAGTATTGGAAGGCATCAGTAGACTTGAGCTTCTTATACCTCAGTCTTTACTCCATTGCTACTGTATCTTTAATTTTCCTTATCACATACTTTTAGAGCTGCTTCAATGTAATTATGCAATAGACAGAACACGAGAGCCTTTTTGCCTATTTGTCACTTAAAATTTTAACTGTCTCTTACTGCTCCTTTTGAAGAATGCAGGTATAATTTGGAGCCCAGATCAAATGGTATAATTGGAAGAGTTCCAATGTTATTTTTGGGATAGTTTGCTTTTAATATTTTTCTATTCTTACTAATCTCAGCATTAGCAGCACTGAAATATGCTCTGAGCGGATAAACAGAGCAGGCGGTTGTTTTTCTGTTCTCACAATGGTTCATGTTGCAGTTTGTCTATTGTATGAAATAACCTGGCTTATCACTAACGACATTGTTCTTTGGGTGACATTGTTCCACGGTGACATTGTTTCAGATAACTTCAGCCTAAAGATGAGTTCAGATGTTTAACAAATGTTCTAAAAACACTTCAGTTTTTTTGAAGTCTGAAAAATAATTGCTTTTGTCTGAAATAATTTGAATTTTATGGAAAGATGACATTTATAGGCACTCAACAACAATACGTTTCAGAATGATTCTCAAAGTAGTAATTGGAAACCATGTGAAAAATTCATTGCTTGTAGTACTAATACAATATATTGCTAATTATCCTGCAATTAAGTTGATTGTTCTTGTTAATTTCATTAGGGTGGTTTTTTTTTTTTCTAAACATAAGTAAGTGCAATGAGATAAATGACAGCAGAAAGCTTGTGTTATCTATTGGCTGTCTTATAAAAAAGGAATTGGAACAGAAGGCTTATGGTCAGCTTAGAACATCAACTACACTCAAGTAAGGAATCAAACGTTACAGAGAACTGTCACTGTGATGACAGTCATCACGGCAGTGTAGGTGAAAAGCTGAATTAATATCTGTACTGGGAGATAATGTAAACATATAAATCATGATTTATAAATTAGCCTTGCAAAAGTAACTTTTTTTATTTAATGGAACTGATAACATGAATCGGTTGCTGGTGATATATTGCTCCGTAAAGGAACTATAGCACTCACTCATTTATGCAATGTGTATTTTGAAATTTACCTCCCTCTCAGGTATGGCTACCAGCCAGTCAAAAATGAGCAATTTTGGCAGATATCAACATGGCAGATGAGTTTATATATAAAATATATTTTAAAGTATCACTGTCATGAGAACATTTCTCATAAATAAACTACAGTGAAAACTGAAATGTGGGAATGTCTATGAAACAGATGCCAGAGTGTTTTTTAGCACTTTTAAAGTAGCACTTCAAAATACCATCTTTATTGTTTGCTTCTTATAGAAAGTAATCATCCTGTAAATCACGATAATTGCTCTTCACTTTTTCAGGGACATACAGACCTGTAAAAACGGCATGAATATTGCCTAAGCAAATGTTAAGTGGTGATTGGTTGACTGCAACTGGCTTAAATAGGAGCACAGGCTTTGTTATAACAAGGCCAAAACGTTCAGTAGATGAAATTCCTAAATCTAAGAATCAGAAATGCTAAATCTGCACATACTGTTATTTGCAGTTTGTTATTAATTTAACATTTTTTTTCTTTTAGTTATTTTGAATCGACCACTCTAGAGTTGCCTCTAATGAGTTTTTGATGTATTTTCACCTTTTTTTAGACTCAGTTGTATATGCATCTGACTAACTACTCTGTCAATAAACATAATGAACACTTTGAACGGGATGAAACAGAAGACAAAGGAAGCAAACGCTCCATAAAATGGTTTACTGAGTTTCTGGAAACAAATAATCTTGATGTCTCGAAATTCTGGAGTGATATTTCAGTAAGATAAAACTAATACACTTTTCTTAATTTTCTGTCTGTGTATTCTTAGAAAATCAATTGCTATTGCCATCTGCTTTACTGGAATCCAAAGTGATCTTTGAAACAGAGTGATGCATGCTACAAAGGATATACTATAAATTATGATTATAGTTTTTAAAAGGCTAAATTCAGAGTTTGATTATAAATTTAATGTTATATTTTTTATGAGGGACAAAAGCCCTTTCAAGCTCAAGTTGCAATTCATGTAATTAATATGATACAAAGGAACCCTCGGATTTAAATTTGTGGAGGCTTTTCTATAGTATAAATTGAATTTATGGTACAGGTGTCTTTAGATGAGGAGTAGGCCTAAGAATTTAGAGTTTAGGCATCATCTGTAAATATGATTCTGAGATTATTTATTGAAAACTATGTTCCTGAATAAAATGGATGAAGATTGTCTATACTGTACATTGTTCCCAACATACATTTAGCATTTAAGTTAGTGCATATCTAAAGGTGAGTATGTGCTACGTAAATTATAACAGTATTTGAGAGAGCAATATTAAAAAATCTATCTATTAATCCATAGGAACAGTTTATTTATTATAGACTATTTTTGTGGGCTTTTAAGTCTTTTTTTAGTAGATACTTTAATCATGAAACACATTAGTTCATATATATACTGGTGTCTTCTCTCCTGATAAATTTTTCTGAAAAAAATCCCTACAGGAGTTAGTAGTGAAGACTCTCATAGTTGCAGAGCCACATGTTCTTCATGCTTATCGCATGTGCAGGCCAGGGCAAGCACCTGGAAGTGACAGTGTCTGCTTTGAAGTCCTGGGATTTGATATTCTGCTGGACAGAAAACTAAAACCATGGCTCCTAGAGGTAAACCTCTTTAAACAAATATAGAGTAACTTTTTAAGAGTAAAGTTAACTAAGCCCCCAGATAAATCCATATCTGTGTAAGAATACTTCAAAAGAAAATCTGTGCATTGTGGGATGTACTGTTGTGGAGTACAGAGATGGTGCTTTTTCTGCAGCGTCCATATGGAAACACTGCCTTGCAGTGATTTTTGGAAACTCTGGTAAAGGTAATTGTCTTCCTGGAGGAGTGTTGCATTTCAGATGTTTTTGAAAGTTTTAATGAGAAATGTGATGTTAATCCAGCTGTTACAGTAGCTGAAGGACCTTATTCATAGCTATTGGGTGCTACATATATTTCCTTCATGAGTATGGCTCTGGCAACTTTTGTGAATGTATGGTCTTAATTTTCTTTTTTTTTTTTTTTTTTTTGATATGTTTTCTTTGCCTCTCCTGTGGCTTTTAAAAGCACATGAACAGAGGAAACTAGTATACATGAAATGCTGTCAAACAATTGGTGTAAATGGACTGAAAGAAATGTTTTTCCTCTGACGTGTTACTGGTGCAGTTCAGCTTAAGTGGTGCTTGAACACATTTTCAACCAGGATTGTTTGAGGTTTGTCTGTTGTGTCTCTTTAATTACATTATTAATAAATATACATGGACTTCACTTGTCTTTTTTTTCAGATTGTCCTGCATCATTCTGCTAGCTGGTTGAGAGGATGTACAGTTGGAGGAAAAAAGCAAAATATATTGAAAATCTGTCTAGCTACAGATGAGCAAAATGTACATAATTAATTTACTGAATTATACCTTTGTTCTCAGGCCATTAATACTGTCAACAGTTGTTTAGTTATGCTTATTTCTCTCAGGGATTCAGTGTAATTTTAATTAGGAAAATATAAATTCCTTCACTGTTCCCATGCAGACATAAGCATATTTGCTGGCTTTGATGTGCTAGCCAAAAGCAGCACATGACATGAACTTAGTCTGTACTGCATTGACATCTTCTCTTTATCAATCAAATCCCTTTGATTTAGCTTTCTGCTTCTAGATTATCTTCTATAGGTTGCTTGTAGCTTGTACACAAGCTTGTACTGGCTGAAGTTGGTCTGTGTATGCATTTCATCCAGCCTTGTAGCAAATGGTGCCAGATCTCTTCTATGAGGGATGGTGAATCAACCTGTGTAGTGAGTCTGTTCTGAAGGACACCCGTCTGTCTCCATGGGTGTTTAGAGGCAGTATGGAGATTTTAGGGGGTCTGATTCGCCATTACAATAATTCCTCTCAGAGAGGAGAATCATCCTATCCCAGACCCTTTGTGAGGGAGGGATCTCAGAAAATAGTAGATGCTGCTCTGGTATTTTGTGTTGCTGGAGAATACTTCAGTACTTGGAGTTGTACACACGGTTATAATTTAAGTAGAGAAGTCTAATTGTTTCCTTTTCTGCTTTTGGTGATACAGGTATCCTTCAGTTTATTTTGCCAGACGTTGAACTAAACTAAAAGAAATGTCAAACTTTAAAATTTAGTAATTCAGTTTCTGTACTCATCCACTATTTTTTTCCTGTGCTCGTTCATGTTTTTTTCAGTGCCCTCAAAATAACTGCAGAGTATGTATAGGTATGCACACTGTGTGTAAACTGTGTAGTGTAGATAAAATATGCACGATAGTTAATATATATACAGTGTGTGTATATATGTATATCTATATCTATATATATATATATTTTTTTTTTTCTTAAATTGGTTCTGGCTTCTTCCCTAGATTTCCACTCTTATCTTTTTCCACTATTTCCCTCTTGCCAAACCCCCCTTAGGGGAGTGAATCATTCTTTCTAACAGTGGCAACAAGTACTAATCACAAGGCTCCGAATGTTCCCAATGTTATGGGAAAATTGCCAAAATGGGATTAAGATGGTAAATCTGGTTTCATGTTTCCATAGCTCATGTAGCTTTTCTGTTATAAAGATAGCTTAATAAACTATTATAAGAAATAAATTGTGCAACATTGTAATGCCTCTGCTTTCCTGAGATGACTTTTGTTTATATTGCCCTAATGCGATGTAGCTCTCCTGCTCCCTGATGCTACTGAACTTCCGGAACCTTCTACCGAAGCGAGGGCTGTGGGAAATGCGTGATTGCCATCTTGTGGCACCAAATGTTTCTGGCAGGGATCTGTGCAGTCCCACCAGCCCCCATCCTTTCTGAGTAGCAACAACTACCTAGATCCCCTTCTGTTCCCAGAAAATCTTTTGTTACTCTTTCTGACCAAAATTTCCAAGCTAAGCTATTTTATATACATAGGGAAATCATACACTTGAAGTTCTTGGATGAACTCTGGCCTTAAGTCTCGTTGTGACCATAAAGTTGTGATCCTTGGAGAAAAAGATCACTTTTTAATAATTGCTTTAATTGCAGCGTAGCTTCCCCTGTGATTCATGCGCGTGGAAGAAACTCACCCTATATACAGATCCACAAATTTATTATTTAGTGTAACTGAACTAGCAAAATCTTTTAAAACATATTTTGTTATCTGTCCAGTTAAAAGGACTTTGGACTTCTTAGGCCAAAGTATCCAGTTATTGGTAATTCCTATTACTAAAGTAGTTACAGCTCATCTACGGTAGGTTTCTGGTATCTCCTCCTTTCTCTTGTGTTATGATTACCCTGCCTTTGCGCCTGGACATCCAAAGGTTGATAAAGGGCAGCAGTGGTCTGCTTCTCCAAAAAAAGATGGGTAGGTTGTTATAGCAAGTTGTCAATTTCTTGTGTTCTTCACCAGGAAGAACACACTGTTGATGGTGAAGGTTTTTTCCTCTTTACTCTTAGTTCCACTTAGGGTTGTGTTTATTCATTTGCTGCCACCTCCCACTTACTGGCTGTTCGTTCACTGGCCAGCAATTTTATATTGTCTCCAACTTTTATCTTAAGTGGTTTGTTTTATGTTTACTGGATTCTGCTCTGTGTTCTCTTTGTTACTCCTCAACCCAGCATTATCTAGTTCACAAGTTTACATTCCTGTAGTGGACACTACTTGGCCACTGGGATCAGTCTATATCTCAGTCCCTGGATTTTCAAGGCCTTTACTGTCATCATTTGCTTGTAGTTTTGAGGGCCTTAATACAATTCTGGCTTTGCTAACAATCTCCAAGATGTGCTTTACTGATAAAATTATTGATGTTATATTAACGCAACCTAGTCATGTGTCTGTTCTGTTCTCAGGTCATTAAATACTAAATAATTGTCTCTCAGCAGGCAGATACATCCACAATGCTTTGGCAACCAGTTATTATGAATAACTATTGTGACAGTATCACTGGTAGGTTATCAAGATTACTTTACAACACTGCTGTCTTATAGATTAGTCAGCAACTATATTTATTATCTGGAAATGAAGGATAGCCACATGAAAAATAAGGGACAGTGCTTTCTTTTAAGGTAAAAGCAGTTTTCTCTTAAGGTAGTGTTTTTTCTTACCCATAATCACATTTGACAACACAAGACTGTTCCATAGAACAAGTGTTTAGCCCCTTACGTGAGTGAAATTATATGCAAATATCAGACAGTTGAATATGTAGGGTATAGTATTTGCATTTCTTGTACTGCTTAGACCACAGGCATGAGGAAATAAATTTCAAATGTATCTCACTGCATTTCATTGGCATTGGAATTGTTCCTGTGATAGTATTTTTCATAAAGTTGCTGCACAAATGTAATTTTTTTTGTTTGAGATCAAGTTCTGAATCTCGGCCAGCAACATGGCTTGGAAAATGATGGACCTTTGGCAAAACAAAACAGATTCAGTCACACCTCATCTGTCTCAAAGCATTGAACATGAGTCAACAAAGTGTACTTACTGTGATGTTAGTTAACTGGACCTACAGGTTGATGGCGATGACCTGTGATGCTACATCTGGAGTATTCCATCCAGTTTTATTCCCCAGAGTAAGGGAGAGACATTGACAAACTGGAGGGAGCTCAGCAGAAAAGTACTAATTTGCTTAGAGGGCTGGAGCAAGTGCTGTATGAGGAGGAGCTGGGGAAACTGGGTTTGGTTCACCTGGAAAGGAAGGTCTTTGTGAGATCTAACTGTAGACCTGAAGTGGACTTTGAGAGACATCAGAGTTGGGCTCTCCTCAGAGATGCACAGTGAAACAGCTGGAAAAATTCAGGAATCATGCATAAGGCCATGATGTTTAGAGGTTGCTTGAATGAAGAAAGAGAATAAGAGAAACAACCACCTAGAAAATTCTGTGTGATCTTTTGGGGTTTCTTTTCTTGTTTTGAAATAAGGAAATACATCCCTTGTTACTACTTTGATAAATGCACATAGGTAACTATGCAAAGCAAATGTGCTGCAAATTACTTGTCAAGGGCAAAAAAGCTTAAACTTCATACGGAGAACTGAAGGTGAGATTCTCATTGGAAAATTAAGTGAACTGTCATTTTGTGCACCCAAATTTGTTATGTTCCTATGGGTTCCACATAGATGTAAGCCTATTTGAGTTTTACTGTGAGGTTGGCCATGGTTACTTTATAGTTTAGAACGGGGAAAAAAAATAATTCTGCCAGCTGCATATTGTGTCAGCTTTCCACAAAGCAGATGATTTGTATTCAAATGGTGAATGGAGAACATCTTGAATAATTTTGTCAGGTACAGAAAATCCTCTGCAATATTCAGATTGCATCACAAAAGTTAAGAGGATTTAAAAGGGTTCTATTTGAAGGAAGTGTTCACCACCTTGCATGATCGGGCACAGCTCTGCCATTTCGAGTGTATGTGTATTATATGAATGTCAACTTGAGAGATCCTGATATTTTCTTTAAGCTGAACAGAAACTCAAAGCATTCAATTTTTTGGCACGTTTCAAAATACATAAAAATGTTGTGAATCAAATTTCAGCTTATTTAAAATACACAGAGAACCTGAGAGTTCACAGTGTTTCTTACTGAAGCCCAGTCCAGCAACCTCTGATGTCAGGGTGTGCAGCCTGCACTGGTCCTCTGTTGAGAAGAGCTCACTTGTCACCTCAGTGTCTCACTTAAGTTATGTGAAGTCCAAATAAGAATAGTATGAAAAGTAATAGTACAATAGTTACATTATTGTGTAAAGTAGAATTGTTAACATTATGTCCAGAAATGAGTAGTGAATTACTTTAACAAAGGAATTACGAGATTTGTAAATACAAGGTTTAAGCAAGGGAAATTCCCATTCTTCTGATCCCAAGAGTCTGTAAAAACATAATGAAAGCTGAAAATACATCTCTATAAAAGCATTGGATTTTTCAAATATTCATTGATTTAACTAACATTTTTCTTAAAATCTCTGTTGCAGCTTATTGTTAAGTTTGAAAAGGCACACTTTCTTTGTAGGTTTGCAACAGAGAGCACCTGCTTTACTCATTCTTCATAAAAACGGTATGTGTTTGACAAGGCACTTTTATATCAGTCCATGAGGCAGTGTTAGTAAAGGAGTGGTGCATAGGCATTAATGATCACTTAGGTGAGCACAGAGTGCCATTAATGCTGCCCTCCCATGGTCCTCAGCAAGGTCAACATTTCAATTGTGTGATAAGTATATGTATATGTATAAAAGAATACATATGCATATGTATAAAAGAAAAGCTGTTAAAGCTCACTTGTCCCTTGACCCAAGAGTTTAGCAATATTTAGGACCTTTCCAGGTCCTTTAGCAATATTTAGGACCTACCGTTAGGAGGAGCAGCTAATGAGACTACTGATCTATTTCATTGCGTCAACTCTTTCCCTCTTTTTAATTTTATTTATGTAGAACAAAGAATTCCTTTCAGTGATTTTTGTGCTCAGGCAGTCTCTCCTTCTGTTGCCTCAGAGAACCATCTTTAAGGCTCGTTCTCCTGCTGTTTGCTGGGTTTTCCTCACTCTTATACTTGTACATGGGTTCTCTTTGCTCTCAAACAGTATCAGTGAATCCACTAACCACACATGGCTTTAACTGGCTCGATATTTGCCTTTAGTAGTAACTCCTCCTCTTGTAATTTTCCAGTTAATAAAGAGCGAAAAATGCAGCAGTTTAATTTAACATATGGTAGGGTGTTGGTCTAGAAACTTGCTTGGTGAGCGTGTCTACGGGATAAGATGTTTCTGGTTGCTGTTTGGCTGAAGTCTCATTTACCATTTGAAGCAAACTGTAACTCAGCCTGAGAACTTCCTCATAAGATGGACTTTACAACGCTTGGCCTGGTGAAGAGGGAAATGGCATGAAGGCAGGACTAAGAGAGGGGCAGCACCAGTCCTTTCTGGCAGGCTGCAGTCACATGTGACCAGTTTAAATACAGCGCTGCACCTGTCTGGCGTGGTTCTGTGGTGCTTAAACTGATCAATGTACCAGCTGTGAGATCTCTGCCCTTCTCCTGTCCTTTGTTGAAGACATGGTCCCTGAACCCTTCCCTGTGATGGCACTGGTGCTTGTAGGATTCCTTCCTGAGATGATCAAGGACCAATGAGAAATAAGTTTGGGTGAGATTAATCTTTTTGTGGATCATTGGGATTAGCTTCCTTGCTCTCTGTGAACCCCAGTGGCCAAGACAGTGAAGGGGGCAGAGTATGACAGCTTGCATTTGTATTAGCTTAAACTGCCATGGAAAAACAGCCTTTGATTAAGCTAAGAAAAAGGCAGTGAGCACTCTCACAATTCATGAAATTTAGAAATGAATGATTGGAATGAACTTCATAATTGTCTCTAATCAAAGATCTGCTCAATGATAACCACTAACAGCAATCCGTATAATAGGATTTTTATGGCTTATAAATGTCTTTGGCTTTTTGAATTCTATTGTTAGCAATCTCAACCATTTTAATAAAGAATGAGATCCTTTCCAAAACATTAATGCTGTCCTACAGATTGAACAGAGATTAAATCCCTGTTATAGAAAGGATGTAATATTTTATTCAATTGATTTTAGGTTTATAAAGTCATTCATGTAATCTCTTTTTATATTTGAACTGTCTTTACAGTAAGTGTGTGTGACAGATAGTAGAAAATTTCTTTTCCTGCTATATACTAATAGGTTGCAACAGTGGGACGTGAGAATGTGTTCTTTGACTGTTTTGGTGAAGGGGTGAATTGTCAGGCTGAAATGTATCCCATGTCCTGATGAAGAAGAAAATGGTGTATCTATCTTACACATGTGTAGAGTTTAATTTTTGTAAAATCAGGATGCTTTGCACATGTAACTGTGGATGTGAGCCTTCACAGGAAGTACTTCAATATGGGCTTCTTAATTTTAGCATTACAGATATAAGGTTCTCTACTGACGATTATTTAATTATGAAATACACTGTGCTACACATCTGCTGTGGTTACAAGCAGTTTGATTAATTGCATGTGCTATATTCAGTGAAGCTTTAATTATGAAACCAAAGTTGAAGATTTCAGTTGGAAGAATTAAAAGCTCATGTGGAGAGTTCAGTTCTACAGCTATTGAAAAGTCATAGAAAATGACGAAGTTGAAGTGTCATCGCCAGTAAAGCAGGTATTTGGGAGAGAAAACTGTGATGTGAGAAATGTCTACATGGAGGAATACTGTATTTGTTTATTAAGCAGTATTTATTTTCTGTGCATTGTTGTATACAATAGATTAGAAATTCCAAAGTTTTGAAGATAGTTTATCCAAGAACCCTAACGCACAACATTGTCATAACTCCAGAATTAGTACTATAAAATCTGTTATGACTCGATTCAACTGTTAACTGGTAGATTAAGAGTAGTGCTGATCATGGAAGGTATTCAGATAGATCAAGCATGTAGTTTTATTCCTTTGAGTGAGGTCCCAAGTAGTCTATAACATGAAGGTGCTGCTAAGGAAAAAGGTATTAGTTACCACTGAACACAACTGAGTGGAGTCTTGAAAAGGTATTGTGTGGTGAGACTGCAAAATACTGTTGCAGCCAGTTTAGTTAGCTGTGGTTTTTTAGGGAGTATATTATCTGTATACTCCGGAGATTAGATTATTGGCTGCATGGGTTTTTTTCTGGCATTGAAGAGGGTTTTCTTGTCCTAAAAATATTATTTGTGGATTAAACCCTTTGGTTTGTGACTTAATTATGATTTCTTGCAAATTCACCTCAAGAGTATGTGTGGTTTTGCATATCAGAGACTTATGCAGAGGATTCAGGTTATGGAATTTTGGGTAGCAATGAAGATATTGCCTATTTTTATACCTCCTATAATTCCATCTACACTAATTCCAATATCCAGTGATAAGTAAATTTTTTAGCTGAGGTTTAAGGTCAGCTGTCAAGGCTTCCTCTTGAAGTTTCCATTGGGAGAATGGAGATGCATGTATTTTTTTTGTACTGGACCTGCATTTACTGCTACCTGAAACATGTTACACTAAGCCAAGTTTGCAATAGCTCTCCAGAACAGGATCACTGGTTTTGCTGCCCCTCTGGTTACTCTTCATGACTGATGCCACCATAGAATTCAGGTCTCAAACTTCAATCATGAATGCTATGTCAAAAAAAACGAGGATACAGGAGATAGTGCTCCAGTTTTAACTACTCTATGAGTGCTGTAGCTTTTAAATGACTGCATTAAAGTGACAGAAACCTTAGTGTGGAGTGATTGTGTAATGTCTCATAATAGCATTTGGCTTCATAATAGCATTTCAACTGCTTACATCTTGCCTAACCCCACTTTAATTTTCTGCTTAATAAACACAGTCAGTATGGTTTTGTTTGTTCAGAAATGCCAGATGTAGATTTTTGGCAAAATTCACCCTGTAGGAGAGAAACTGCTATTTAAATTGTTTTACGCTTTGCATAGTGTTAATTCTCACTTGTGTTCATATAAATAACATGTATTTGTAACATTTTTACTAATGCAGAGTTTATGGATGATATTATACTTCCAGTTGTCATAAATGTAGGAAGGGCCTACCCCAAATATAAATACAATAGTGTGCACTTCTGTGCACTCTCAAGTTGGATGCTTCGATGTTGCATAAGTGTGTGTTTGTGCACCTCTAGGAATTCAGTATTGGACCAACACAGCATCTTACATGTTCTAAATAAGTCCTCATATCTAACTGCAGTCTCATGGGATTTAAGGATTCAGTGTACATAAAAAAAGAAATTAATTTGTTGGAATAATAATTTTAATAAATATGTTTCTGTTCACCTTTTTTAATGCATGCTAAATCATTATTTTGAAATAGAATATTATTAGTTTCTACATGTTCATATGGAGTAATAGATATGCAATTCTTGATACAGAATATAATTTTGTTCGATACATAACGTTTCTCCTGAATAAGTAGTTGTGGTTTGATTTTATGTGTCTGTTTTCAGTCCAGTAAGCTTTTTGTGTATTGAGGTATTTACTGGACTGAAGCATAGTGCTCCACATTGGATCTTCATGCATATGTTTTTAAACATACATAAATCCTTCCTGGATTATACAAAATGATATCTCAAGATCAGAATGTTTCCAATTTATTTCAGTTATCAGGTGTATTTAATCAGTGCAGCTCTAGTTAAACTTTAAACTTAACGTTGAAAATAAGATGCAATGTGTCTGGGATCTTGTCGATTGCCAATATTCTTTCAATGGAATGTTGGAGAACTGGGTTGTAATCCGTATGTTTGTTTCTCTGAATGTTTACATTTGCTTAGCTGCAAGTGGGACATTCACATGTAAAAAAAAAAAAAAAAATCAGTAATGTCAATAAATGTTTGTACCATTCCAGTACAGAAAAATAAATTTAGCCTTTGTGATGTGATAGACATAGGTCAGTCTAAGGAGGTTGGTCAATTAAATGGATGAGAGTCTTCCAAAAAAGAGTACGTATACACTTTTTCACTAGTTCTGCTGAATTTTCATGGTTCTTTCAACATCATATCTCATTGCTCACTTTACTACTCTGTGCGCAAAACCAGCAAACAAGCTGATTCTGAAGCCCAAAAGGTACCCTTCGATTATAACCTTAAATGATGGGGCAGCTGTGACTCAGCAACAGGAGACTTGGTGGCTTATCAGCTAGAATAGTTCTGTCCCATAACTGCAGAGGCTCTAAGATGCTCTAATGTATCTAAAGAGTTGAAACACAATTTTAATGAACTGCTTTTGCCCTCTGCTTTGAACATACTTTGAACTGTATCCCACTTCTTATTTGCATGGGGCACGAGGCATTAGTTTTCACTCCTGAAGCTCTTTAGTATTTGTCCTTTATGTAACCAGCACCGCTCATTCACTGTCAAGGTGAGAAGTGACATTTCTGCCTCTCATTAGAACCCATTACTCATGCATAAATTTTTATACCAGCCTGGAAGGTGTTTCTAGAAGCGCTGATTGCTCCTGAAAGCTTTCCAAAAGCTGAAGTTCTTCTGCAGGGGATCCATAGCTTGGCAGTGGTTATATGGTTGCTGGTTGGGATTTCTCATTCAGTGTGTGATTTAGTCTCAGTCATTCCCAGTTGCATTTCCCTTCTTCCTCTATATTTATGGTGACATTTTTAATCTCTGATCTTCTACTTAGCTTATAAGCTTTTTGTTACCGAGACCATTAATTATTTTTTGTTTTCACACTATGTGCTGATTTAATAACTTAGATCTGTAGGTGTTGCTGTAAAGTGTATCTGAACAGTTCTTTAAATATACTTGGGAATACCTTGAATTAAAGCCTCTTTCTGTCCTTATATAGTTGTTGCTTTTTAAAGAAATATTCAAAGTTGCTTTCAGACTGGGAACTATAAAAGAGTTTAACTCTTCCTCTGCTGGTCTACCGTAGCACGGCATATAGTCCGTTATAACGTGTTTAACAGTACTTTGCATGGTAAATTTTCTGGTTGCAGCAACCAAGAATAGATTAGACTGGATTGACAGTGCCAGTACTTGAATGGTGTTCATTGTAAGTATCTGGATAACTTGGGGGCTGAAAGCTACATCTAGTACGTCTAGTTCCTGGTATCTGTGTGTGATACTCAATGTTGGTTTTTTTTTTTTTTTTTAATATATGAACAGAAATGAACTTCTCAACATGTGTTCTCTTAATCTCTGTTATATTTGAAAGAAAGGTTTCTCCAAAGCCTGTTAAAATAGATGTTCAATGAAGCTGAATGTTTCTGAGTCTTCTGTGTCTTGTTTTTTTCAGATTAATCGTGCCCCAAGCTTTGGAACTGATCAAAAAATAGACTATGATGTAAAAAAAGGCGTTCTTCTAAATGCATTAAAGCTTCTCAACATACGGTAAACTTGGCCTCTTTTCTTCAGTTTACCTCTCTTTCTGCTGCTTTGATTTTTTAATTTTTTTTTAATTTCAACTGGACTAGGAGAAAATGAAGAACTTTTTTTCCACCTTCAGATTCTCAAAAAGTAAATGTTTCCCTTGCTGGCAGTTTTGCTACTAAAATTAACCCAAATTTAATATTTTTTTATTGTTCATGTGCTTGCAAAAAGTGGGTGGCAATAGTAATTTTCATACTTTAAAAAAAAAAAAATTAAAACCAGTCTCATAGTGGTGATGTGAGTGCAGTCATAGCCATGTGGCTGCACAGGAAATTTGCTTTGGTGATAGTTCCGTATATAGGCAAAAGCCTCTACAGGAAAACTTTGTGGTTGGGATAGGTTGGAGAACATCCACAATTCAGGAAAATAGAAGCAACCATATTTGTACTAAATCATACTTGAGAGTCATTAAAGTATATCTTAAAGTGTAATATCATAAAAGTTAATATTTAAAAGAAAAATTATGAATGAATGTTTCAATTCTAATTTTATATCATAAACTGCACGTGACTGGCTGGAAAATACAGAGAATATACTTGCACTGTCAGCTGCATTGGACTGACGTCTCAATATCATCTGTGTTTCAGGACAAGTGATAAAAGAAGAAATTTAGCTCAACAGAAGGCTGAGGCTCAAAAAAGACTTTATGGTCAAGGTTCAATGAAAAAACTGTTGCCAGGTTCTTCAGAGTGGGAGAAGCAGCGCCACACACTGGAAAGGAGAAAAGAAGAACTGGTAGGAAGGAAAAAAAAAAGTGCTGCTTCTTGCCCATGGCTTATGCTCTCTTTGTTTTAATTGCCTGTTTTCTTGATTTGTAGAAGGAAAGACTTGCACAAGTGCGTAAACAGATTTCCAAAGAGGAGCATGAAAACAGACACATGGGTAACTACAGGTAACTTTTTTTGACTGTATTAGTAGGAAACATGCAGTGTATTCTGTAGGAATAATGGAAACAAGTATTTGTGGTACACAATCATTTTCTGCCAAAAATGTGTAGCCATTAATAGAAAATATATGCATGTACACAAGGTAGTAATTTTTTTTTTCAGATCTTTTTTAGATTCCGAATGTTTGCGTGCACTTAGGAATTTATATTGCATCAGTGACTCCTAGTGTTTGTGCAAGACATTTCCTTGAAAGATATGATTGTTCATATTTAGTGCACTAAGAACTGTGACTGTCGTTATGGAGTTGTTGTATAATCACATGTGATGATGCTTATCTCTAGGGGGGGACAATATAGGAGTGTGAGTGTTCCCCTATAAAAAAAAAATCAAATCCGAGTATTCCACTGTAAAAAAGCAAATCTCAATGTTATCTATGAGGCTGGCCAAAAGTTCAGAAACTTTGTTGGTGCTTCCATCATTTTTGATAGAACAGCATTTGGAATACTATATACGTATTTCTGCACTTGGATTTTGGATCTCAGTAGGCTTAAATGTAAGTATCTTCAGATTCCTTGATAAAATATCTTCAACAAGCTTTAACTTGGTGGTTATAATAGGTATCGGCCAGAAAACAGTAATTTTTTTAATGATGGTTTTATTATTATTATTTGATATTTGTTTAATGAGATGTAAAAGCAAGGCCTATGAATATTTGGCAAATGGAGTGGAGTATGGCTCTGAAGAAGTGATGGGAGTATTTGCTCACTCTTTATAACTTTCATCAAGGACATGGGAGTCCCAAGTTCAACCTTTTATTCTGAATTAGTCAGAATGCCTTTACTGCTATTTTTTATCTTGCCTTTTTTTTGAGCAGATGTTCTATAATTCTCAGTAAAGTTCTCATTTAAACAGATAGATGTTTCTGTGAAATTTTCATNCTTTAATACATTTGGTTTTTTGAAAACTTTATAGTCTAACTTTTTAACTGGTCACATTTTAGTTTGCTTATTCAGTTCTTCACTGAAAGTGACCGAAATGTTCTCTTTATTTAGCTTCTTGGTTAATGTAAATCAATACAAAAATAGATTATTTTTTTTTTACCTCAGGAAAAAGTGAAGTGTCATTTCATGAGGAATGTGTATGTGTCAAATGGCAGAACAGCTTTGTTTTCTTATTACCAAGTGCTTGCAAAAAGACTGATGAGTCAGCAGAGCCTGAGAAGTAAAGGACTCTTGGCTAGAGATGCAGAGAAATTTCATCTGAGCATTATGCAGTATATTATCCTTGTGATGTTCTTCTGCAGAGAAGGACTAACTTCTGTCATGCATTGCCCTAGAATCATGGAAATTTTGGGTGCTAGTATTGCTGCATGGATTAATATTGCTTTCTGACTATAAATTCAGAGAAACTTCAGTCAACCTCAGCAGGCTTTGGATGTCAGTTCAGCAATTGGCTTAGTTGAGTGTCTGCAAGCACAAGGAGCCCACTGATTCCAGTAGGAGTCCTGGGGTGGTCAACATAAGAGCCATACTTTCAAGCATTTGTGAATCCCTGAAGAACTGCAAACGATTTATATGACTTTGAAATGGCCTTTATCTACAGTGTATTTCTACATACGTTAAAATGAATATCCTTTCTTTAAAGGATTGTTCTGTGACACTTTTTCATCAGTAGAATCAACACCATTAAAAAGTGTTGTCTGCAACTAGATTAGAGCTCCTACAGGTATTTAATGTGAACTGGTACCATCTTCAGTTTCCTGTAGAATTGCCCTGAGTCTAATGGGATCATAATCATCCTTTTTTCATTGCAATAAAATCATGATGCAAATACATTTTCAAGGAGAAAGACTGAAATGGAAGGAGAAAGGACCTTGTAAAAAAGTTCACAAAAGATCCATAAAAACATAAAAGTCACATAATGCCAGTCAATATACAAATGGTACCTATGCTTTGCACAGTGCAGGTGGGATTAACTGAAGGACCACTCCTTCCAAATACAATAGAAATTAGTCTTTCACCTTCACAATTTCTGGCTGTCTTTCAGGCATTCATGACAAATGGAATGGAGTGGTTTTCTTCAAAGCCCATTGTTGCTTGATAAGCATGAATAGATCACCAAGTCCTACTTCTCATATCGTCATAATCTCTTTACCTGTGATTTTAGAGAAAAACAATGGCATAGCTGGTCTAATGGGAAATCAGAGTCACTTTGTACATGAGTGTACCAGATTTTTTTTTCTTTTAGTATCTATTTCTTCCTGTTCATTATAGAGGAGGATTTAGCATTGAAGTGCAGCCCATATTCAACCTTTAATTCACATCATGCCCATTAACTCAGAGCAATTGTTCAGATTTTTGCTGTTTTCTTTAATTTTATTGCTAATACAAATAATTTTGTGGCTCTGGATTTTACATGCAATATTTTGTTAATATTTTATGAATCATTTACACCTGCGTGTACCACTCACACCCACTGAAATTTCAGAGTACTACAAAACTGAGTTTTGGTATATCTCTGCGATGACCTGCATGGTATTTTTTCGTCTGGCTAATTGCTGGTTTAAACACGAATGTGTTCACTGAGTAAAAATTAGATTTAGAGAGCCATGTTCAGAGTATATGTTTTATGATTCAATATTATATAATTATTATAGATGAGAAGCATTATAGAAGAGACTGAATTAGCTGCATTACTTTTGGTTTTAGTGTGTAAGTAGCTTAGTTTCTATCTTAAACTCAATCATTTTTTCTGCTATTTCAGGCGAATTTACCCTCCTGATGATAAGACGTTACTTGAAAAGTATGAGAGTTTGTTAGCCACTGCTTTTCAGACGTTTCTTGCTGGGAGAGCAGCTTCACTTCAGCGGGAAATGAATAACCCTTTAAAAAGAATGAAGGTACTGAAACACAAGAAGTATTTGCTTGATGAGTTATTTATCTTGGAATTCATGACCTTGTGGATTAGTTTCATGATAATCATGTGTGATGGCTAATAAATAGCATTTGATAACGTTTCCATCGTTTCATTATTATTATTCTTTGTGCAGCTTGTGGGCCAGATCCTTGAATCTGGATGAACTGGAGTGGACCCAGGGTGGAGACAGGCTAGATGGCTTTAAGCTACTTTACCATTTCCCTGACCTTACCCCTGGCCAAACCAGAGGTTGGCAGAAACTGCTTTTGAGCTGGTAATTGCCTCCTTCTTCCTCCAGTAATGTCCCCAGCCTATTCATCCACTTGTATGGACCGGAACGAGAGATATCATAAACCAGCTCCACTAGTTTAAGACATCCAAGAACTCTGCCTGATTACCTACTTATGTAGTTGGAGACAGTAGGAAGATGGCTATATTTAAAATAACGAACTAACATGATTTAATTTGAAATCTGAGAAATTATTTCCCAACTTTGTAGTTGACATCATCCAGCAGTTTTACAGGAGTCTTTGTTCAACCTTTTCTTCAGACTTTAATAAATGTTAAGACTTGGTTTTTAGCGTTCAATTTCATGTTGATTGCAAGCAGAGATGCATGCATCAGAAGAAATACTTTTATATTCTCCTGGGGAGGGCTTCATAGTTTTATTTCACGAATTAGTAATCAAAGTAATTTCGAATTCTTACTACTAGGTGCTTGAATTTTGGAAGGATAGGATATGTCCTGCTTTGAATTAATTGTAGTGAAATTTCCATTTCTAGGAGGAGGACATTTTGGATCTTCTAGAGCAGTGTGAAATAGATGATGAAAAACTAATGGGGAAATGCACCAGGCAGCGAGGACCTAAGGTATTTGACTTTTAGATATAAATTTTTTATTTTACTCTCTACAAAGGTAGTCTGAGAATTTAGTTAGCTGACTCTGGTGGAAGTTTTCTTCCCCAGAGAGCCATTAGCTTTTTTTTTTTTTTTAATTTATTTTTTTTTTTAGAGTATGAAGCGAAGCATAAGTACATTTTGTCCTACTAAATCCCATTAAAATTTTATCTGGATATAAGATCCCTCTTTTCTTCTCTAAACTATGTAGAGGAACTGTCGTGCATGGCAACAACTGTTGCACAAGAGTTTGCTTGATTTCAGTGTGTGAAATGATTTTTATATCCATAGCCTGTCTCAAAAGATTTCTTTAATCTTTAATCGATTAGTGCCACTAAGGAATTTTGAGATCATGGGATAAAAGGCACTATGGAAACTCAAAGGATTAATTATGATTAGGATGTATCTGTAGCTTGCCTTCTTGCTAAAAGGATTGTACAGTGTATCTTGGAGCCTGTTACATATCCAAAATCTGCTGCTGTATATTATTTTTAGCTTAATGCTTTCTGATTGTGTGCATAGTTCATGCAAGCTTTTGCCTTAAATACACTGCATATCTCTGTAAGCCAGTAAAGTTAAATAGTTTGGGCTTGGCTAAAATAGGTATGTTTCTTATGTCCTGTAAACATTTTAGGTCAAGTCTGCTTATAAGAACCTACATTTTTGTTCCTGAGCTCTGTTGGATTTGTTTATGGATGCATGTAAATTTTTTTACAGCATTTTATGCTTCTGATGACATGGTGTACAAACCTGGGAATTTCTGTACAAAACAAATGATGACAATTTTCCTGAGCTTGCAGGGGTACTTCATGTATGTGCAAGAATCCAGAGAGCTACATTTTAATGCAGGCATGTGTACTGGAAAGAGGATCTGCGTATCCAATCTGGTATTAAGACAGATTTGCAGGAACCTCATTACAAATACAGGGATTTTGTGAGCTAGTGTTTAAACAGTGGTGGAGTCATTTAAAGAAGAGGAAAAAAAATAATCCAGTCCGCCCTGGCAACACACTCAAGTCACATTCTTCAGGGATTCTTTTCCTTGAGGTTTTGCTTTCAGTTCTTTAACACGGGGTCACTTAATTCAAGTTCAACATCTCAGTCACATTTTTCCTTTTTCCAGAAGCCTGTCTCTTCCCAGCAGCCCTCAGGGAGCCTCTGTTTGTTGACTGTATGCATACAAACTTGATCTATACTATCTCTACCCTGGCTGCACACAAGCCATTCCCAAGCTGGACGGTATAAACATTTAATAGAGTACTGAGCCCAAATTGAGAAACCTCTCTTAGTTAGTTTTCAGATTGTTTGATCAATTTGTGAGCGAGACTCAGTGATGTGATCTTCTTTTCTAGCAGGCATATGGATTCCATAGCTTACAAGCTGCTCGACCAGTATTACTTGCACTTCAAGAATAAGGAAAAATGGCAGATGACCAAAATTCCCACCTTTTTTGTTTTTTTTTTTTTTTCTTTTTTTCCATAAATCTGATGGAACCAAAAGGGAAGGGAATGAAACTAGCTTATACAAGGAGATTGTTTCTTTTCCTTGCAGTGTGCTCACTTCATGCTGTATAGGGTCTCTATTCCTGCATCTTTTTTAGGGTTCCGATATGCTTCTCAATCATTTAAACCATGCTTACAGTGAAGCCATGTGACTGGAGACTTCCCTGGTTGCATAATATCCTATGCACTCCCTTTGAAACACAGATGCCTATTGTGGATGGTCCTTGTATCTGTACCAAAAGAGCATCACCTCTTTCCTGTAAGGGGTAAGGTGCATATGGCTAATAATATGCATTTGATTGGCCCCCTTTTTGTAAAGGGTCTGCTATGGCATATATAGCGTCTAATATATTATCTTCATTGGAATCTGGTGAGTGAGGTAGGCAGTAGAATTTGCTTCTGCCTGCCAATCTATCAGGTAAGAGAATAATCCAGTTGTAAACCCCATCTTCTTGTAATCACAAAATCCTACAAATAAAGATCCATTACTGTATCAAAAAAGTAACATACACAAGATCTGGTAGACAAAAGAAACCTGAAGGAACAGTACTTTCCATGTCATGTTACCCAACACGAACTATTTTTTCAGAAGTTCCTAAAGTCCTGTCAGCGGCTGGCCTGCTGACAAAAGCTACTGTTAGGAAGACAGAAGTTCTGCCTGGGGTGCACTCTCTTCCTTGGAAGAAGGAACAGTCAGGACCTATAAACTTCTATATACAAGAGCTGGAATAATTTGGAGAGAAAGGTGTTTTCCTCCTCATCCTCCTCCATACATAGAAATATATATATATATATACACACACACATATGTATACCCACAGATACGTATCTAAGGGGTAGAGGGATGTGTGTAGATAAACAAGCTTTGCATGTAAAATTATTCAATATTTGCTAGGAGTTTCAGTCTTATTTTTATTTGAAAAAAGAATTAGGAGCTTAGAGTAGAAAACAAGTCATGAATTTCCTGGAATGAAAACATTTTTGTCTGCAATTTAAAGATTACTGAATTCTACTTGGACTGAGAAATACATTCTGGAAATGTTCCGGTTTATTTGTAGCCTCTAGAGGGCACCGTATCCTTACACATGGCACGGTTTACTCTTGTTTATTACAATGCACCTGTCTGTGCAGGAAAAAGAACTAAGCAAATAAAATATACTTCAGAGGAAATGAGCAATTACTTTTATTTTTATTCTTCTGATATAAAATAAGATGAGTTTAATCAAAGAAAAATCGGGTTAGCATAAGGGGAAAATCGAGGTGATTAGCATTGCTAAGCAACCAAATATCTCTTATTTTAAGAGGTCAGTTTAAACCCAGATCTAGCTATTATTCATCACTATTGCTTTTTGTAATTTCTTTGACCTTTCTTTTTATTCTTCTTTGTTAATTGATGTGAAGTCTTGATCACGATATTCTTACTGGATAGTGTAGAATGTGTGAGGAACATGTATCTTATAAGTGAGAATGAGATTTACCTTAAAGTCTCTGTGAATTTTGATTGAAAATGTTTACTATACCTTTTATAACTCACCAGAAATGTCTGATAAATATATCTTCATGATACACAGCATTTCATGATTAGGACAGCTATTTTTGTGAAAGCAATAAATGGAGGCACCTTAATTTGTCCTTTTGGCAGGTAGACAGACATCAAAATATTCTTTGTGTAATCTGAACAATTGCCAGGGCTCTCCTCAATGGAATATACTTCTTCAACATTTATTATCTGATCTAACAGCTTAGGCTTGCATAAACGTACTGTTGCTTTTAAGTTACTGGCAGAAATCTCTTTTCTTCCTTGGCTGGAATAGAAATGTAGGTAGAATGTGTTTACTTACACTACAAGTGTACTTTACAGGAACAGTATCTCTGGGGCTTTGTTGTATTGCCCTTCCAATAAATTTTGGTGCTTTACATTGCACTGAGATAATAGGGCAATTTAAATTAATCCTGAGAGTTCTTCTGTTTCACTCTGACTTAAAATATGTTCAGAAATTGTTATGTTAGGTTTTTTAAAATCTGAGTTTTAATTGTGGTTCATTAGATGAGTAGGAAAATGAGGCCATCACCATAGCTTCTTAGAGCTGAAAAGAAAATGTGTATGGGAAAAAAGTGACCGCATGAGCCTTCTTAGCATATAATGGAGGCCATTGCATTTCTCTTTTTTGCCTCTTGGTAGATGGAAGAAGAAACATTATCATTTGTAGTTACTGCTCTTTTTTGCTTTTTGTCTCACAGTATCCTTGGTAATAGCAGAAGATTAATTACCTAATGACACTGAATCCCATGTCCCTATGGGACACCAAAGACGCCTAGCATAGCTTGCTATATTCTTCCAGTTTCTGCTTTCTGCAAGATGTGGATTAATCACTTTCTCCTTCAGAAGTATACCAGCCAAAGTTCCTCTGTGTATTTCTTTACATTGATCAGAGCTTCAATTATTGCAAATATCAGTGAGGGACTGAAGTTGATTGTAAATGGTATTCTTTATCACTTGATTTATGATTTCAAAATATAATTTAGTTATGACCAGTAGTGTAAGTCCTACTTGAAATGAAATTATCTTTTCTCCCCCTTACTTTATTATGCTGCCCTTCCTGTGAGAAAGATTAGCATTACTGTGTAGTGAAGTTAATGAAATATTTAAGCATGTATTTTAAAATTAAGGACAAACTTCCAGGCTAATTTGGGAGGGTTTAAATATATAGAAATGAACCTGCTTGAATCAGGAACCTAGTAGGATAGAAAAGTGTTCTTTTGGGATTATTAAGGAATTTAATTTCTTGGGTGTGTTTTTTTTTGTGTGTGCTTTTTTTTTTTTTTTTTTTTTTTTTTTTTGTATTAGCCCTTGTGTTCGATGCCAGAAAGTGCACAGCCCTCAAGAAAGTTTAAGAACTACAGTAGTGATAGCAGCTGTGATAGTGGTAGCAGTACGTCAGAATCGGGAGAAGAAACTGAAAAGGAAGATCACAATGAAAAAAAAGAGAAAAAAGTATCTTATGATCTTGAAGAAAATAAATGCAAATCTTTGGAACGATCAGGTAAGTTAAAGTACGAGTTTTCCAAGCAAGTCTGGCATTCACGATGTCTTATATAAAATGTTTCAGTACTTAAAATGTATCAGCATTTGTAACTCAGGCTTAAACACTGTTTTGCTTGTTTTGTGTTCTTTAAAATCTTCTCTAAATTAATACAAATAAATTTTAAAAACAGAGAAAAATGTTAGGTTTGGTCTGAGAAAGTAGTAAATTTTTTCCCTGTTAAAAGTATTCTTATTAAGCTTGAATATGCTGGAATACAGAAAAGATAAAGAAATGTATAAAGGGTAAAGAAATGTATCTGGAGACATACAGAATGTAATGTATTCCAGATGAGATCCCCGCACAACTCTTTTTGTTTTCTTGTGATTGTTTCTCTTGCTGCAGAGCATTAGTGTGAACATGTTCTATCAAACATAGTAGACATTGCTGAAACAAAAAATAACATGCTGTGTATTGTCTCAAAGAATTTCTTCATGTATTTGCATAAATATAACACTGCTTCTAAAATTGTATTTTTCGTAGCAGCATCCTTTATTTAGCAGAAGACTAAATATAGCTGTGCAGGAGCAGACGAGGGAGACCGAATTGGCAAATATGGGATCCATCAAACAAATTTTCTCTCCTGCTTCCATACTCTTACAGTCAAGATTCCACACATCATAGCCACAAGCTTTTTGACCTATAGGGCTTATGCACTCTGCCATAAATCTGATGCATGTTATGGAGGACTGGAGTCTACCTGATTAAAGCCGATTATGAGGACGAAATAAATATTCTTCTAGAGTATGTAAAATGTGTATTTCTAGGGGATCTGACATGTCTGCTATGTATATAATTGTTAGTCAACATACATTATAGTACATATGTGCATACATGTTGGTCATATGTGTTGTTAGTTACAAAGACTGAAAAATAGGTGTTAAAAGAATAAGTAATTGCATTGTTAATTTAATTTGCCTGCAGGTAGAATGAACTGGAAATCTTCAATTAAGAATATAAAATCTCCATCATATTCACCCCCCACATCATCTACTGGTCCAATAAGGCGTTCTGTAAGCTGCCCTCGTTCAATATCTATATTGACTATGCAGTCACAGGCAGCTGAGCAACGTCCCTTTTCAGCCAAAGCATCTCTGCAACTCCAGCGTGCATCCTCAGTGAATAGGTCTCATTCTTTAAATCGCAGCCCATCTTCAGCTCGAGCCTCTCAAACACCCAGCTTGGGAACTATGAACTCTTCAGGGGTGAGTTAACAGCGGTTGCATTCAAAATGTGTTCCATTTCTCTAAAACTCAATAAACGCATCATTAATTTTTACTGTGTCAGAATACCTGAGGTACTATAGTCAATGCTGTTTTGACAGAAACTCATGAATTTAAGATCTCTAGACCTGTGTATGACTTGCAGAGAATCTTAGCTGTGATGTTTCAGGGTTTCAGGTGCAGTAATACAGATGTCACATTTTTTGAGAATGGAAATCTTAGAGGTTTTGTGGCTGGGAAACCTGCTCTACTAACTAGTTTTTGAAGACAGAAAGAGTTTTTACTTCTCTTCAAAAGTTTCTCTGGTTTCTTTGAGGACTGCTGGTTCTGAAATAAAGGATGTACAAAAATCTTTATAGTAACAAAAATATATATACATATTTCCAAACCAGCGTATAGTCCACACTGTATCAGAATAAAGTGTTAGTGATACTTTGTATGGATGTCCATTGTAAAAGGTGTAATTAATTTTCAACCTACTGTAGCTAAATTGCATACACTACACCACTATAGTAGAGTTCTGCTTCCAAGCCATCTGTTTTTTTTTTTGAAGTGAAGATAAAGCTTCTCTCATTTTGAAGCCTGTCCTTGAGATAGACAAGCATTTGGACTTAGGTGGTCTAACTAAATAATTAGTAGAATAAACAGATCAGATGAAACAGTTTTAGCTGAGGTTAGTGGTAATTTCACAATGTACATTCTGAGCCATACATTTTTTTCCATTTGTGACCAGACCGTCATCTTTTTTGGTATCTCTTTCGCAACCCAGGCATTTCTTCTTTTGTGCTTTTGTGTTTGCATGGTGGACCACATATCCACTTATGCCTTGGCAGTGTTTGCTGGGATCAGTCCCCAACCTCATTCAGTATTGTATAGACTGCTGGTGCCAGTGTGCTTCTGTTTGTGCTTTGGTGCCTGAACTGTGTATTTCATCACTCAAATAATTCATCTGGAGATGGGGCAAAAACGTATTTGCAGCATTTCTTTATTGTGGTGAACTTTGATTGTGAGAAATCCTTTTGTAATGCTAATGAACTTGCTTCATAGTATTTACTATCTCTAATCATCATTTTTATCCAGTAGAATGCTCATTGTCTATTTTGCCTGTGAGGCTTTGTCTAAATGATGAAAAAGGATCCTTTTAAAATTGTGTGCTGACATCTTGTGAAATACTCCTTAACATGGTTTTCCATCTTTAAAGTCAGCAAATAGAATTGGAAAGACATTAAGATTGTGTCTTCACCACAACGTGTTAAAGGTATTTTTTATCACATTAGCTATCTCAAGTTTAAAAAGTACTCTTTTATCATCAAGATGTACTCTGAGAGTTTAATGAGACAGGGCTAATATAGATTTTTCCATTCACATTAACTCTATATCAAATACAAATTACTGAAAGATTAAAAACAGTCTCTTACCATCTGACATTAAAAATGGGCTACTCACTTAAATTAACATTAGTAAGAAACCATAGTCTGTTTTTCATTGAGAAAGCTCCACCAGAGAAGTGATCTTGATATGCAGAACAATTACATTGGGTGATAGAGCTTAGGTCATGCTTCTTAAAATAATGTGAATAAAATTACTTACAGAATGGATAAGAACTACTCATAATTTAGCACTGTATTGTGAATGGAACTCTGTTCATAATTATTTTTGCAACTAAGAATAATAAACTATATATTACTGCTAGAATAAAATTTAAATTGATAAACTCTAACTTACTAAGGAGAAATCATTTGTGTGTGATAAAGTGTTGGTTTATCCTTTGAGAAAGAAAAGAACAGCACATTGCCATGTTTGGAGGCTGCTGAGATCCAAACGTACTAAAGATATGGAAACTAAGTTTAGAGTAAGTCATTTACCATTGGGAATTGTAGATGCATTATTACAGCAGTTATAAACAAAAGTAGAGTTGGTAATATTTGGTAATATTTTATTTCAGATGCATTGCTGTATATCACGTAGCCAAATATTTTGTTATGCTTGAAAATATTTATCACTTACTTAAGCAAAAAGATCTTTAAGTATTGTAGTTCTTACAAAATACCAAGATTTAGAAATGACTAAAAACCGTCAATTTCACTCTTGGAAAAAAAGTAAAATTAAGCCCGCCTAATGTTATAAATGCAAAAATATGCAAAAGTAAAGAAAGAGGATCAGAAATATTTCTAACTATTGTCTAAGATTTAAAGAAAACCCCCAAACCCTCCAGAGATGGTCCTCTGCAGACACTGTAGGGGTTCAAGTTGATGTTGGTGTAAAAAGCACTGATATTTTAAACAAAATCTGAGACAATCAAAGACAGTGGCAGAACCCCCACTGGCCAGAGCAGGAGCAAAATGTCCTTACTTTTTAATGCTTCCTGAAATCTTGGCACAATGACATCATTGGCAGTTTCG
Source organism: Nycticryphes semicollaris (assembly GCA_013400055.1). Lineage (NCBI taxonomy): Eukaryota > Metazoa > Chordata > Aves > Charadriiformes > Rostratulidae > Nycticryphes > Nycticryphes semicollaris. The sequence continues at coordinate 988,364 of VXBJ01001163.1, read as the reverse complement.
GTTAAATTGTTGCAGTGAAGAACTGAAAGGAAGTTATTTTTATGACTAATAATTTCTTTTCATTATGTTCAATTTGAATTCAAACTCTGTCATCTAAATTTCACGTTTAGATTTTAAATGGTGGGCATCATAAATATTAAATATATATTTGTTGATTTTGTTTCAAAGAAACTTACATTTGAACTGTTTTTCTTTAATTTCTTGACAACTATAAGTAATGGTGATGCATTAGTGTAGATGAGGCATATGTGCATATTAGTGATGTATTATATATTATGTCTATAAAATGTAATATATTATATGCCACCTTATTTTAGACTTTATTTTTGTCAAGGAAATGTTGTAATGTGGTCTAATGACATGCCTGAAACTTTGCCTCTGCCATACATTGTTTTTTAGAGTGAGTCTTTGCTGCAACAGAAAACAAAAGAGCAAGAAGTTGCTTTGACAAAAGAGACTCTTCTCATTATCAGTGACATGAGAATGAAGTTCCCAGGAAAAACAGAGGAAGAATCAGAATTAATTATAGAAGATGTAAGTATCTATAAATAAGGAAGAAGAATTACAGGCTAGACACTTACTGTTCAGGCCACTAAAATGAAGGAAAGTAGAAAGCTCAATTTATGATTCATGAGCTCCTGTGGCCTTAAAACTTCCATAACTCAGGATAATTTAAAAGATTTCAAAAGCTTGGAGCTTTGCATACTTTCTGACCCTAAAAGAGCAGCACTGAAAACATTCCTATGTCTTTATAAAATATATGAGAAACAATCAGGAAGGTTAGAAAAATTCCATTTTTCGTTGTGGAGAAAGTTCAAACTTTTAAGTAAGCGAGGAGGAATGTTACAATTCATTAACAGTTTATATTTCATCTGATATTGTTAGTACAGATCCTGACATGTTTAACTTGCTCTCAAATAGGAATACTGGAGAAATCGGAATGCTACGCTGCAAGACAAACTGGAAGTTTGGTAGTCATAACGAACACCGGTCAAACTCTTTTTGCCTTTTCAAGTCTGCCAGCTTACTCTTACCCACACTGTCATGAGCCTCATCTGGTTATATCCAAGTTATATGAAACAATGCCCAATCTAAAGGACAATTAAAAAGCAACACCTAATATTCAGATATATAACCAGAAAATACATACTATCTAAAGCCCTTTCAAATATCTACTGTAAAGAAACTAACATCAGCTTGGAAAAGGAGAAAAAAAAAAAAAAAAAAAAAGAAAGATAGTTCTTTTCTCAAACTAGTAGACATGGAGGGATTATAGAATTATAGAATGGTTAGAGTTGGAAGGAACCTTAAAGATCATCAAGTTCCAACCTCCTTGCCATGGGCAGGGACACTTCACACTAGACCAGGTTGCTCAAAGCCCCATCCAGCCTGGCCTTAAACATTTCCAGGGATGGAACATCTAAAACTTAGGAACATCCCGAGTTCTCTGGAAAACCTGTTCCAGTGCCTCACCACCCTCACAGTTAAATTAACACCTGAATTCTGATGTAGTAAGCACAGTCCACAATGTGTTAAAATTAATCTAATTCACTATCCAATTGGAAATGTCCTTTCCTCTGTGAGCTTTCAATATGTTGATTGTGTCTTTAGTGATCTGTGCAACTACATCACAGTGGAAAGGAATTGTCCTGTAATTATGGCTGATTTGGGTCATTCTGGAAGACAGCACTCATAACTAGCATATTTAGTGTCTCATCTTAGAATCAGAAATAAGATGCTTCATTATTTTTTCTCATTCAGAGGTGTTGAGAGTGTGTGTGCATTTATGCCAGTGTGGAAGAGTGTGTGTGCACTCCATCTAGTGGTTCTTTCTCATACAACACTGGCATGGTTATAAATGCACTTTCTTAACTGCAGAATCCTTTTATAAATTTGTTTGACCTTAAGTAGTTTCTGATGAGACATAATATTTCATCATGGAAGGAAAGAAGTAGTGGTATATTAGTTGTCAGTGAGGCAGATCTTGTCGTAGGTCTGGAATAGAATAGAAAGATAAAATAGCAAAATGAAAGTAAAAATGTATGTTCACAGCTCTAACTATTTTCATAGCACTGAAACATCATAAAAGGAGAGTATTGCAGTTCATATATGATAATTCATAGAATGGATGTTTTCAAGGTATGCCTAATGTCCTAGATGCAGCAAACCCCTCACTATTTAAATATATGAACAGTTCCATATTATTGAATTTGTTACGGTGTTCCAGAAATCCTAGCTGAGTCAGTCAAGACAAGTTTCTACCTGCTTTGCAGTGTGTGACTATCAGAATCAGGTGGAACAGAGGGTAGGATTAAATTGAAAGAGTGCACATGTTTTTGCAAATATTCCCCCCCAAAAATTTGCGAATATTTTTCTATTTCTTTTAGAGAAAATTTCACAGAGGATTTTTAGATGCTCATACTTTGTAGCATTAGAAATACCCATGAATGAAATGCTAGATTTTAGTTGTTTTTATGTGTATTTCTTTTATCTTGTGTTTTGCAATCTCTCCAGATTATGGATAATTGGAAGTATCATAAGACAAAAGTGGCATCCTATTGGTTGGTAAAACTGGATTCTGTAAAGCAACGAAAAGTAAGTGACATCTATTTAATTTTCTGAAGATCATCTGAAGTAGACACATAACAATGTTTCTGCTAGTGTTTAGCAGTAACTGGGAGTGACCTGGGATGCTAAAATACTGGCTATTAAGGCTAAAATATATATTAATAAATTACATTGCAGGAAATTACATTGCTCTGTATTTAGACAAGCATAATTATCCTGCATTATCATTTAAAAAACAATTTATTAAAAAATTAATCTGCTGAAAATAAAGCAAACAAATCAATCATCCATGTTTACATACCTAAATTTTAGCAAACAGTAGTATATTGATTGAGCAGATTTGATTGATAAGAGATAAAGCAGTCAGCAGTTTCTGACCAGACATATTAAAACTCTATTAGAGGCAGTGGTGTTGCATTTGGTTATTTGAGTCTTTGACCCACAGTATTACAACAGATCATGTTGAATAAAAAACAGACCTGCCAAGCAAAAATTATTGACATTGTTACAATGTTCAACTAACTGGTTCAGTCTTGCAAAGGAATAATGATACTTGTTTATCATTCTGTCTTCACTCATCTGCTATCTAGGAGCTACTGTTGTGCATGGCATCTAAAGAGTTTTCAATCTGTTTAAAAACTGACATACTGCAGTCTGTCAGTCATAGCTGTATGTCACATGTCAGTCAAAATCATCTTTCCAGTGTAATATTTATTTTTCTTAATGTAGCAGAAATTATACCTATTATTAATACTTTGGTGCCCCTAAAACAGTGTTTTATGTCTTTCTCTGCCTCAGTCACTGACACATTATGTGGATTAGCATTATCAGTTCCAGGCATTTAATCTCTGTGTGTCTCAGTTTCACAATCTATTTTTATAGACCATAAAAGAAACCAACTTAAAATGCTGCATACATGATAAATATTACAATTGTAAAAGGTTGGTAGATTGTTATAGAAGAATGGAAGAACTATTTCAGATCCTTATCTCAAATTACTTTTTATAAAATCAGCAGTATGATCCTTAGTCTTTCACATTGTTTTTTCTGGAATATTGCAATAACTGTGTTTATTTTCATACTGGACAGAGGAAACATGTCCATTTAATGTGCTGTCATATGACAGAGATATATTTGACTGTTTGCATTAAGTTCAGATATAAAATGTAATATGTGTCCACTCAGCTTTTTAAAGCAAAATTAGATAATACAAACTGAGAAATTTGGAAATGTAGAAGTGTATAATTTCATCAAAATTCTTAAACCATGTCAAATAGCTGCACAGATTTATTTAGCACGATTATGTCTTGTGCCAGTGACAGGAATCAGTAGAGTAACCAACTTCATTGGCAGAAGGTGTGTAATTTTTTGTTTGTTGTGGGCAGCTCTTCTGCTGAATAGTTCTCTGCTTAAAATGATTTATTTTTAACTATGGGAAAGAGTGTTGCAATCCCAATATACGTGCACATAGGTCTTTTCTATTGTGTCCATGTGGCAATTGTAGCCTTTTGCCCAAAACCAGAGAGAGTCTTAGCTGGTGTTTACAGAAAATGGTGATTCGGAGGAAGAGCTCCTAGGAGGGAGGGAGAGAGGGCATATATGCATAGATAACAGAGCCCAGAATTCACACTGCTTCTTCAATGGAGACCTCATTTCTCATCAGGAATCTTTCAGAATTGTTTTGTTTAATCTATGATGGCACAAGTGTGAAAAGAAGTCACCAGATTGGGCTCATGGTTGCAACTGAGGTACAGGACTTTCACACATGACTGGTTAAGGTGTCTCTTTCAACCTTTCCACATATATCATTCCTCAAAACGATGGGAAGGAATTGCCACAGGGAGAGTGATAAATCTACTCTGTGAGAGACTGAGGCAGTTTACTCTACATTCCTCAACTGCCCTTCCTAAGCTCCATTTGGACATCTGGCTTGATATACCTGTGTCTAGAGGTTTTTTTTTATTTATTTTATTTTCCTTGCAATGTAGTAAAAATTTTCTCCTGTAAGCATTATTTCATAAAGCCTACAATGTATAAGGGTGGTTCTGTTCTTTGGCTGACAGTCATGTAAAATCAAGGGCACGTTCATGTAAAACCAAGGGCACATGTACAGAGTCAGGATGATACAGGTTGATATGCCTGGTCGTTACCAAAAACTGCAAAAACAGAAACGTGGATTTCTTTGCTCTTCTTGTGAGGACTTCTTTTACAATTAAGGAGACTTCTGATTCCTGAAGCACTAGTGGGGCCCTTCATCTTTGCTTGCACTGGAAATGATTTGCCTTTTTCTTTCTTTTTTTTTTTTTTTAAACTGCTTTTAACCCCAATCCCTTCAAGCAAACAGATAGTTATTCTTAGAAGGGTAGTTTATAAAAACGGATTAACTTTGACAATGACATTGCAGCTGAGGACTGCCAAATGTGTAAGCGTTTGTTGATGTGAAAGAAGTATGTTTTATATTCCAATGGGGTGGGTGAAGGAGAAGTGAGCTCAAGGTGGAGAATATTTATGCAAGTAAGAAATCTGTCTCAAAAGTACCTTCTGCAACTTTGGGAAATGCAAACCAGAAACTCAGTCCCCTTCTCTATACTTACCAGGAAGCTCTAAAACATGAGAAGAAAATACCTGGGCAATGTACTAGATTTCACAGTGTTCATCTTTGACAGGTATATTTTCTTAAGAATTATCCAATCTAATGTAGAAAAATCAAACCCCTGCTCATATTCTTTGTGTCTAATATTCTGGCATTACAGCAGAGGCACAGGAGTCACTTAAAAGCAAGTTGAGAGTAAACTGATGAAATCGATACATTCTAAAATAAAATTTAGTCTCCCAAGACTTTTAGGAAAAAGAGACTTTTCTATGGGAGAAGTTGTGACTGCTTAGTGTTACATCACTTTACATAATTTCTTTAAAAGAGTTTTGATGGTTACCAGAGGGTCTGTACATCTTGTTTTGAATACTGTCTTTCATAACATCTTGTTCTGTTACACCTAGATAATTGGTTATGTTAAAGTAAGTGATGTCAATTAAAGTAAACAGAAAGATGAAGGCAAACTAGGGAAATTAGGAAAATGGGGATGTTGGTTTCATGAATTTCCAGCTTTTGTGCAATGCTGTGTCTCTTTTCCTAAATGGATGATTGAGGCCACATTTGCAAATTAAGAACAATTAACTGGGGTGCTTTTCCCTCTGGCATATTGGCAATATCAACATAGTAGAAACAGCTCGAAAGTGTTTTTATTCTGGAGCACCTGGCAGCCTGCAGCTTGCTCTAAGATACAGTGTTCATCCTAAGTTTTTGTCACCTCCAGGTGCTAAAGGAAAAGAAGAAGCTCTACATTGGTATCACAGTTCTTAGCTTATGTCTTTTGGACTAGCGAGAGAATCTGTATGGGGTGGAATCGTTGTCTTACACAGGGAGATAAATTACTATTAGTCAGTGTAACATTGCAAAGACATGTATGGCTGATCCTTTACGTAGTTTAGAGACTTAGTTGTTTCAAATGGGTGCATACTATCACAGCTACTGGCCATTTGTGTGGGAAAGCCTTAATCAGGCGAGGCAGAAGGAAAAGGCTGCTTGAGAAGCATTAAGACAGTTGGATATGGCTGCTAAGGGAATGTCTGGAAATCTGGACCCGTTCCACAAGTGTGGGGCAAGCCAAAACCTGGGGTTAGCTCCTGCAGTCGCTAAAGAAGGGCACCATCCTAAGGTTATAATTTACTACTCATTTTATCTCACTCTTTGAGAGAAAGAGACCACAGGTACGGTATTAGTGTGTTACGTACCTGCATTTGCAAAGGTTCCCAAGCGAGAGGACAGCATTGTATTCACGTTAGGTGCATACGTGCATGGAATTAGGGTAAGATCTATGTGTGCAGACTAATCCTAGGTCTTTGAAAAAGATGCCATGTAAATGACATGTAAATGACATATTTCATTCAGGTTGTCATTATTAGGCATCTAGAGACTTTCTGCCAATTAAGCATTTGTCTTTGCTACACAGCTTCTTTTTGTTACTGCAAGCATTTTGTTTATGCTTTGTTTCCTTCATCATGTCTAATCAGATTATTTACAAATAACAGTTTGTTATGCAGGACTGAAAAAATCCAAAGTTCTGTACCATGCTCCCATACCTTACTGTTTTACTCAATCCTCCTTAGCTTTTGAGCGTCGGATGTTTAATCCTGTGAACCAGTTTGTCACGCACATCTGAAAGTTTTCTGAGCAAGTTTTGTACCTCCTAAATCTTAGAATTTGCAACATCTTATTCCAAATAAGTGAATACCTCTGTTAGTTCACCACCGACTTGAATCTGACTGGTTTTTTGGAAGATGCTGTTTTGTGAAAGAGGGAGTAAGGGTGTCTCCTTTACAGAAAGTGATGTTGATTTAACTGACGTTTTTCTTAATAGGTTACAGCATCGTAGGTTTTTTTTTTTTTTTTCTAGGACAGATTTTACACTGTTGATTTACAATGCTGTCCATATTTAACAAATCTGTTGCATTTCTATAAACTTTGCTACTTTAAATATATAGATTATTTTCTTACTGATTTCACTACACCGTTTCCTACATAAAAGGTAAACTAAAATGGCTTGATCTAGGGTAACACTGAGCTTAAACAGATATTCAAACAAAAGCAGTTTGTAGCTTTTCAGGATGTTTTAGTTTTTTACAATACAGATGGTATTTTAAAAGGGAGTGGGAAAAGAATAAGAGGTAATCTTCATCTATGTAGTGTTTGGGTTGTTAATTAGGTTGCTTCTAATCTGTAATTTTGTCCACTCTGTTTCTTTTTAAACTCTTTTTGTCATTTAAAGTAGCTAGTAGTGAACAGCCTGAAAAGAATAAAAATGAACTTCTCTGTAATAAAAGTAAAATATTTTGATTTGGCTTTGCAAAATGTTTTTGACAGAAAAAGCATATCATAAAAGTTTGCTGATGGATGCACAGAAATGAAACTTAGACATCTGTGGGAATTTATAGCTATGCAGTCATCTCTGTGTGTGTGTTCAGTGAATCAGTGAACAGTTGGTTTTAGGTTTTGCAATATGCCTTTGCCTTAATTCCTTTGGAATATCCTTTCCTAGGTTTTGGATATAGTCAAGACAAGTGTTCGTGCAGTTTTACAGCATGTCTGGAAGGCCCCAGACATTGAAAATCTACATCTATACCGTCTCTTTAACCGTGTATTTAATCGCTTGCTTTGGAGCCACGGTCAAGGCCTATGGAACTGTTTCTGTAATTCAGGGTAAGCCTATTTTTCTTACCTTAGTCTTCTTTATAACTTCACAATTATAATCAATGCTAGCACACTTTGTTGCTCATTTTCATTCATGAAAATGCTGCAATACATTGAACTTGGTTTAAAACCATCTAAAAATATAGTATGAGTAGAAATCTAATAACCTGGGCCAACCATTTCAGTAATAGTCAGACATTTAGTAAAATATTTACAAATATCACAATCTAAGGAAAAAAGCAAAATTTCAAAGTATCTGAGCCTTACGTCAACTCTTTCATTGGACAGTGCACAATTCTGAGGTCAGACCACTGTAAGTGTCAAATGTGGACTTACCATCAACAGAAATAATTGTTGTGTCTATTTGAGATCAAGACTTACAAGGGAAGAATTTAGTCACAAGTACAGCTGACATCGCACGCCAAATGCAGTGTCAGTTCTGTGATTTACACACAAGTAGTTTGAATTTCTGTGCTTGATTACATTTGCTGTTGCCTACATGGATGGGAATTTAAGTTTTCTATGGGGAAAAAAAGATCAGGCTCTGAAAGCTCAGTGTCCTACACTTCAAAAATCTACATTCCTGAGATTAAAGGCATTCTTGTAAGGGTATGTTTGAAGGGTCAGATCATAAGTATAAAATAAGAATGCAAATGTTTAAATATGAAATATTTTGCATACATAAAGACATTCTATCTGTATATGTACACAATATATAAAGAATGGGAGGTGGTTTGATTAGCTTGTATAAGTTGTTCTAAGAGATTTATTGAAATTAAACTACAGCAAACACAATAATATGGATATTGTCTAAACAAAGGCACCAGGTCAATATATTCTTCACATTTGTCATATGTAGAGAATGCATGTAATGCACTGGTTATTGTTTCCCCAAAAAATTAATAACAAGAAGATTACAAGAAGAGGGATCCAAGAGTACCTAATAGGTCCTCATTTTTTTGGCCTTTTTTACCATTATCTTGTCATTGCTGAAGGCTTGGTGCTCGCTATCAGTCTTTGCAGTTTTTTTTCACTGGGATAGTTTATGGGAACACTTGGATAATGTCAGACTAAAGATTTGCTAGAGGTAGGTATAGGGAATGCAGCACACTCCAAAGCTCAAGTAGGGTGAGAAAAAAATGTCTGTTTCCAATCTGCAACATTTGTTCTATATAATCCTCAGCGGCTGCGGGTCCCTTCTTCATGCCAGCAGAGGTTTGTGAAGTCTTGAGTCCAAGCTCAATTTTTGTTGTCATTAAGTATAATGATTACCTTCCCTTTTAATAATCAAGTTATTACTTTGAATTTCACCTTTAGTGTGCAAATCTTCTAATATGCATGAAAATTTTCATTTTAGATTTTTTTTCTCTACAAAGACTGGTTTTTGTTCATAACCTTTGAACAACTCTGTTGCTTACTTGGCTCGGGAGAAGAGTCTTGGAGCCAGGAGAAGAGTTCAATGAAGAGTAGAATTTCTCATCCAGCAGTAATTTTATTCATGCAGAAAAAGACTCAGCTGACTGAAAAGTGGAACTACATTCTTTGAAAAAGCTTTAGTTCCTTGTAAGAGGAGTTGCTATGTAAAAGATTCTAAAAATACTGTAAAAGTAATATACAAATATCCTGTATGTGAAGAGATCACTCTGAATGTAAGGTACAGCCTGTTTGTACCTTCCTAGTATGTTGTTCATTCAGTTACAAGCATCCTTCTTGTCACGTAATCCACAACAGAGACCCCATGACAACTCTTCTGTAGCAGACAGGCCAACCTTTTGTCACTCTTCTTTAGAGTGCATTGTGCCATTTTAAAGAACAGATTGGAATAAATACAGGGCATGTATAGAATTTTGGGAAACATGTCAGGAAGGAGTATTCATGTGCTAATTCAGAAACAATGTGAGTATATGAAAATACATTAAGGAATATAGAACTTTGTTTGTAAGATACATGTATTGGGAGAAGAGCAGAACTAATAGCCTTAAGGTTTTCTCCTGCTGGTTGGGTATCTGCTAAGCATATCCAATTTTAGCAAAAAGAATGAATAAAGAAACAAAGAAAACCTCAGTGAAATAAGTGTGATGTAAAGCTAGCTTTGTTTTACTGTATAATAAACAATTAAAATTAATAAGAGAAAACTGGTAGAACCAGCTGGCTTCAGATGGTTGTAAAAAGAATAACACATAATTGACAATATTGCACAGTCAAGCATTATATTCTGTTCTGGATCTAGTGAGGACTCCATGATTTCTTACTAATGTGTGGAAACTAACAAATAAGGCTTCTTTAGGTAACAGTACTGTTGACTGCTGTATAATGGAGTACAAACTGAATCTGTGTAGCACATGGAGGACACTGCACAAGCATATTTATATCAAAGCTCATTCAAATTCACATATGTTTCCAAATCTCAATCTTTGTTATTAGGCTAACTGTATACTACCACTATGCTCCTAGTCACCCATAGTTAGAGCAGACCACATACTATTCTTCACTGATAAAATCCCTCTGAAGAGTAGGAAAGTGATGACAGACCTCAAAGCCCAGAACTTAAGGAATTTATCAGGAGAATTTCCTCCACAAGATTTTTGAGATTTATGGATTGAATTAGAACATAATTGTGTGTAGCACTGTGAATCTATTGAATGAATGTAATACTTAGAACTTGATCTTGCTGCTTTTTGCCAGACATCACAAGACTTCATGAGGAAAGAATGAAGACAATAGATTAATTTCTATGTAAAAATACTTGTGGAAAGTTCCCAGACAGGAAAAAATATTCACAAAAATATATTTAAAACATAGTATTCTGTTTATGAAAGTTTTGATGCCTTATAAACAATATTTCTTACAATAATAATTATATGGATAATAATGAAGGAGAAATGCTTGAGTCACTTGAAAATTATATGTGCAGTGGAAATTTACTAGGACTGAACAGTTTCAACTGGAACATGTAATCTAGACTGAGGAGCCAGGCTGAAAAATCAGTGAGCTATACATATACAGCTAATCTTATAGTCATTAGTGTTCACAATTCCATCCTTATACAGCATAATTTTTAAATCTCGCTATGCAGAAGTAAGCTTGCTGGTTCTTTGGTGGTGTTTTGAAGACAAACTTCCTACACCAGGACTGTGAAATCTATTGCTGATCTCAGTGGACAAAGCTAAATCATGCTGGATGCTATGCTGAAACCAGATGCAGCAAATTTTCCTCACTCTATGAAGTGTTGCTTTCAGAAACAAACAAAAACCTCAAGCTTATAAACCACCTGCGCTACTGGATAATGTTTTGACCAAAAGAAAGTCTTCATAGGGACTGTGTTGCCTTTAAAAAAGATGTAATGATCTGTAATCTGGCCAGAACTTGGAACAAACAGGAGTGCTGAGGTGTAGGCCAAGAACTATTGTCATGTGGTAAAACATGCCTGGTTTATATGGGTATGGTAGGGAGATTTTTTGTGTTTTTTTCTTTTCTTTCTTTTTTTTTTTTTTTTGTTTTTAAAGAGAAATGGCTTTTTAAGAAAACAGCACAATTGTCCACATTTCAAAAAGAAATGCTTCTATAGATACACTTTTCATGTTGCACTTAATTGTAGAAAAGCAACCCCATATGATCAGATACAATAATAAGCAGTATTTGAATGACTAAGCTGGGAAACTCTTCTCATATGATTATTTGGATAAGGAAGCAGGGCACATTTTAATCTCCTGTGAATTAATTTCATATTTGTTTCTTAGTATTAGGTACTTAAATTAGAAGAAGAATATCATTATGCTATGTAGACACTTAGAAATAATTTATTGCATCTATCAATTCCTTTTTAATATCACATCACATTCGTATTCAGGTGGTAGCCTGTTAAAAATAATATAGTTTTTGTTATTCCTGTTGTAAGACACATATACTATTATGTGACAGTAAATCTTTATGTGCTAAACCTAAGTAATGGCCCTATAAATGCTTTAGGGAGCAAACCAAGAGAAAAAAGGCTGTGGACATTTCACATATGAAGATTAACTTCTTAATTTGTATTTTGGACTCAGCATCTGCCAGCATTTGTGTTAAATAGTATAGATCTTTCCTGTACATAGGCAAGGTCATGCTTTTTCTTTTGTTCTCTATTGTTAAATCTGATATAAGGCAGTAAACTCTCAGATTGCAATTTGTGATCAAAGAGATGAAGTTGTGTCTTCTCCTATAACAGGAGCTCTTGGGAAACCATATTCATTAAAAGCACAGAGGTGGTGACTCCTGAGCAACTCCAGTGTTGCCAACGAGTAGTACAACTTTGTAAACACTGCCTGCTGGTGGTTTATAAATATTCATCAGATTCAAGAGGATCTCCAACTGGGATTAGCCCCCACCGGGATGATACAAGGTATACATTTCAGTATTCTCTTCCTAAATTGTAAGTATAAAGTATAATAATGGAACATGTTTCAATCTATGTTGCTACTACTACTCTCCTCTTAAAGCCTAGTTCACTACGCTTGTTTTGTTTTTTTTTTTTTAAAGACAACACCCCCCACATGTCTCTTGATCCTGAGTTCTTGTCATTCTAATCTCTCTACCTGACTCATGAAGTGCTACTAAAAGAAGACTCAATGTACACATTTTGTGTGAAGCTACCCTTACTGTATTGCCTACTGCCCAAGTAGCTGCAGCAAAGGCTTTCCATAAAGTGAACTGAAAATTTCCTTTCTTCCCCTTCTCAGATCCCTCAAAGTCACTGATTCCAGATTTGCATTCTTAGAGGTATCCTAACATGTTTGATACTTCTGGCTTCACATTGGCAGTGGGATGCTATAGGGGCACAGCTCCAGCCAAGGGTCAGGTAAGTGCCATCTGATTTACTGTATTGCACAGTTTTGCAAAGTTGATTTCCAAAACCTACAAATTGAAAGCTTTGTTGTTTCATCTTACAGAGCATAAATATATTTTTCAAACCTTGCAAAACAGCATCATATAGTAAAAAAAAATTATTTGGCACTTACCTGATTATCCATTGCCTGGTTTAGTTCTCCAACCGGATACAACTGGGATTGTGGTATTGTCAGTGGAGGGATTACTGAAAATGCTCCAGCTGTGGGAGCCAATGATCTGCAATTTAACAGTCATAGGAGAAGGATTAAATGTAAGTTTCAAATTACTTAGGTTCCAAATTCTATCCATAATGGCAGTTTGAATTATTATATATATAAGCTTACAAATGCTTTGCTTATATAAAAGATTTTACAGACATTATTTCATAGAAGGGCTTTATGAGTTAAATATTATGTGAAAAGCAAACCTTTGATATATCATCTGTTAAACTTATTTTATGACTTAATTGCTTACTTTCTATATCTCAGACTAGTTATTTGATACACTGAACCCATTTGTTATTGTCATGTGGATCTTAAGGCACTCTAACATAACTTTAAACCAACCAGAAACTGAAGTTGTTTGGTCACAGCAAAAGTAGAGATATGTGAGCCACAAAACAAATCACATTCAATATTAACATCTACTGAGCTATAGCATGAGTATGGTAAAGTCATTTGGATTAGCTAAGACTAGAAAATCTTCAACCTTGAAGTTTTTATTGCTTTTACTGTTAATACTGCAGAAAATTTTTCATCGTGACCAACCACAAACTTTTCAAACTGATCGGATTACTCTAATGTGCTGCAGCTAACAGGCTTGCATTTGGAAACCAGTGAAAGGGACAGTCCAGTAGAACTTTCTTGTTTCCAGTTTCTGTGTTTCTTGGGACGCTGAAAGGAAGTTCATGCATAAATTTCACAGGCTGGAGGAATCTAAGCCCTCTATATCCTAAATATCCTACATCCCTAAGTGTCTTCAGTGTCATGATAACTCTTAACTGATTAAAGTTACAATTTTTATATGAATCTCCACAAATGTTACATCTGTGCTGTTGATTCAGCAATGCTACTTAACCATTATACTCTGAATTTATGAAATGAAAAGGTAGGTATGGAAATAAATGCTCCTGCCCATTACACCCCACAATCTTAAGGTAATGAAATATTTTTCTGGAATTGGGAGAACTTCAATACTATTTCACTTTTCATTGAGGTTTCTGTTTTTAAATTATACCAGTCTCCGCACTACCAGTAACAGTTTTCTTGACTTCTGGAAAATTGTGTGAAATGCAAGAAGAGATCAGAGTATAATTTATTAAAAATTCAAGAAGTCATTTTTTTCAAGACTTTATAAAATCTAATTTGAAGAGCACAAACAAATTTTTGTTTTGTTGTGTTTATGAAGCAAATGTTTGTGAAACTAAAGCTTTCAAAGATTACAAATAGATAACTCTTAAGCTGAGAAAATTTATTTGTACAGGGCAAGAGAAAAAGATAATGAAAACTCTCACAGATTCTATTCTAACTTTTAAAATTTGTTCTCAATCCCATCTCCTAACTGTAAATCCACTGTATGTCATTAAGAAAATGGAGTATTAATTTAAATTGTCACTTTTTTCCTCACAAAATTAAAAGCGTAAAGAAAACAATAGAGGGAGCTCAAAAACTATACCAAAGTCTCTTTAAAATAATCCCTAATATAAAACCATGTAAAAGTCAGACATTTTATATTTTGATAAATTTGCCTGTGTTACAAAATTAAAGGACAAAACAAACCCCATCTACTGCTAGATCCTTACAGCTTGCTAAATAATCTTATCTATTACATGGCATATTGTCTGGGAAGCATTAGAGTTTTTGTTTGTATCATCATGCAAAGCTAGGACTCAGCCTGGTGATGTAGTGAACTGTCAAGCTCACCATCAACCCATTCCAAATCAAACTTAATTTTTTTATAATTTGTTTTAAAATTGTATTGGTGATAGTATTTTCATAGTAACAGGTTTACTCAGAGCTTAAATAACCCCCATTTATACTCTATATAGATTGTCTCCCATTGACAGTGTGATGCTGTTTCTGTCCATGTGATTACTAGGATCAGTCTTCTAACTTATTCATCATTAATCAATGTAATTCACTAGAATGACGCAACAATATTAAAGCCATAATTTATACAAGGTGTTGTGTCAATCCATCCTAACATTGACGTAATTCTTTATGAAATTCCAATTCAGTATGGATGTTATTTTTGTACACTTGCTATGCTCATCCAATGACTTCTGCAATTAACTATTAAGAAATGTTAACATGAAAAGATCTAAGAATCAATATTAGGCGTATGTTAAGTTATTGTTTTCAGCTTACATAGAATACAGGTTATATAGTTGCCTGAACTCAAAAGGCAAACAGTCACTGATGTGACTTACTAGGTTGTGGCAGCATTGTTTCTTGCTTTACTAGAGCAGTGATGTATCATGTCTATTTTCACAGAACTGGAGCTGGAAACCAAAGCTGAAAATATCTAGTTTTTCCCTAATTGACATTTTTTAAAACTTAACTTTTTATAAGTTCATTAACATTGATTTGCAGGTTTTACCCGCATAAATTGAATAAATAGTACTATAACAACAGAGAACAATGGGTTAATTATTAATTTTTGGTAGTAGTGTTACACAGGATGTCATTGGTTTAGTTTTTTTTATCCATTTGCTTTAAACATAAAGGACTTGAAAGATCTTTGATCCTCATATGTTATCTTAAAATTTTGCTAAGAGTTTTTCTGTGCTTAGATCTGTTGCCTGCGTTAGCACCTAATGCCCTGTATGTTTTATAAATAGTATTGTGTGTAATTTCTTGCATACAATGATTTAAAGGTATGGTGCATGAACAACTAATTCTTTTGCTCTTGAATGTCACTTTGCCTTTAAACTCTGCTATATTTTTCATATCCTTTCTAGGTATTTATTGCCAGGACCTTCACTGTTCATCATGAAGCCATCCACATCCAGCCTTAGCTGCAGTTCGTCTGGAATGCCTCGCCCTAACATTTTGTTTACACACAGATATAGTCACTTGTGAAGCAAAATAAAAGTTGCTGTTCTTTGTATATAATGACACTTTTTTTCCTTTTTTTTTTTTTCCCCAAATTAAAATTTGTGATGGAGCTAAATATAAACACTGTTATATATTTACTATCATATTATGATAACATTTAGCCAAAAACCTACTGTAAAAGCATAGCTTTCCTGGAAACATAATAAACATTAAGTTGTTTACATACGTAGGTGAATGTGTAGATCTTGCTAGGTTTATAAGTAATTTCTTCCTACTAGAAATGTTATTTTTGCTGCAGAATATGTAAAATGGAATTGATCTCGAAGATACTATTACAGTGTTTCATTATTTTGTAAGTACAATACTTTGAATATTATTTATTGTAAAGTATACTATTTATTGTCTCAAATGCAATTGATCCTTTAACAAGGCAGATGATTAAAAGAATGCAGTAGAACAGGAAAACTGTAACAGTCATTAAAAATAATCTGATCATTTCTTGGACGTGTTTAAAACAATCTCCAAAACTCTTCAAGCCAAGCCTAAAGCAGACGTCTCTTCTGAAATTTCAAGACCTATTTGATGCTGCTATTTTTCTTGAAGGACATGGTATAGTATCTTTTAGCCAAAGTGAAGGCATGTGGTACACAAACAGTAAAAATATCAGTTCAGGCATTCTGTTTCTAATTGGGTTCTTGTAATACAGTGGAAGCCCATGTTTGTCACCAGATTTTCATTCATGTTACCTATGGCCTGTGCCTTTAGGTTTCTTCTGGGAGCAAGCAGTCATTTCTAACTTGCATCAGCATGTGTAGTGCATAGTTTTTCTGGTTTACTGCGGAAGAGGTAAAGCAAACATTTTTAGGAAATATTGCACCTACAATGTATTATTTAAACCTTAAACTAATTGGTTTGTTGTAGTTTTTAGCACAGAATCCAGTACCTACTGTAGAATGTATCCTTGCACTGGACAGTATTTTCTAGCCTGCTACTTTTTTTCCTTTTTTTTTTTTTCCCCAAATAGAAAGCTCTCATCCAGATTCAACTTCCTGGGCCTGGCTGAATGGCACAAAAAGAAAACAAGCCAGAGCAGGAACCTAGAATTAACAGGATTTGTACTCTGAAAACATTATTCAGGCTCTGCTACATGCACCCATTCATCCCACTCCACATTTGCCATGCGAGCCTTATTCATTATAGAAATAATTATTAAAAAAAGATCAGTTAATCTAGATTTAAAAAGGAAGTAAGTTTTTTAACTGAGTAAAGGACAGAGTAGTTATTATTTACCAAAGACTTGTTTATTTACCAGTCATGTAACCAGGAAAAGTGTTTGTACATTACCAATATATGTCAGGTATACTTAGAAAAAAAAAATTTGGGGACTAATTATCCCCAGGAGTAACTATGTTAGAGGTTTTTGATATCCAGAGATTTAAGACAAATTTAAGAGACACAAGAAATTGGAGACTAAGGTTGACTGAAATGATTTTTTTTATATTTTAGTCATAGCACATATAAAGATGGGAATTTTGGTGAGATTTTTTGATGCCTGTGCTGTAGTGTCTCAGATGTAGAACTACAGGATATATTGATAATGAGACTATTTGTAAAAAGTTAAAAAAACATCTTGAGATTAGCCGGATATAAGCAGCCTTCTGGTCTGGTAAAGTCTTTTTTGTTTTTGTGGTATTACTAGTTCCATAATATAGTATATTCACATACATTGTATATCTCTTGATCCACAGTGACTACTGATAAAGCATACTATGGTTATCTCTAAGACCTAATAAAAGCTGTAAATTCCCTCTACCTGGGGGAGGCTTCCATTGCATTCTGCTTTTTGGCCATAAGGCTGACACCAGCTTCCAGCTTAGCTTGTCAGTTTAGGATAAGTAGGTTCACATGCTTTTTCTTTTTTATTTTTTTTTTCTCCTCCTTTTTTTTTTTCTTTTTTTTTTTTTTTGAACTATGTTATGATCACTGTTCTCAAAAGCCAGGGCTGTGACAGGTTAATCTGTATAGAATATGCTGCCAGCAAAATGAGGGCTACTAACCATACCTATGTGGTGCGAACAGATCTAGAAGAAAAATACCTTTAGCATGTACAAAAGCGGACCAGACAGTTGGTTTATGTCTGACATTACTAAATATATTCATATTTCTGGTAACCTTTCCTGAAGTGCTACTGTATTCCTAATAATGTGTGAATCAATGCTTTCAATAAACATAACACTACACTTTCCTGCCAGATCCTCAGAACTGGTGTGTATGGTCTATGGGTGAATTATGGGCTGTACCTACAGTGCTGGAGGTGGAAGCATCTACTCCTTTTTCAAGTGTATTTCCAAGTTATACGAGAGCTGTAATTAGAAGGAAACAAAAACGAATAAAATTTTCACCACAGGCTGATCTCTACCCATTTAAGACACGAATAAAACGAGTCCATGTGTTTTGTAACGGTGTGCGATCAGCTCAGTAACTCAAAAAAAAAATCCCTCTGATGCAAAATTAAGATGCTCAGTAGCTTTATCCTACGAGTGGTGTATTTTTTTGGCTAGGAAAAGCCTCCGGAAGCATCCTGGAGAAACAGGGCGTGAGCCTGGGTGCACCAGGCGGCTTGGGTCCCGCCCCTCGGAAGTAGGCCCGGCCCCTGCAGGAAGCATAGCTGAGGTGCGAGGTTGATTTCCTCATGGTGCCTGTGAGGAAAGGAGGGGAGTGATTAGGTTGCCTCGCCTAGTTTTGAATCTTCAGGGTGATTTAGAGCAGGCTGACGGTGGTGTCTTGCCAGCCCGGTGTTGCTGGGCCTTTCTGCCGGCTGGTGGCGGCGCTGGGGCCTGACAGCCTGCGGGAGAGGCTGGAGCCTGGTGCCGAGCCTCGGTGATCCCCACCACCCCCTGGGAGGCACCTCCAAGGGCAGTTCGCCGAGTCCGCAGCAGGTAAGGGGTAGCTGAGGAGGGCAGCAAGGCTGCGGGGTGTCTCTGTCACTGCCCTTTGCTACCTGGAGCTGGCCTGGTGGCAACTTGCTCCTTCGGTAGCACCATAACACAAGATGAAGGGCTGTGGGTGACCAAAATTGCAATAAATGATGCCTGTTCCCCAGGTCTGCTCTCTTGACATAAACTGGCGTGGATAGTAGCATATTTATGGTAAGCTGATGTGTTGTTAGAAGGAGCTTGCTCTGGCATGACCATTGCAGTGTGGATGCTGGTTCACTGCTCTGTGCCCCAGTTCTTGCCCTGCGCTGTTGTGAGGGTAGGATGAGCAGCTGTAAGGCTGAGCTCAGAAACAGCAATTATGAAACCTTACAAAGTCTTCACGCTTTATTTGTGGTGTGAAACAGCTCTTAACCTGTGAAAGCATGGCCTGATGGCATCTGGTCTTTTGACTGGAGAAAAATACCTGCTGAAGTCTGTAGTTGTGTTCATCAGGCTTGTGAAACAGCCTCCCGGGGCTGACCAGAAAGGGTGCTGCTTTTCACAGCAGGATGCTCCCTGGCCAAATCTGTACCTTGCCTGTGTAAAACTGTACCTTGCCATGTTCTCAATGCAGCCAGGCCTGTTCTGTGCTGGAGGATGTGAAGTTTTATGCTAAAAGAAAGTGCTTCTTGGGGTATTGGTAACAAGCTTGGGAGTCCAAAGAGCAGGGAAAATAACTTTTCAAAAGCATTGCTTTGCTGAAGTAATGTTAAAGGAAACATTACTTAAAATACTTCATAGGGATACCCATTTGGTAGACCTCAGCCTTCAGTTAATGTGCTGTCTATAAAAGAATGTCTTGTCTGTGTTATGGGAAAACTAGTCTCTAATTGTTGTTTGTCTGTACAGGAAAGTAAATCCATCAGCTTTTAAAACTGTCTGCAGGGTTCCTTAGCTGGACTAGGAGTTCTAGAACAAATTCACTTTAACATATAAACCCATAAGTTCACAGTTTATGACTCTTTCTCTATATTCAAGTCAAAAAACTGACTTGCATTGACAGTTCTAACATCTAATATAGGTGTTAGCAAATGTGAGTATTGCGAGTTAGCTTTGCATGCAGCGTTAAAACAGTTAACTTGAAGCTGTAGCATTTATTCCCATTTTCAGGAGAAAATAATTTGCTGTTAAATGGCATACTTATTGGAATATCTTTCACTCCAGTATTTGCTAAAAACATTTGTAATTTTTTCTGTATGTGGTGAAATTCCCATGCATCAGTTGTTATTTTCATCTGTGTTCTTTGTTCTCTGCCAGCCATCTCTGTGCAGTTCCCTACATTGTTGAAATTGCTTGTTAATGTAGAAGAGTCTTTGTTGGTGTGTAAATACCTGTAGCACTTTAGAACTCTTAAGGAAATTTGGGGTAATTTTACCATTTACATATATGAAATAGGAGAATATTCTGGGGGAGCAAGACATACTTTTTTTTTTAATATAGTCTCATTTCTTCTTTTAGAACAAAAGGTAATGTTTACGTAGTAAAGAGAGCTCTTAATGTTGAACTGAGAACTGCCCTCCTTTTACCATAAATGTTACTCATATCATAACATAATACAGTTAAAACTACTGTGTATGGCTCCTAAATGCCCTCTGCACAGGCTCTTAGCATCACAGAGCCAAGGAGAGCCTGTACTGGTTGAAGTGCTGGCTGACATGGATGCCCAGGATCTACTTACTGTGCTGTGCTGGCTCAGGTGGCAGCACAGTGGTCAGTCACCCTCCTGCCCCTGTCAGGAGCTATCAGCCGCATTGCGAAGGGTAGAAGAGCATAGGGAAGTGACCCATACCTGCCTTTCCTGCTGGGCCCTGATCAAACCACTGCTCAGGGCTACTGTCACGCTGAGCATCGTCGCACAGCCTGCTGCTGCAGTGGGGGTTGGCAGCACAGCCGCTTCACTCCCTGCAAAGCACTGGCTTTGAAGGCTGAGGGTGGAGGTAGAGGCATGAGGTAGAGAGGAGCCCAAGTAGGCTATGAGAAGTCAACACATCTGGCGTTATCCTGGAGTAGGTTTCACATTAATGGTTTTCCTTGTGCCCATCTCTGTGGAAATGCTTTGTTGCAGCTGAACCAAAGGCTGTTTCATTTAATGCTATGTATGTATTTTTAACAGTGGCATAATATCACCTGACCATCTATGGCATTATACCCACTCAGTTGTTCCCGCCACAATCTGCTGTCTCTCTCAGAAGCTTCTCAGAAGAACATAGAGGATGCTGTTTTCTAAATAGAAGCTTTCCATTTCAAGATTAAAAAAAAATGGTCCTGCAATACCTGTATTGCAAACTTCACTACAGCGCACAGATTTCTTGATCTGACTCAGGTATCAGAAGTGGTCTGGTTGTCATGGCACAAGAGGAATGGGATTAATTTACTTTGCAAAAAGAAACACAGCTCTGAGTGACACACAAGTGGACTCAGCAATACTCAGCAACGGTGCATCAAGAATAGTCAGAGATGAGAATTCAATATGTGTTTCCAGGAGTGTGCACCTGCGTCCCAAGCAGCCCACATGTGTAGGCACCTCTGCTGAGTGCAGCTGTCTCGGCTCTCCCTGAATTCACTTCCTTGTAGCTCTGACATTGCTTGCTCTGCCAGAGACTTGTGTGCCACATACAACTGCAGGTTTCATTAGTACAAGTGTTTGTTTGGTAAAATAACTGAGATGCAACATCCCTTACAAAGGCAGTAAATTAGTTAAACAACTAAACATTACTAATGGGAAGTAGGGTAAATTGTCCTGTGCAGAGATCGGTACTTTCTCTGGTAACCTAATGAGTTAGGGGACATTGTGCAGTGTGGACTGATCATGTTAGTGTATAGTCAGCAGTCTCAGAGATATGTCGGGCTTGGAAGAGTTGGACTTTCTCACAGCCAAGCTACTCTTTCCCCTTCAGCGTTAAAAGGTGATTGGGGGAGGTCTGCAAAGTAAAGCCACTGGGCAGACAGCCCCTTCCCATCCCATGAAGGGTTAGAATCATAGAATTGGTGGGAAGAGACCTTTAAGATCATCAGGTCCAACTGTTAACCTATCACTGGCAAGTTACCACTAAACCATGTCCCTAAGCAGTACACCTACCCGTCTTTTAAATGCCTCCAGGGATGGTAACTCAACCACTTCCCTGAGCAGCCTGTTCCAAATCTTGGCAACTCTTTCAGTGAAAAATTTTTTTCTAATATCCAATCTGAACCTCCCCTGGTGCAACCTGGGGTCACATCCCCTTGTCCTATCGCTTGTTACTTGGGAGAAGAGACCATCCCCACCTCACTACAGCCTCCTTTCAGGTACTTGTAGAGTGAGAAAGTCTCCCCTCAGCCTTCTTTTCTCCAGGCTGAACAACCCCAGTTTCCTCAGCTGCTCCTCATTAGACTTGTGCTCCCGTCCCCTCACCAGCTTCACTGCCCTTCTCTGAGCATGCTCTAGTATCTCAGGGCCACTTGGCGCTGTTCACAGGAGTGAGCTTTTTTTTCACCATCCTGTAGGATTCAAGTAATTTGATTTCTTTTATTCTGATTCAGAGAATGAATAAGGCAAATATGCTATAGAACAGTTTAATCACGTTGCTGTTGGTTGCTTTGGTGTTTGATACATTATGCAACCAGAAGCAATTGAGAACGTACTGGAATAGGGAAAAATAAGTTCCTCTGGCATTTAAAATAATTTCTACCAACACTGGTAAACTGGGCCCAATGGCATCTTTCCTATCTTTAATTTACATAATTTGTGGGATGATTTGCCAGATTAATCAGCATGATTGCCTACAGCTGTGTGGTTGGATTATACTCAGGGTGCACTGAACTCACTAAGTCTCATGCCAAGTGCAGAGTTTGTGCACACCTTTAATTTTTGTCTGCAGTGGTTTCAGTGTGTGTGTTCCTCTCCTGTCACTGCATCCTCTGGTTGTGTTATGAAACGCGGGCGGGCCGTGAACCAGAGATGGCGCCCTAACTTCCTTCAGCTGTGACCTGGCTTTTGTCGCATGAGAAGCTAAATGCTTTGCTCTGCAGGTGTGCCACTGAGTATGACAGTACCGGTCACAATTGGTGAATAACGGGAGCATCGGTGGCAAGGGAATAGTTTTATACTTGCCATCTTACAAGCTGTTGGTCCCTTGCTTGCGCACCTCGTTACAGCTGTCAGGGTAGGGTGGCTGTTCGCTGCGGCAGGCGAAAGCGCCACTAACACTGACCGTCCTTTCTGAACCTGTGAAAGTTTGCGGTCTTTCTTCCCTCCCTTCCCCCAGCCTGCTCAGGTGGAGGAAGCAGTAAGCATCCTACCTGATAAAACTTGCAAGTGTTAACCAGTCTGGGTTTGAGGAAGAAGCTTTAATAGCGATAGGAATGATCATCTAATGTGAGTCAGTGTTCAGACTGTCCTAATAGATGTTCTTAACTGTGTTTGAATACAAATGTTTTTATAGAAAATAGGTTTGAGTTGCCTAAACACTATCCAGTTAATATACTTTGTAGCATCTCTGCCTGTTGTATATCTTCTTTCAGGTACACAAATACGCGTATTATTAGTGATAATAGAAAACCTATTTAGGATTAGAAAGCTGAAGTAATCAGATAGCAGCTCCTGAGAAGCACCCACATTTGGAAAAAGCCTGGCTCTCAGAAAAGCTTTTGGAATGATGGGATCTATTTCACAGTAATTTCTTTTTTCTCCTGTACAGATTTCAACAAACCAGTGGGGATAGCTTTACTGGCTATTACAGTCAAGTCAAGTAGATAAAATTGGTATGTGGTTTTGTTTTAGTTGGCTGCCGTATAACCCGTTCTGCAGTTCTAGGAGGACAATTAGGTATGGTTTTTTGCATCAACAATGATAACAACATCCAGTAACAGTAATATGCGTATTTTCATGTCAGCATTTTTGTTATTTAGGAATTTATAGCTCACCTGAGTTGCAGTTTAGCTTGCAGAGTCTCAGCAGGAAGTAGAACACTGTACTGTAATTATTTAATCAACAATAAATTGTACTTTGTTGTGTTGTGCTATTGTGCTTTACTCTTTTTAAAGGAAACATTGTATCTTTTAGAACCAACTTTGTTTTCATTGCACATCTACTGGTGAACCATCATTCTTGAATATAGTGTAGTAATTGGAGTCCAGCAATGCTCCCTTCTTGTATCCATTCCACTATAACATTGAATACCAAGTTTTGCTATTCTGTGGGGAGAAGTGGTTTCACAGGTCAGTTGTGTTGGTCTTAGGCACCTGCATTTTGAGATTATTTCTAGTTCTGGGAACTGTATGTAGAAATCTGAAAGCAAGCACACCATATGACGAAGCAGGATCGTACTGCAGACTGTGTGCTTTTGTACTGCTCACGCAGCGTTCTTGTCTCACCTCCTGTCCTCAGCAGATGTCAGGAATGTCACCAGTTACACTGCACGCAGTAGCCCTGTGTTTCCAATAGCAAAGATGCCGATAGTGGGGCCTGTGGCAGGCAGAGTTTGTCATCTGCAGGAAGACCCCCTCCTCCAGTCCCGCTCGTGCTGGGTTTTGTTTGTTCTTGGGTTCTGTAAGTCTGCACGGTCAAGATGATAAACAACAATTCTCTTTTCTGAGAAAGGAGGGCTCTCTCAGCCTGCAGGATATGCTTCTCCAAAACACTGGCAAAATAATTTCCAACCTCAAGCCCTTCAGCACAGAGGACTGAGATTCTGTGATGCCATGGCAATAAAAGGATGATTGCAGCACTACTGCTGATGATTTTTTCTTAACTATTATTGGTATTGTTGCTACTATTTTCTGCAAAATCATTGAGGAAGGAAGGAAGATTTTTCCCAACTTGAATTTTTATTGTTACCAAGGTCAAGTGAGAGAGCAGTCTAGTAATAATTACTATAGCCTTTTTGTACAGGTAATTAATCCTTACTGGGGAAAATATATTCTGGAAGCTTTAATTCCTGTGGACACTCTTTAAATCAAATGGTGCAAGTGACCCTACCCCTGCTTAACTGCGGGGCAATTCTTAAGATGATGGTAGTTTTCCACAAATTATTATCATGTAAGTATGTTTTGTTGTTTTTTTTTTGTTGTTGTTGTTTTGCTTTTTAAAGTATCTTATGCTATATTTTAGCAGGTGGGGTCTAAGGGCTAACAGCATTTGAGCAATCAGATATTGTCAGACAGTAGTTTGAGAAGCATTCATCTACCAGAACTATGAGACAGGTAGGCATACACCAAGCCCTTCAGGGCTGGAGGTGTCTGCTCTCACAGGTAAGCAAAGGCAAACCCAGCCCTGCTCTGCAGCTGCCCCGCTGTCCCTTTTTTGGCAGCTCTGGGAGGCCGTAGGAGCTGTGGGCAGTCAGGCTGCTGAGGAGATGGGCTCGGGCAGCAGGAGTAAGTGGTTTAAGCTATCAGTATTAGGCTGGCAGGTTGCAAAGAAATCTGTTATGATGGTTTCTGGAAAACCACATGCTTTGAATCTGGTTCAGTCAGGCTCCACTGGGTTGTAATAGTTCTCAGGCTGAGTAGTTGCTAATATGAGGACTTCTTTTAAAAGTAAGGTGTGTGGCACTAAATAAAAAATGCTTTCAGGATCAAGCCTATAATTATCATGTACAAAGATGGCAAAAAGTGGCATCCTCAAGTTTACTTATTTTTAAAAGCAATTTGCTTTTCCTACGTGTTTTGAGTTGTGAAGCATCACATAAAATATTAGTGTTACTCAGGAGTCCAAAATATCACTAATGTGTAACTTGTATGAACGAAGTATGTCACAGGTAATTCAGGGATTAATTTGCAAACATAATTCATGTAATCTTAGTAATATGGGAAACTTGCAGTTGTATTGAAGAGAAAAGGGCAGATTAACAGAGGTACAGAAAAGCCAAGTATTTTCTAATTACTGCTGTATTTAAGGAAGAGAAAACCAAACTGTTCTCAAACTCCTCCCAAAGGAGTTGTCTAGTTTAAACCAGTAATTGCAATTAAGAACATCAAGTAAAAGAATTATATAATGTTTCTCCATTTTACTATTAAAAGCTTAAACTTTTTCTCTGTTGAAAGCAGAAAAAAAATCCAAAAAGGATTTAATTAATTAGTAAACTTGAGTGTTTATCAACTGTAAAAATGATTTGATTTCTGTAGCAATAGGGTATAAGTAAACTTGCAGATTTCAAAGATCAAAGTTAAAATAATTACAAAAACAGTGATTAGCTATTTATTTATTTATATTTTTAATTGAATTTTGAAAGCCTAGTATTTCAGGATATTTTTTGCCCACTTACTATGGGTTATTCAGATATGATATTTAACCTTGCATTTATTCTGTAAACTAAGTTAAAAGAGTAAATAATCCGTGACCCTTAAAACCTCAGTGGTAGAAAGTTGCTCTCGGATATATCAGCTATGTTGAAGGACCGTAACCAGCAGATTTCTGCTTTCTCTTCATGTTTGGGCTCAACTGTATCCCAAAATCACAGAATGTCAGGGGTTGGAAAGGACCTCTGGAGATTATCTACTTCAACCCCCCTTCCAAAGCAGGTTCACCTAGGTCAGGTTGCATCAGGATCATGTCCAGGCAGGTTTTGAAGATCTCCAGAGAAGAAGACTCCAAACCTCTTTGGGCAGCCTGTTCCCCTGTTCCCCTCAGACTAAAGCTTTTCCTCCTGTTCAGATGGAATCTCCTGTGTTCCAGTTTGTGCATGTTGCACCTTGTCCTGTCACTGGGCACCACTGAAAAGAGCCTGGCCCCATTTTATTGACACCTGCCCTTTAGATATTATAAACGTTGATGAGAACCCCTCTCAGTCTTCTCTTCTCCAGACTAAAATGACTCAGGTCTCCCTTTCCTCATAAGAGAGACACTGTATTCCTCTGCTCATGTCTGTTGGACTCTCTCCAGTAGTTCCCTGTCTTTCTTGAAATCAGGGACCTAGAACTGGACACTGTACTCCAGATGTGGCTTCACCAGGGCAGAGTAGAGGGGGACTTCCCCCTGGTGGCCACACTCTTTTTAATGCATCCCAGGAGACCATTGGCCTTCTTGGCCGCAAAGGCACATTGCTGGCTCATGATCAATTTGTTCTCTACCAGGACTCCTAGGTCCTTTTCTGCAGAGCAGCTCTCCAGCAGGTCAGTCCCCAACCTGTACATTTACCTGGGGTTAATCCTCCCCTGTTATGGCACCCTATACTTGCCATTTTTGAACTTCATGAGATTCTTTTCCACTCTATTGTCCAGCCTGTCCAGGTCTCACTGGATGGTGGCACAGCCTTCTGGTGTATCAGCTTCTCCTCCCAGTTTTGCATCAGCCGTAAACTTGCTGAGAGTACACTCTGTGTCCTTATCCAGGTCATTGATGAGTATGTTGAACAAGACTGGTCCCAGTACTGATCCCCGGGGAACACCTCTGGTTACAGGCCTCCACGTGGNTGGTTACAGGCCTCCAAGTGGACTCTACACAGCTGATCACAATCCTCTGAGCTCTGCTCTTTGGCCAGTTCTCAGTCCACCTCACTGTCCGCTCATCTAACCCACACTTCCTAATATTACCTGTGAGGATGTTATGAGAGACAGCATCAAAAGCCTTGCTGAAGTGAAGATAGACAACATCCACTGCTTTCCCCTAATCTACCCAGCCATTCTGTCATAGAAGTCTGTAAGATTGTTCAAGCGTGATTTCCCTTTTGTGAATCCATGCTAACCACTCTTGATAACTTTCCTTTCCTCCACATGCTTAGACATGATATCCAGAACGAGCTATTCCATCACCTTACTGGGGATGGGGGTGAGGCTGACCAGCCTGTAGTTTGCTGGGTCTTCTTGCCCTTTTTGAAGACTGGAGTGACGTTGGCTATCCTCCAGGCCTCAGGGGCACCTCTTCTGTTCTCCATGACCTGTACTGTAAATGAACTGTAACTCCATGAGCTGTAACTGAAATTGTTTCAGCTACGGTGTGGTTCAGATCAGCAACAGTGTATTAACCGGTATGAACTGTGCAGGGGCAGAGGTGTAACAGGCTGCATCCTGCTGGCTGCAGAGAGCTCCAACCTGAGAGAGTCATCACAGCCTTCATTTCCTCTTCCCCTTCTCCAGGCTGCAGCAGCTCCTTTCCCGCTCTCTAGAGCTGGCTTGCAGGTGTCAGAAATGGAAGAGGATGCTGAGCTGTACAGGGTGGTCCTTCCATGGGCTCAAGAGACCATTAATTGTGTTGAGCAGAAAATTGAAAATTGCCTTGCAGTTTTTCAGGGCTGGTTTCCAGAGAGATGCAGTGGTGGGTGGTTTTCCATGGAACAAGTGATTTTTCCAAGCTCGGGTCTGGATACATAGGTGGCACTGTGACTCTTCCCAACACTAGCAAGCGTTAGAGTTAAACTTGTGTCGAGTATTTGAAGGATCAGTCTCTTACACGTTGCAGTGCAGTTTTAAAATGTCCTTGCTTAGGTTGTATGTTGCAAAGATACACTTAGAGCAGTTAGTTAAAACAACTCAATTTCTGTTTTGGGTGATGTGGTGCTGTTTATTAATTACTCAGTTTCTGTTCTTAGCATTTTACCATTCATGACTTGGGCAGAAATGTTTGATTGAGGTATGGCTCCATTAATCTCTCTCTCCTCTATTTATATGTAATAACTAGTTGAAAATTTCACTTATCAGGATAACTGCATTAAGTATAACATCTTTTAGCTATTCCTGGGGCAGCAGTTGTAGTGGGAATGCTAATCTAATGGCACAGTCACAATGATTCTTCTGCCATGACTCTGTTCCGTGTATGGATGCAGCAATTTAGCTATGTAAGTTCCTTCACAGCTTTTTAGGGAAGCATTAAAGATGTTCAGAAACTCTCATCTGATTTAACCGTCTCGCTTCCTGGTGTGATTTTCTTTGATTTAGAGATTAGGT
Organism: Nycticryphes semicollaris; assembly: GCA_013400055.1. Lineage (NCBI taxonomy): Eukaryota > Metazoa > Chordata > Aves > Charadriiformes > Rostratulidae > Nycticryphes > Nycticryphes semicollaris. The sequence continues at coordinate 959,790 of VXBJ01001163.1, read as the reverse complement.
GGGTACAGCTGGATCATACAGGATAAACAGCTTTTTGAAAGATATATCAGTAAGGTCTTTAGTAGCTACCTTTTTTTTTTTTTTTAACCTTTGTGCAAAATCTGTGTGCCTTACTTGTTGTTCACAGAAGAAAGAGGACAAAGCTGTCAAACTGTGGTGGCTAAAATTGTATGCCAAAGCATATTAATACATCTCAGTAAAAGAGAAAGGATTTAAGGTGCTTAGCATTCCATTTTGTGCCACTGAAATCCAACAGAACTTTAAGTGTTCTTCTATTTTAATGAGGAATAATTCTCATTTGCTTTTGCACAGGTAGGTTTGAATGCTTTATTTTAGGTGCTTATTTTAAGAAGATTGTCCTTTGTTGATTAGACTTATTCACAAAAACAAATGGAGAAAAGTATTTGCCCTCCTTTAGTACTTGTAAAACCATGTGTACTCTAAGGATTAATCTCTTTAATTTAGATTATTTGCCCCAAATGAGAAATAGCCTGAAGGTTACTTGGGCCTGTATAACTACCACGTGGAATTGGTTATAAACATTATTACTGCAGTTCTCTGCAGCCCAGGTGGAAAGGACAGGGATTATTATTAAACATTTTTATAGCATACCAGATGCACACACAAACAGTTTAACGCAGAGGAGACAAAATAGGACAGCGGCTGAGGAAAGCAGGATAGAGAGAAGGCGTCGGGTAAGGAAGAATTTAAACCGGGTGGTTGTGGGGGTAGGAAGGCTCACTGAGGGTGAGATGCAGGAGAGTATACAAAGTGGGAAGGGCTGCCATTGCCATATGAAAGGACCAAAGCAACTTATCATATTCGTTTTTTCCAAAATTAATCTTCCCTCTCTGCAATCAAATATTTTGATTAATATTTTTGTGCATGCAGATGTGATATTGATCACTTTGGCAAGTAGCTTGTAGCATATAAGACTTAAGCCTGATGAAAGAACAAGGTCAAAAGCGGCTAACTTTTTGTATCGTTGGCTATTTCTTAGCTGAAATAATGATGAAAAATACCCCAGCTTTTCAAAAGTTTTTAAAATGAGAAGCTAAGTTTATTTGTAAGATTGGGTTTGCAATTAGAGTTGAATAAATAGTGGTTTTTTTTGTGTTTTTTAAGGGCTAGAATTGTTGCAGAGAGATTTGTGTCAGTGCTGCACATTCACCAAAAGAGAGCAACATATGCTCACTGTACGTGCTTGAGGCAAGTGGCCATTTTACACTGTAAGCAGGAACATATTGTCCTCTGTTTTGGAGTCTGTATTTTACCTGCCTCTGAGTGTGATGGATGTGATGCAATTATTAGCTAGGTTTATGGCCATTGATGATATATGTTTCATGGGTCATATTTTTGTCTTTCAGTTGTTTAGGTACAATGTATTTCCTCATTCATTATGATTGCATTTAGGATACATGTTTATATATTTGCTAAAATGTTGCTACTCTTTTTCCTCTTAGAAACTTTTTTCAACAGAAGACTTTTCATTCATGAAGTTTTGTTGGCTAAAGTCATTAAAATGTGCTTAACATTTTAATGCTTAATATTCTTAAATGTTTTGCCATGATATCAGCTATATATTTGATTGCCTTGAAAAAAAAATCTTGTAAGCCTAGAAATGTGCATTTTTTTGTATTAATAATTGTCACCATGCTGAGTGCATAAAGACTGTTTTATTTTACATCCATTTTCATTCTGCTGAATAATCCTTTCACCCCTAAAGCTAATCACTGCCCTCAGATATGTAAAGATACTTGCTGAGGTAAACATGTGGAAGTTCCTCGAAGTCTCTTTCCTAAAATACTATGTCTTAAGTTAGTTACTGTGATTTTTTTTTTAATCAAAACTTGAGATGTGACCCTCAAAATAAAAGAAGAAGGGATTTGTCATGCACAAGGTTGTTTTCAGACAAGTACTTATCTCCAGTGTCCAAAACCAACCTGTCTCATTTCTTGTAACTTGGATTTAGGATCCATCATTAAGAAGTTGGTTGTTTACATTGTCTGTATATTACTATACCTTGTGGTCCTTTGTTGGCATGAAGGCGAGGGGGCATGGTCTTACGACCTTGTTAGAGCTGGATCCTGTCCTAGGATCTGTGTAGGCTGAAACAAGGGAGGTTCTTTGTGCAGCAGCAAGGGGAAGGGGGAGATGAGCAACAAACTCTGGTCTGTGCCAGGCTGGGAAAGACAGTCGTCTTCTTGCTCATTTATGGGGGAGAGAATGAGCGATTTGACTCCTTTCTCCTTGTTTTATTTCCTCTGTAGTCCAGAGGTTGAAACCAAACAGATCCAAATTTGTTGCAGCTATATTTCTGCTCACCCAGTAGAACCTAAGTGCTGTAAACTTTCCAGTCACTTCTAGTGTCCCAATAATAGACATTTCTTCTGTACAGTAACACTGGCTGCACGTAGAAGACCTGTGTTTGGGAGGACATACTGTGAACTGGAGCCCTCAGGTGGTGATGGTGCCGGAGGTCCAATGAGCAGCTTGTGCCGGTGGTTGCATGAGGCTCAACAGCACAGATGCCCTCAGGTGAGTCCTGAACTCTACAAAGGCTCTTGAAAAGATCCTCTAGTCCAAATGGCTTTACTAGGATTCGCTGAAGGGGGTCCAAGAAAATGTCAGCTGAATGACATCTTCAGGCCCGTAGAAGGGATGGGGGGGGTGGGGTCAGAGAGCAGGGAAAATGGAAATGCTGAAGAATTGCTGTAGCAAAACCAGATCCCATCATGTTTATTAGGAAAATGGATGATGCACAGTAACAGAAATGAAACATGAGATGTATATAAAGTAGGAGTGAGTCTGAATCTTAGCGTGGCCAGAGGCAAGGCAAATGCTAGTATATTTTTAATAGTTAGAAACCTCACATGAAAGGCTTGCTGGAGCCAAGAAGTGCTAGGTGTGTGGGTCACTGGAAAGAAAATTATGTTCTTCTATAGCCTGGATTTTTGAATGTATATGCCTCTATTTACTTCGGTTTAAAAATAAAAAATGGCTAATTTCAGAGTTCAGTATCCTCTGAAAGTTCCCTGTGAAGAACAAAAGGGTAGCTCTGATAGATGCTCGGCTTGGGAGTGAGAGTATGTTGGACTCTGGAGAGCTAAGCAAAGATACAGCAAGATTTGGCTGTGCCGGAGGCTTTGAGCCTGTGTTTGTTTGTTGTGGTGTGTCTGTTGGAATAAGTAGCTCTTCATCTGAGACCTCAGTGCACAGAGTGACCCTGTGTGTGCCAGGCAGACTCTGCCCCTGAAGAGCCACTCTCACATCTCTTTGCCAGCTGCACATAAGCATTGGATTGAACCTGTTTTTCACTCCCACTAGAAGAGATGTCTGCATAAGCTGCCCAAAGTCTAAATGTAGGGACTGCATGTAAATAAGATACGATTTCTATATATTTACAGATCTAAAGGCATGCATGCACATGATTTTTGCTCAAAATATTTAAATCCAGATTTCTGGAAGAATTGATCATTCAATAAAAATACGTTTTTCTAGCCAAGACACCATCTTTTCTCCACATATTTTCAGATTAAATGAGCATTTGAAAGAAGCATAGCCTAGTAATTTGAAGGCTGCTGAAGCATCAAAGACTTAGGACTCTGGATATTTCAACAGCTGAGATTGAAATAGAGCATTTCTGAAACTCCTGTTTCAAAAAGTATGTGCTCTTGCAAAATAATCTTGGCTAGTTTTATGCGGAGTGGGGGTACAATGATTCTGTCCAAATGAGAGGTGTTTAACATAGTTTAAAAAGATGAGTTCAGAAAGGCTGGTATAGGACCTTATGGATCACTTCATTTTATAGACGGAACTTGCTTTCCTAATGCTGACTCCCAATATGTGACAAGAGTATTCCCCTTCCTCTGAATTAATAAAATTCATCATGGGTTATACAGCCAGGCCTAGTGAACCCAGCTGAGGGAGTGGCGGTCGCACAAGAGGCATACAGACAAGAGATCCTCATGGATTTCTGAATCTAAATTTCCATACATAGTTCTAGACCAAAAAAAGAAGAAAAGAATATTTCCTAGAATTTTTTTTAAATGTTGACTTGTTGAACTGATTATTGTGTATGCACACAATCAATAAGGAATGGTACTTTAACTATTAAACTGTGTAAACTTATCAATNTGTGTATGCACACAATCAATAAGGAATGGTACTTTAACTATTAAACTGTGTAAACTTATCAATGTGAATTAAACTGACATTAGTGTTGATGCTGGTGGATTATACACTGAGGCAAAATATGACTCTGCTTCCAGATAAAGTTTGTAAATCCCTATGAACAGAGGGTGCTTATTCGTTACTAACAAGTTATATATTGGTAAATATAATCTGCAGTGTTGTTATTGAAACATTCCTCTTTAGAGAAGGGTCTGTAATTTTCATGACTCTTGCTCTGTTCTTCTGTCAGTGGAAACCTTCTGCTCACAATGCTCTATTTTGCAGGAATGCGAACAGTGAAACTGCCAGTCCTAGACTGAAAGTTCTGGGAAGTTTGGGCAAAAGGAGTTTGTGTGGCTGAGAATGTGCTGCCTTTAGGTTCCCACTCGTTGAAAGGAGGGGAAACTTCAAAAGATGAGGGCTACAGTATAGGTGGGATGATGTTTCTGAAGTAGTAAGCAAATGAGCGTGTCTATGCTGAGAGCTTCACGTGCTCAGGAACTGCCCTAATATAGTCTGCAGCTGCATAGAAGTTTCTTGCTTTAGACTGGCCCCTTTAAGTGTAATGAGCTACTGCTCAAGACTGGAGTGCTGCTGCTTCAAATTCTGATAATGTCAAAAAAAGTTAGAGTTGATCCCTGAGCAGGGAACAGTTTTCATGGTCTTACTGTGCTCCTGTGAAGGTAGGTTTGGGAGAAATTTAAGATACATATACGTACACACACACAAATGTTTATTTGAAAAAAAATGTGACATCTGGACCCCTGTATTTTGGCCATATTTATTAGTGATCCAGATCAATAAGTGGTGTTCCAGATCTTTGCTGATTTTTAGTCTGCTTCTTTCTAGTCTCTGTCAATTGACAACTATTTTCTGCTCATCTGTCTAAGCAAAACGGAGCCTAGAATACCTTCTGCAGTTCATAACAGAATTTCTGGCAAAGGTAGATTTCAGCTGCTAAGAGAGAGAAATTATTGGAATGGGAGACACTTCCAATTCAACTCTTGCTGTGCTTGCTTTTGTGATTTGTTTGTGTGATACTGTACTGCAGCTCTTACTACCTAAACAACCCTGCATCATCTGATCCCCTGCTGTAAGGGTGAGATGTCTAAAAGAGCACAGCAGGGGCATGAGAATTGCAGAACTTGAGGATCAGAATTGACCAATACACAACTTATAATAATTGTTTAAATCTGTAGTATCCAACTGGTGGTGGCTGATGGGTTCAGACTTCTGCTTCTTGTAATAATTTTAACGAAGCTTCAGCTTTCCAGCCATGTATGATGTGAATTTGGAGACTGGTCGTTGCTCTGCAGGGCCCTCAGCAGCAGGACGTTGATGCTGCTGCCACACCACTGATGAGATGGTGCTGTGTTATCGAAACAAAGCATGTGAGCAGTAGGATGGTATTAGGTGTTTTTCATGAAATTATTTTGCGTTTTCTTTTATACGGAAAAGCTTCCTAAGATCAGCAGTCATTTAAAATGCTTTTAAGCATATAACTGAAATGTGATGGGTATTACCATTTCATATTTCATTGCTATTCTTTGCATGCTGTTGGTGATTCCTGGCTCTGTAAAATACAGCTAAGTTAGACCAACCTACAAATCCTGATGTTTTTGCCTAATCTCTGTTGTGAACAGTAAAAGCATGTGTATTCTGCTAATCCATATTCAGATAGAGCCTACAGTCAGAGTGCTAAATATAACTTGCTTTTAGACCAGGAAAAATAAGTTATCATTTTTTTTTCCCATGAAAACACACTTTGAAGCAACTGAAGTATTGCCTATTTTGTGTGGTTTTGTTTTTAAAACTATTTTTAAATATTCCACAGCAGACGTTCTACCCACAGAAAACAGCAGGAGAGTTTTCTTACATAATAATCTGACAGATGTGTCAGGGTATCTAATCCCTTAAACCTCCAAAGCCCTCTGATAGTGGATGTTTTAAAAGGCCAGATTGAAAAGCATGCTGCTCTTTTATTGAGTCTTTGCCTTCAGTGCCCATTCCAAACTCGATTGCTTTATTTTGCTAAAGCAGAGTACGTGATAAGTTGAAGTCAAAGGGAAAAAAATTGTATCTTAGAAAACAGAATTAAAAATACCATTAAAATAATTAATGCTGAGTGAAAACACTATTTAAAATCTGCATTTACATCTGGGTCTTCTCATTCAAATCTTGTTTTCCGTGCTTTCTCCGAGATTCTATCAAGAAGTAAATCAATAATAATTACACACACAAAATGACCAGCAGACTTGCAACTGAACCATCAAGATTTTCACATTCCTTAACTATGCAACCGTGTAATCATATTACTGTAACTCTTGTACTCTTTCATTTCAGGACTTTCTGTGGCTTAGAGCATTTTGTCTGAGTACACCGTTGGCCATTCAAACTGGGGGACTCTGCCTTCTACTTGCCTGGGTAAGCACCTGGCATACTTTTTAAAATAACAAAGTCATTAAAATAGTCTTTGCCTTTTAGCTCATTTTAGCCTTTTCTTTTTCAGAGCAGTTATAGCTTTAATAATCCAAATGTCAGAGGGAACATGAATTCAGAGGATCAGGGTTTCAGTTAATCACGTTAAATAAGTTCCCTTGATACTTAGGTACAGCAGCCTACAACCTTATTTCAGCTAGCAGGAATTCTGAATAAATGAGGTTCGGGTAATCAACATCGCAATACATGTGACTACTGCTTCGTTTGCCATAAATTTGTGTTCTGCATAATTAATAAAAAAAACTCCTATCATCTACTGTTATGTGGGAGTGGGACCTGAGATTGTATCCAAACTTAAAGGAAGCAAAGATTTGAAAAGAAAAACTGACTTGTTTGGGATGTTTGACATTGGCAAAAGCGCAATAGAGTGTTAAATGTGTAGATGAAAAACTGTGCTTTAAAGGATATAAGAACACCTGGAATTTCTTTCAAAAGTGTTGTTAATGTTTTGATAAAATCATAGCTTTCTAGCTTTTATAATCCTTATTACCTTTAGTAATGCAATTATTTAGGGCTTTTACTTTGAAATGTGAACTGACTTGAGATATCTCACCTGATGAGGTTATCAAAGATTTGTGAAATGACAGTCTGAGACTGAGAAACTAATCATCTCTTCTTTGATTACACAAATTGGCCTGTCTTTTTCATGACTGCAGCAGCTGACCTTGACTTTACACATGGTCAGTTTCTACATTTTTTGCAGCTTTAAAAGAAAGTATTTTTCAACCGACTAATCCTATAATGCAGTGATTTCTTTTTCCATGAGGATTTCTCAGTGATTTTTAGTTCTGTTCAGGATAAGGTTCTTTATATACCAGCTGTATACACATAAAATGTAAGAAAAAAACAAAGGAGGATAGACAAGAAATTAAGATTATACAGAAAGACTTCTGGGTTAAAGTGGTTCTGCCAGTCCAGCAAATGTGAAATACAAGGTTAAAAAAAAAAAAAGAAGCCTTTGTTATTTAAGTGGCACATGTTGCATTATGAAGAAGAGCTTTTCCTTGTGTAGATTACAGTCCTATCTAAGCATGGCCTCCATTTGTTGTACATCCCATCTTATGAGGTCAGGCTTCCTCTGTACTTCCTCTGGTTTTCTTGTAGAGGATTGACGGTTTTTAAATCCCCACTGCTTTCTCTTCTTCATTTATTTATTTGTTGTGAATTTTATTACTCTGTGTATATTGAGGGCAGCTTGATGCCTCAAATTAACATTTTAACATTTGAGTTTGATACTACATTATCCTATAGCCTGGGTATTCCTCCTATACTGGTGAGATTGGTTAGTGGATTTCAGATCATCATCATCATCATCAACGTTCACAAACACTGTTTGGGAATGGAAAGCAGTGATACGATGTAAATGTTAGAGTCCAAGCAAGGCTGAGAGCACCTTGTTTGATGTGACAGTTCAGGGCTATAAAAGAAGGGAGAATGTGGAGAAAATTGTTCCTTTCCTTTCAGGCTGGCTGAAGCAAAGGAAACCTCAGTTGGTTGGTTTGATGTTAATTTTACTGTCCGTGGAATAATAAGGGTTTACAGAAGCAAGGGCTTATCTTTTCATGGAACCATTTCATTCCAGAATTAGTGGTTTATTCTTTATGCCTGTCCTTTTGATTCTGTCCTCTGAAACCAAATAGCTGTTGTTGGGGAGTACAGTGGCTTCACGGAGGGAGAACTTTTACAAAACCTCTATTGTGCATTCTTCAGCAGCTGTTTTGGTCAGTTTAACTTAGATGATGCACCCTCAAGCCTAATATTTCCTCTTTTTCCATTGCTGGGAACACACTTTACCAGTGAAGTTAACCTGTTCAGGGCACACTATAGGCTTCAGCCCTGCAGTGTGTAACAAGGTGAGAGGCCTACTCAGTTGTGCTGTCTTTCTGAAATTACAGATACACTTTCTGCTCATGCTAAAGGATTGGAAGAGGCTTTGGGTTTTGGAGGCCTTTCTTCATAACTTTGAATGATAACTTTGGCTCACGTTCTCAAATGTGCTTGAACAACCATGTGAGCCCTTAGGTATTTGTTTTGGCTTTTAAGTGTTAATGATATTTTTTTAAATCCTCCAGCCCTTGCCACCTCCACCAGTTAGGAATACCTTGCAGCCAACTATGTGTTGAAGCCTTCACTTGAAGCCAGAACTTTGCAAGACAATCAGTAAAGCTGAATCGCAGAGGAATGTTCTGAGCTGACAGAGCTGAACGCTGCTCCTTCCCAAAGCAGCTGATACTAAGAGCAGAGAAGCGATGGTGTGTTGAGATGTTCTGATCAGGACTAGACCCCAGAGTGAGAAAAATTGTGATTTTGGAGTACTTTGGAGTATGAATTTAAATTTGGGTCTTTAGGATATTATTCTAAGATACCAGATACTGGGCTATAGATAAAGTATCTTTTCTCATTGTGAACGTCACTTATCTCAAGCAGAGGAGTTTCAGCAGGAAAGAAACACCTCATACATACCAATATTTTGGTGGAGTGAGATTTTGGTTCGTGTTGCACCTTGCTGGTTATGAGGTATTTAGATTTTTATGTTGTTTTAGGAGTAGGTTCTTTATGTAAAGCAGTGGTGGGCTTTGGCAGGTGGGGAAATGGAGGTGAAGAAATTTTTAGCAGGTGGTTAACAGGTAGCTGTCTGTGGAGTGGATCAGTCACTTGGGCACATGGGCCTGGCCTTTTTCCCCCGTGGCTCACTTCTTGCTGCTGGGAGCTTCAACCTGGTGCTGTATTGCAAAGTGGCCAGTGCCAGCCAGGTGGGAGCTGCACAGCTCAGCATTAGCTCTTCAGGGATTGAGCCCTTCATTTCTCTGCATCTCTTCTCTCCACTCTTGAAACAGAGAGTATCGCCAGCCTGCATCATGTCAGTGTTGCACGGAGAAGATTAGAAGGTGTTCAGATACTACTTTGTGCTGGTAGGAACTATGCAGGCATTTCAGCCAAGTGTGAAATGGCTTTGGTAAGCCAGCTGCAGAGGTGCAATAAACTGGCAATTTTCCACATAACTTACTTTTGGTTTAATCTGCATTTCTATTTGGGCCTTTATTCAAAACCAGCTGGTTTTTGCTCAGTGAACACCCAGGTTTCCCAACTGGGCCCGTGTTTCATGAAACATGACTGTGAAAGATTTTCACTGTTCAGTGTCACCTTGTTTCTGTCTAAGTACATGGTTGCTTGGGAAAGCTGTTCTTAAACGAATACTTGCATTTTTGCAATAATTATCATATGATAACTTCTTATATTCCTCTCAGTTTTGCTGTACATTTTGATGTGGTTTACATAACACTGAAGACCTTACCTCTGTGATTAAGAGTTTCAATTGTGAAAAAAATCAAGACCTAATTTAATTTTCTTAGGTCCTTGGTCTTGATTTTTTCACTCAGCTAATGGTATGTACATGAAATGTACAGATAGGAAAAAGAGGGAGTTATTTTAATTGAGTATTGTTTATATATTGGTGGATGGTTTCCTACATTGTTGAAGCTCTACATTTAAAAAAATCCTAAACAATAAACCAGTTCCCTGATTCTAGAATCCTGTTACAGCACTTCCATATGTTACTGCATGTAATATTTTATAACAAACCTAAGCCTTGTGTTTCATCATTTTGGATACTGCAGGGACCTTCACGAAGGAAGTATAAACCAAAGATTTCTAGAATAGATAAAAGGTGAAGGACACGAGGATGTGCAGTGTCTTCAGAGCAAGTATCATCCTGTTTCCCTGAAAATGGGGTAAGAAATGCACTATTCCTACCAGAACATACAGGGGAGTTATAAGCAAGAGGTACACAGGCAGCTTCTCTGCCTGAAGTCTATATTCCTCTGGATATATAACCGCTTTTATTTTAAAGAACCTCCACAGGTTTACTACATTTATTTAGTAGCAGAAAGGTTGCAATCACCGAGAAACAGTTGAAATGTGCCCATCTGTCCCCAATTAGATTCACTTTTAATCTTTCTACATCCAAAATTTAGATGCCTGGAAATCATGCAGTCAGCTGGCTGGCTATAAAGTGTTATGGGAGAGCATACACACAACTCTTACATCAAAATTCTTTGTGTTTTTTTACAAGTGAACTATTTGTTCCTGTGGCCTAAAAGGGACACTTGAGACCAGCCACTGCAGCACTTATCTAGAAGAGGATGAGTTATGGTCCTGTGCTAATACATAGTTATTTAAAAGAGATTTTATTCTTGGAAAAAAAATAATAATCAAAATGTTCCTAATTAGAGCCGTGGCTTCTTCTAGGTACCTAAGAGTTAGATGGCCTGTTGGTGGGAAGGGTGTGCAGCAGGAAGAGCCTGGCTCTGGGGAGAGGAGGTGGGACAGCCAGGCCTACACTTCGGAATTGGCAATTCTGCACAATTGCTGTGGGGTGTTCTTTGTGTGCCATTACCAACAGCAAATATTCATCGGGCCAAGTTCTGATATTGCTTGCATCTATGAAGAGCCCACGGGCTTGTGCAGGTGTAATGGGTTGGAAATTAGTGAGACTGGTCAATAATTCTGCTGGCAGTTCAGAAAGAGGAGTAAAATTCATGCTCCTGTGCAATTGGTTGGGGTGATTACCTGCACAGGGCTAGCAGGAGTAAGAGCAGGAAAAATACCTGTCTGAATAGACACTTTTGCAAATGAAGCTATTGGTTAAAAATGGTATTCTCAGGACCACTTCCAGTGACCTATTAATTAGGAAAACTAAAAATATTAGGTTTAGTTTTGCTATATGACTCTTCTTTATTTACCTAAGTGTCATGTAATTAGCCTGTTGTTCACTGGGAAGGCACACAGAGTGACAGCTGTCAGTAGCTACTTCTGCTTTTTTTTTTATTTTTTTATTTTTTTTTTAAAAAGGTAAAAACCCATCACATCTTGTGTTGAATGTGGGGCTTGCATTATGATACTTTCAGGAGGCTGTTTGAAGATGTGTTGTGGCTTGAAATCAGAAGGGATCACAAGTATCAGAAGCTGGGTTGTATGGAAGTTTCTATACCATGGATAAGTTACAGAGGTTTCTGGCTTTGTGGAGGGGGACTTTTGTGTTACTGTTACTGTGCTTGGCGACTGAGGAAAGTTCAGAGACCAGAAGCAGTGAGTGCCACTGTTGCAGAATCCCAGAGAAGCTGGGGTGGGCAAGGGCCTCCGGACATCACCTTGTGCAACCCTCCTGCTCAGAGCAGGGTCAGCTACAGCAGGTTGTTTAAAGGTGCGTCTCACTGGGTTTTGACCATCTCCAAGGCTGGAGACAGAAGTCTTTCTGGGAAATACATTCCAGTGTTCAATTACCCTTACAAGAAAAAAAGTGTTGTTCTAATGCCTAATTGAAATTTATTGTATTTGTTGTGGCCAAATCCTGTACGATCTGTGTAAATAGACCCTACGGTTACAATACTGACAGTCTTTAACAATCTTTCCTCCTTCCTATACTCTCCCAGCACTTGTTCATAGCAGTGACTGCAACTCATACAGCACAGGAAGATTTAAAGATAGTATTTTGTTGGGAAAAAGACCTCACTAAGAAGAACTGAACTCAATTTTAATACTGAAAACCAATATTGACAAGTGTGTACTATTTGAGCCTGACTACTGCTGCAGCTTTTGCTGGCAGTCTCCTGTGCAGTGAAGGTCAGAAAGAACACGGGTTCCTAACCAGGCAGAGCTGAAGCTCGAGGCTGGCATTAATTTAATTACATAAGGACAAAGTGGCTCTAGTCCCCATTTTGGGATGTTCAGCATGATAGGTGTAAGGCACCTCAGCACAGAAACTCCATTGAAATGAATGGAGCAGCCGTAGCTTGTAACATTGGATGGTTTCCTGTCCTATCATTAGCAGTCACAGTTGTTCTCAAAGTTCAGATTAGGGTAAAGCTGCTTGAGTGTTTGGATGCTTAAATGCTAGTAGTTTCTGAAGGTGGCTATGGATGTCTCTAAATATGTTTCCCACTGCAGTTCAGCTGGCATGCTCTTGCAGCTGCTGCTTTACAGTTTATTTCAAGAATTGTCTTTTATTTTATTTTTTTTTCCTTCTGAAACTCTGTTCTGACAGTGCTCCCTCTCTCACTGTTCCTGTGGAGAAAACTTGTTGCAGGACCAGGATCTGAATTGGGACCAGTGGTCTGTGCTTATTAACAAAAATGCTTAGGGAGTGCAGATAGGTTAATTGAAGTTAGTTGTGTGTGACCAGGTTGGTTTGTCTTTAATCTCTTATGTTTAAATTTTATATGCATGAAGACAATTAATCCTCTTAACTGCTGTAGACTTTGAATGCTTAGTAAATAAGTGGCCTCTTTAATTGATGCTATGGTGTTTGCCTGTTTAAGCCAAAATAAAAGTAAAGAGCTACACTGGGCCTTGAGGGAATCTTCCTCAGTGTAGTGAGAGGTTCTATTATGTAAAAGGCTTAAGAGTCTTCCCAGCTCATTATTTTTATAGTACTGTCTGCTTTGCTCTTTTAAGACAATGCTTTTTTAGCATCAACAATTTTGAGATCAGAGAGTACTTCCTGAGTCAAGGCAAATTGAGCAAGATATTTCAGCACTTGATAATCAAAGATGCACTTCTCATGCGTGCAGGTTAGCACCGCTTGCTTTTTTTTTTTAAACTGAAACCCAAAAAGGTATTCCTCTCAAGTGAAGGGCTTGTTATCTTTGCAGTGTGCACAGTAAAATAATAGTCCAGAGATTATTTCTTCACAGTGAATCATGAAGTGCTTTACGGAGTGTGTATCTAGGGATTACTCACTGGTCAACCGACCAAAATACTGATATTTTGTACCAATACATCTGTATAACAGTTTTAATGAGATGTGAGGAATTTCTTCACTTTTAATTCCATCTTTAATTTTGTTCAGGTAGTATGTTAACACTTACTCCACTGAACGCCATGGTAGTGACAGTTAACAAATACATCCTTGTTTACACCAGGTTTCAGATCATACCCGTGTTGCTTAAATCACTGCTCAAGTGATGTTTTCCTTTGGCCTGTGTGGTGAATAGTAATAAAATGGAAGGGAAGAATCCAACATGCAGAGATAATTTTTTATACATGAGGTATTATGGGGAAAGGGGTTGTTGTCTCATTTATAATGAAATCTAAATTCAGATGAGTTTCACAATAAATATTTTGCCAGGCTGCAAATGTCCTCGGTATTATGCCAGACAGCAGCTGAGCACAGATGAGAGCTGTTAGTGCCTCAGCTAGGCTTTTTCTGGAGGTGTCACACTCACTCACTGCCTCAGCTTGATGCCGCATAGCACTGCTCTGAAGTCCTCGGATCTGATCACGTTTACTTATCCATGTAATTGTGTTCGTACATAGTTTCTTATTAAATTCAGTCATATTTAATAATTTTGGGCAACTAATAATCTATTTTAAGTGCAGTCTGTATTTTTGAATAACTTTTCTTTGAGGTTCTTAATTTTTAACACAACTTTTAAGGTCAGTGGTCCGACTGTGTAAATTATTAAACACTTCTGAATTTTTCATAACTTTCCCCAGCAAATGCAGACTGGATATTCCCTTCTCTTCACAATTCCTGGATGCGCAGTATGGAGGGTGATACTGCACCTCCTTTGTTTGTTTCAGGTAATAGTTGTTAATGTCGGATCCAAGCTTTCATTTTACTAATTGTAGTATTAATACAGAGAATATTTTACTGCCTCCCAGTATAATTGATCCGCTTCTTTAGTCTGTATGTGATTGAGTAGCGAGTATCACTTTCGTCCCTTGGTTTGGGCTTCCTCTATTGGAGCTGAGGTACAGCTGTGGATCGGTTCTCAAGGCCAGGGCTGGCACTACCCCAGAACAGCACTGCTGCAGCAGAATTTGATGGTCTGCATTTCTGCCAACTCCAAACCTGAAGATCCTCTCCTAGGACAGACTTTGCTCCTCTGAAATTCTGGAACATGGTTATACCACTTGTTTTAGCAGGGTAACGGTACAGGGGAAAATTTTGCCAGGCGTGAAGAAGTCAAGTTGAGATCCATTTGGATTAATTGGTGAGTTAATCCAAAGATGTAGCTAAATAAAGATTTTGCTGCTAGCAAGCAGAGATACTTGGAGGCTACCTCTCTGATTGCTTAGATTTCTGTAGTAATCGGATGTTTATTTTTGTCTGTTGGAGATTCCTGGCTGGAGATCCTTATCTTCTCTACGTGATCCTGAGTGTTTTACTTCAGCATCTATGCGACTGAATGTATGGCTGTGCCGTAGCAACTGCGTGCAATGGGTGCCTTCTCTGTACTTGTGCTCTCAAAGCACGGATCAACCGGTAACAAACACTTGGCAGCCCAGGAAAACCCTTATGGCTGGGTAAATGTCTTTATAAAGTAGCTGTGTAAGACAAGGAATGAGAAGTTGCCAGATGTCTCTGGGCTGGGAATTGTCTGGAGAAGTCATCCCCCTCATCCTGACCCTCCTCCCTAAGAATCCCATCAAGACTGTTAACAAGTCACACCACAGCCACATGAGTGACGTGGACTGGCCACTGAACTGAGCTTCCTGGGCTGGCTGCACAATTTGCAGTCTGTATTACTTCATTATTCTTGAGTGGAATAAATTACCAACTGTAGGTGGGTTTTTTTTTTGTTGTTGTTTTGTTTTGTAATCACTTATTGGAAAGTGCAGTGGTTCTTATCCTTCCTTTACCACTTCCACAGAGAGCAATTGGGTTTACCTGGTAAGAGCATATCGTAATGGGCACCGAGCTTATCGATTATTCGTGGAGAGTATAAACGCACTGGAAGTCACTTGCTGCAGCAAGGAAACTTGTAAGTCACAATGAGCTAAAATTTTCCTCGCGCAAAATTTTCAACTGGGCTAGTTTATGCTCACAGGAATTGAGAACTACCCCTTCTGGTACTTTAGTGTCCATTTCATTGCATGGATTGAAAATGTTTGTCTTTTAAAGCAGTAATTCTGTTAGATAAACTATAGCTTTAGTAAGAGTAGTCTAAATTTGGAGGCTTGTTTTGCTTTCCCGCAAGCATGTCTGGAACAGTTCAAATAAGCTCTCAGTTGGAGACCACCATTAGAGGGTTTGGTGTCTGCTTCCCCCCCAGTGGGTCTATTTTAACATTGTGTCTACATCACCCTGTAGCCAAAAAGGAAAAATACAGTTGACTAATTGCAAGCATTTAAATTCAAATGTGAATTCAAACCTTTGCAACCACAGCATCGTTTTTGTTTGGGTCAGCCTTTGGACGCTTGCTGACCTTATTAATAACAATCAGTGCAGTGTATTCCTATCAGTGACAGTCACGTCACCTGCATAACCAGCAGCTGTAAAAGAAGCTGTAAAGCAACACTACCATTCACTAGATTTTCAAAAAACAAAAATTCCACCCTCACCAGGAAAACCTTGCCACAATCTCTACACCGAGGGCTTTCTTCCCTGACTTGTCTAAATGTAGAAATTTTGGTGATATAAATATTTATCTATCCTGTGGCACTCTGAGTAAGGGAAACGTGACCATTTTGTTCTGTGATCCATTTTAGCCATCTTAACACCTTGTTTGCCTTTTTCCCCGACAAGAAAAGGAAAGGATGTCTGTTTCTTTTGCTTCAAAGTGCTAGAGGCGTAGGGGGATTCTCTTCTCATATCCTTTCAATTCTAGCATTATCAAGGCGTTTTGTAAACTTACTCAAATTTCATTCTTGCTATAAGGAATACTTTCAAGTAGGGCCTGGGATGCACCTTATGATTGCAAAATCACAGTGCTATATATAAGGAATCTTAGGGAAAGAAATAGAAATTAAGAACAACTTCAAATGTAGAGAATACATACCAAGATAAATGAGTCTGTGCGTGGGATGCTGCTCATGCTTAACTCTACAACAGATACACACCAACAGATGCCAGTCTTCAAAACAGCAATTAAATACGAACCAGGGATTTCTGTTTCATTTTGCTTGTCTGTTAACAAGAAGCTTAATTTTATGCTGGTGGAATTGGGCAATGTGTTACATTTTCTGATGCTGCTGGGTGCGTTTGTAGACTGAAGTGACCACTCAATATGTGTCATGTAATGCCTAGTCTTCTGAAGCATCTCTCTTTTTGGGCTGAGCTACCTTGTGCTGTTGCTGATCCATTGCGAGCTACGAATGTTCTGCATTTCTGGAAATCAGACGCAGATTGTCTCAAGTTGGGTGCCCCAGATCTTGAGAAAATGCTGCTAATTTGGCATTTTGCTGGAGGGCGCTCTCTGAAACCACCATGAGATAGGGTTACTGTGATTGAAGTCCCTTCTACTTTGGCATCTAATTTCAAAATGAGTGACAATAAACACAGTGCCTGATCAAAAGAGATGCAAAGCATGGGGTCCCCTCCTGCTGCATATTTATATGTTGCAATGTGTTATAAATACATTTAACTCAGTAGAAACCATTGTAGTTTATATAAATCAGCTGTTATTGAGGAGCTAGCCAGTTCATTAGTGTATGTGCTTCTGCATATGTGCTGGGCTGCTAGAGGGAGAGAGTTTCTGGAGACCTGTGGTGATCGTCTTGCATTCTTTTTCCATGCAAAGGTATCAGCAGTTAATTAGTGGAAGCTGTGCAATAGGTTTTGCAAATAAAATACCCAATTCTTCATCTCTTAAATTAAAATACCTTTAAACCAGTTACAGCACAAGTAGAGAAATAGATGTGAAACATGGGTGACCTGGGGAAAATATCTCTACCTTTCAGAAATAGATGGCCCCTCTTAATATCTTTGTGAAACGTGTTGTGTCAATGGTGATGAAGGAAGCTCTGCTGCTTTGCTGGTGGCTTTATCTAAATCAACATGCCTATGTCAGGAGAAAATAGGGCCCAGTGATTTGCATGTGATTTTACCTCATAGATAAATATTATTGCATTGTGAGAGGAGGACCATGAGGCTTTATATGCCTTCCTTGGAATTAGTACCAGTGTCATGATGTGGAACAGAAAGGTGTCCATGGTAAAATATCTGTATATGGCACACTCTTATTTAAGATGTGTAAGAGACAGAAATTTACTGTTGGAACTACTGTGCATTTTAATTCTCTTCTATGTCTGTCAGAACAAAAATGGGAAAGTCTAGAACACGTATAAGCCTACTTTATATAACAGATATTTTCATCTGTCCTCTACTGCATATTATTGTGTTATAGTCCAGTGGAAGCACTGATTAAATATGTCTCCAACATTAGCAGACTTCCTGGAAGGGGAAAAAAAAAAGCAGCAAGAATCCATATGTAATTGTGCAAATACAGAAATACCCCTTTTTTTCTGAATGTATTAGTTTCTCCTGTGTATAGGTATCTATTTGTCCAAGACAATACTTTGTCCAAATTCAATACTTCTTTCTTTTTGTGAAGTTAAATGTTAATAGTGGGAAAATACCTGTCAAAATGGAGAAGTTACTTCTTTGGGGGGATGGTGGTAAGGGGAAGAAAAGCTCTTTCTCACCATCTGTTTTCCCTAGGAAGTGGCCCATGTGGAAAATCTCATGTATAACTGTAAAGACAACTGCTAATGAGCCACTGGGGGTGATCTTAGAGTAGGGATAGTAAGTCTTATCAGTCTCCTGCTCATTATGCTTTTTAGACATTAAAGTTTGTAATATACCGTGGGTTGGTGAAATGTTGTTATGCAAGTATTAATCCCTTTTATATGTCGGTGACAGAGACTAGAAACAAAATTATTTTCTCTCAGTCATAGGGAAAATCACTGCTGGAACTTGGTTTAACTCATAGGGAAACCTGTTTGCCTGTCCTGCATTCGCAGATGGATCAAGATGATCCTTCTGAGTATTTTCTCGGTGCATCTCTGCGGTGTGACACCAGTTTACTGCATGTGCAACATCCTGCACCCCTGCAGTAAGCTGATCTGGCAGCCATCTGGAGAACTACGAAAAGAAGCAACCCCCAAGCAAGGCTATCAAGCTCATATTTAACTTCAAGCCCATTGGAGCTTTGTTTTCAGTGGGACTGTTGTCCTGTTTAAAGTAGCTTACAGACCTAAACACCTTGCTGAAGTAAGGTATAGTCGTAGGCAAGAAACTCTAAAAATCCAGCTTTAACAAAGCTGCCATGAAGTTTGCACCTTTGCAGAAGTACAGAGCCAGAGGGCAGCTGCTACCTCAGTGCCTCATTATCAAGAGTTGTGTGTTGGCTCGGGAGGTAGCATGGATCCACTAAGCCAGAGAGTCTACAGACGTACATAATTAGCAGCTTCCACTGAGCCCTGATTTGGACACCCGGTTCCCTTTCTAGCTGGAGAACTAGCGTGTCGATAATAGCTGCTTGTTTTACGGAAGAGAAGTGAAGCCTGGAGGAGAAAAAGTAGTTCCTAATGGTAATATTTGTGAAAGCCTGGTGGAACATGGCCGAGAGTTGTTGCGGTCACAGAGAACATGGCAGGATATTATTTGTAGGAAAAAGTGAGCAGCTCACTTTGTTGTTGTTGTTTACTGACTCAGATAAATTACTCTGATGGAGTGGATAAATTAGTACAGCTCAAAGTGTTTAAGTTTATGAAAGTGTTTACTCCCTGTTCATTTTTTTTCAGTTACACTCCCTAGAAGGTAAGATTGACCTAAACTGCATATATATAGTAATTTTCAACTGGCTTGATCTGTGGGCTTTGTTTATTTAATGTCCCTGCTGCACTGTTCTTAATAATTTTATGTATGTCACGATCTCAAAAAAAAAATTAGCGGACTCTTTGTGGAGTATGATAAAGAGAATATTTTTGTTCAGAAGTGTGTGATGAGACGCATTGTGTAGAGAGTATTTTCTCACGTTAGGCAGCTGCCTGGTGGATTAAATCCTGTTGCAGAGCCTTGATCAGATGTTTTCCGTGTCAAGCTGAAGGGTTGGTGGCATCACTGCTCACTAAATAAGTAAATCCTAAAGTGTTTAATGCAACCCTGAAATAACAGTTTGGGATAGAGATAGTTTAAATGTAGGTAGGATGGGGAAAAGGACCCTGAGCTAGAGGAAGTTTTGACAGCAAAGAATGTGCCAAGGAGCAATGTGCTTTGTTTATATATTCCCTTTTTGTTAGAGATTTCTCATCCTCAGCAGATGAAAGGAGGTTGTGTTTTCTGTGTTTTAAACATAGTGATACTATATGAAGAAACTTCTTACCCACACACTGATTTAATGAATCTGTAATTTTAGGCTTGTCTATTTGGAGAGAAGGGATTTTCCAATGCTTCCTGAGGAGAGTTTCTGAAAAGCAATAACTATAATATTAAAAACCTCTAAGTCACCTTTTTCTCCTCACAGGAAATAACACAGCTTTCCTTGCATCTCTAGCAGTATTTAATTATACCAAAATTCTTACACAGTGACAAATGGCAGGTTGTCTCAGTGGTAGCAGATTTGAATTTTTAGATGTGAAATGCAGATTGTGTGGGTCCTGGATTATCTGGGCTTTGCCTGTGTACTGGAGCTCTGACAGATTTTTACACTCTTCTTTGTACTGTAGAAGACACTAAAAGAAATGCTGCAGAGATGTGAAGTTTGCAGCGTGTCTATGTTTGTTAACGTAACTCCTGACCGTGACGCTTTGGCCCAATTTATTGTCTGACATCCCAGTCCCCTCATGGGGGGAGTGTGCTGGTGGAAGGTGGTGGTAGATGCAGATTTATTTAGAGAAAGCTTTTTTATTCCTTTCTATTCTTTTTCCCACCTTGGTGACCACGTGCAGAACCTTCTTTGTGATGGAAAGGTCTTTGTGTCTCGGTCTGGGTTTCGTTTTGGACATCCCACAGCCAAGAATCCTTTTTGCAAAGAGCTGCCAAAGGTAGATTTGCTTATCAGAGAGTTTTTTTGTCAGCAGGTTGTTGCCACAGTGCAAAGTTTTTTGCAACTTGGGTCCCCAGTTCTGATCTTTGCAGGTACCGTCTCACAATGGCACCAAAAAAAGGCAGTAACAAAAGGCATAACCTCTTCGGAGAGTTAATGGTTTGGATCTGACAATCTGTTTTGTCCCTTGAGAAGGAGTACTGGAGCTCCAGCTCACGCTTTCTGTGCAGCAACCCACAAGTCCTGGTGGCTCAGAGCACTTGTACCAGAGCTCGCTGTGCCACGGAGAGCATCTCACCACAGGATTGATCCATCTGCCACAGCAAGGCAAAAATAAACTGTTTGGGGCCAGTGCTGCGGCAGAGAATGGCACCTGCATTAGCTCTCTGGTTGGTTGGTTTGTGCTGAGGGACTGCATGTCTCTGGTGAAGGCTACACATGCAGCAGGGGTCCAGCATCAGCTTTTAGCTTCTCCCCCTTAGTCTGGACTTGAGGAGGGCAGGGCAGACCTGCTGTCCCCCTGGCTTCTGTGACCCACCAGCTCCTCACTAGAGCAATGCAGCTTTCAGTGCCGCTGCCAGTGAGTGCCTCCTAGCCCCCGAAGTGCGACTTTTCCTTAAGAAGCAGCAATTTTAGATAAAAGTGTCGGATCTTTTCCCCTGGAAGTCACTGACGCCTCGGCGGGAGGGAGGGCTGGTGGCGGCGTGGTGGGATGGTGGCGACAGGTGGCGCCAGGAAACTGCGCAAATTTCTCCCGGTTTGAGTTTTTCTTTTATTTCCGCCTTTGATTATCCATTTCACTTAGTGAATTCATCTGCCCTGTTTCGAAATGGAGGCATTTCAAGATGGTTTGACCTCCCCTCAGCTGAAACTGGCGGTGCCTCACCGCTTGGCAGTCACCTGGACTGGCTCTGTGGGTGCTTTTTACAGTCATCGTTTAAAAAAACCCAAAAATATTAAAAAATATATATCTACAAAAACCCACACCACCCCATTAAAGCACTTCTTTGTGTTGTAACTGCAGGTAAATGTGAATGCCTGCACAGACTGGGGCTGACTGAAACTCTAATAATTATACTGCAAGAATATTTTTGATGGATTTTCAACAGCTCCAGAGTTCTTGTCAGCATCACTGCGTGGCTTTTTAAAGTTCTTTCCTTTAATGGATCCCAGGACCCATGAAAACATTCAGGTCAGTTTAGTACCTGAGTCTTCCCAAGTAATTAGCAGGTAGAATTACCTGGTAGCAGTCAGTGTTTTCTGCTGTAATCTGTCCACAGAAGCTGCTGCAGAGTAATTGCTATCTCTAGCGGCCCTGCAAACACGTCTAATTTAATGTGTCAATAGGGATTTTTCTCTCTGTTTTTTTATTCCCCATGCCAGGCTGTGAATTTTCCTTTCAGAAGGCCAGACTCAAAGTAAGATGGATGTATTGAACATGTGGATTTCAGGGAAATGTTTTTCCCAGCAACTGTAAATGTGTAAAAGCATTCAGAGCTCGTTCTCCTCTCCACATGACTTTTCAACAGGTTAAATAAATGTATGTAGCAGTCAGATACTCAACTATGTGATCCAGAGTTACTGGAGCAGATAAATGCTAAGCTGACCATGGTGTCTCCTTGCCAGCAGTGCAATGTTTCAGTCCTCCTGCCTTCTTTGGGAGGGTGTTCTGGTGTTCTCTGATGCTGACTCAATGAAATCAACTACTGGTGAGACACATGTAGCTTTTTAGTCTCCCCTCAGCCAACATTTGCCAGTACTGAAGGAACAGATGGGCTCGGATCTGCTCCAAGATCAGATGTGGAGTGAGGGTATTTACAGGATACTCCACGGGAGGCTTTTCCACCAGCAGGTCCTCTGTCGCGGCTGCCTCCCTAGGTGTACTTCTGCGGCTGTCTTCAGGAGCAGCGTTGGGTCAGAGGGCTGCAGTTTTCTTAACTGCTTCATTTGTCTAAATGCCACTTTCTAAAGTATTACTTTGCAGGGTCTGTGAGTTTTTGTTCTGTATTGAAAAAACAAGGTCCTACTTTGCATGAGGGAAAGCATATATTCTAATGATGAAAGGGGTCATTCCTAAAAGGCAGATAGAGAGATATATGTGTTATATATTCTTTACAGATTTATAAACAGTCCTTTGAGTCTGTTCACATCACACTGGGAGTCACTGGTGTTTTCTGTTTAGTTTTCAGTGAAGACCCCAGCATCTTGGTTGTAAAGGAAAAATAAAAATAAAATAAACTCATCGTGAACAAACCCATTGGGCATGTTTCTGAACAGTCCTGGATACACAACACACAATATTCTTAGTTATTAAAGGAGAGGATCCCTGAGAATCAGAGGTGCATTGTGTCGGGGATTGTAAGCATACAGAATAAAGTGATCCTTCCTGAGAGCACAAGCAAGACCTGGTCTTTGGGTGACCTAACTGCCATTGCTAAGCTGGAGACATTAGACCCATATTACATTAACCACTTGATAGTATGATCTTCTCTTCCTCTACGTTAAAAAAATTCCCTTTTGAAAAAGTAATTAGCATAGATTTGAAACACTAGAGGACTGTGGTGCGCTACTCAAGGTCTTGTTGTTTTCCTTTCTTTAATTTGAGTTTCCCGACTTTAAAATGGAACCTTTGAAATTTAAAACACTGGTCCCATTTGCTAGGAATCACGTATGTAAATACTGCAATTATGGTGGAAATGGATATCAAGATTAAATAACTGCAGTGCTATAGTGAACATGAACAAACCAATTTTATTAATGAATTACGACTCTAAATTCATAGCAAACAAAACTAGATCTTCTGTCAGTTGAAAGGCTCTACTGATTTCAATAAACCCAATATTGCTTGTCATCAATAGCTACATCTTTACTATTAAAAATTATTTGTATTTTTTATTTGGGGGTCTTAAATCTATGCAATATAACAATGTTTCAATGTGGGCCTTTTCAGAATGAAGACCTAGAAGTTTTATAGAGAACCACTCCAAACTGCCTCTCTACTCAGCAGATTAAAAATTGAGGTCCTTCTCTGGTTTAAATGGCAGTCAGAAAATCCACAGGTAATCCCTGTAACTTTTCATATAAATTTGATAACAAAGAAAGTGTGCTACCAGTATCTCTATAACATAACTAAGCTTCATTGCATAACTCAAACCATGATGGAGATTTTGACATGCTCAGTGGCAACCTGACAGATGTGTCATAGCGTCTAATCCCCCAAAGCTCTTTGGAAATGGGTGTTTCTGAAAGACCAGATTGGAAAACATGCTGCTTTTTTATTAAGCTTTTTTCTCTCAGTGTCTGTAGTGCTTACAGCATCATCTTGTTGCCAGGCTGACTGTACAGATAAGCACTAACTAGGCTTTGTTAGCAAAGAGGTGAAATATGTATAATTCTGTATATTTAAACCATATATTTTATATAAATTATATAAAAATGTAACTGGTTTTGCTTACAGTTTGAAAGTACTGAAGTTGGAAATTTATGGCTATTTTATCCCACATTTTCCTGTTGTGTGCAGATATACCTGTGGCATGTCCCAGCCTCAATATTTCTGGCATTTAAAAAAAACCCCACCGTTAACATTAATATGGATTTGTGATAAGTTCAGAAAATATTTTGGAGCAATATTGAAATGCCAGTTGTAGGGAGGAAAGTAAACTATGTGCTCGAAAGTGATTTTAACAAAATGACCCCCAAATTTAAATGCAGACAGCGTCTCTAGTCCTGGGATTTGCCAGCGTATCTCTAAAGCAGACTTGTGGGAGACTGAAAGGAGGTTTCATTGCAACATCACCATGTCCTATAGATTGTGCTCAGTGGCGTCTCCGTTATTTGGATGACATCCACAGTTGGTAAAAAGAGAAAATTGGGCCAGTTTACATTCTGTTACAGAGCAGTTTCCTGGATGACAGAATAATTTCCAATCAAAGTGCCCTGGATTACTCCCTGCTGCGAGCTAATAGGGTGCTAATTAGCATATTTCATTTATTTACTTAACTGGGATAAAAACAATTGGGCACAGGTCCCATTTACAATGGTTTCCTGGGGAAGCTGCAAACTGCTGTAAGTGTAACCGCGCTGCATTAAAAAGATATAAGCTCACATAAACATAACGTGCAGACTGAACACAAACTGGTATGGCTGTCCAATCGCCTCATACACTGAGAGTGGTTTAGAACATTAAATAAAGCTGTATTTCTGTTTCCTTCAAGTCTTTAAGTGGGCTAAATGCAATTAGGGCAGCATTTTTCCAATCTTTGCAGGTCCACTAGTGACAATACTGAACAAGTGCTGCACGGTGGACAGCATCATGCTTGGCCTTGTGCTCTGTCTTGTGTTTGTTATTGCCTTAATATCTCATGACTGTTAGCAGTACTGAAGGGTTTTGTAAGGGCTGGATTACCCATGCAACATGGGTTAGGAGTGGTTGTCCTGCAACGTTTTGTTTATTTCTCATCCCTAGCCTCCCCATGCTCCCAGTTTCCTGCATATTGTAAAACTTAGAAAATTTAAAGCACCCAGCTTAGTAGCTCATCTGGGGAAATTTTGAATGTATTTTCTATGAGTTTGCAGAGAATAAGGCAGGAATGAAAACTTCCGCTTTGTTGAAGAGAATTCTTTTTCCAAACTGTTTGACATTTTAAAACATATCTTTGAATTTTTATATCTTAAGCAAGAGTTTTATTTAGGATGAAATTCCTTATCCATTTTGATTCGCATTCTGCTTAGTTATGAAAATCTGGATTTGCCCTAAGGCACTATAATACTTCTCTGCATCTGGGAGGCAAGTTCATTAAATGAAATGGAGAGATTTTGAGATCAAGAGACCTGGGGTCTGCTCCTGCCCTCTTTACATCTTACTGTGTGACACTGAGTAATGCACCTTTCCACTCTTCAGTTTCCTTATCCGTAAACCAGAGAGAATAACACTTTATCCTGCCCTTCTTAACATGCTTTAATAATCTCAACCAGAAAATTCTTTTTGGCAAAGGTGTGCAAACCCTGAGCGCTTTCTGCCCATTCCCAACCCTCGCTCACAGTTTCAGTTCACAACAACCTCCTACCCTGAGTATTTGTGTCATGGTGTACTTTCTATCGTTTGTCTGGTTTCCATATTCAACCAGTACTAGGGTTATCAGTCTTGTTACAACTGTTGCTTTGGTTTGTACGATCTGCCTTCCCTTCTCTCCAGCTAGCCTGCGAGGCTCTTCTCATTCTTTTCTGTGGGAGAATTTTGCTCTTATTTTCTTGTGACTCGAAAAGCCCCTGAGCTGGAAAAGAGCAATTCTAGAGCACAAGTTTCCTGTACAGTATTGAATGAAATGCCACTGTGGAAGAATATTGCCTTTCTGCATTTTCTGTGCTTGTAAAACACATTTAGAGCAAGGCTAAAAATTTATAAACCGAACAGAGCAGAGATCTGAGCAGCTGAGGAGGTGGCACCTTATTTCAGACTAGTAAGACCTGTTCCCCAGGGAGTGGGTTTTTTTGTGCTGTTAAAGTTATCATTTGTTCCATAAAAGCATCCTCTCCACCATTCACTCCCTGTCCTTTCCTTGGCTATCAAAATACTTTTAATCTCTTCTGATGCAGTGATATGTCTTGCAGAACTAGATACCATTCCATTTTTGGGTTCTATGAGTAGACCTAATTGCTATGAGTTACATGCCAAGGGGATTTTAAGCATGAAATGAAACATTCTTTCTTTTGTTTTCCCCAGACCCACCTGAACATTGGGAAAAAGCAGATACAGAACCCACTGAGGACTGCCCTACAATTTGAGCATATTCACTACCCAGTTTTGTTGCTACAGTATGCTGGCACAAATTCAGGAAAAAGTAAAACTAAAAATAAATTCCCCAGGGCCTGTGAATTCGTGACCACAGTCCTAGAAATAAGACTGTTGATCTGTCCGCAGAAGAAACTACTGGCCATGCTTCCTGGGCCATTTGAATTCCATCAGGGGCCAAAAATCTGGATGATAGTTCTGTATAATTTTAGTGTGTACCATGTTGGAGAGCTCATCATTGGTGAGTGAACCAATTTTTCAGTAATCTTTGTCACAGCAGGCAAGATAGAAATTGGTCTGTAATTTGTAATCATTACTTCTTTGCTTGAGATTAATCCTGGATCACCCATGGTGAAATAGATGCCTCCTGACCTCAGGAAGGACCAGTCTCCATTCAGAAGGCCACTGAGGCTTGCTGTTCACAAAGCACACTTTGTCTTGACCATCCTCCTTTTTTATCAGATGAACTTTTATCTACGTTCTGCTTTTCGCCACGAGACTGAATACTCCAGGCATTTTACATAGATTGATTTTTCTCAATTCTTAGTATCGTGAAAGAGATTGGAGGGTGGAGGGGAGAGCTTTGGAGTTTTCCTATCGATATATTTTTTAGAAGGGGCAGAAGAAAGGTGCTACCATCCATGCAAGTAGATGTGGGCAGTGAATAGAAATAACCTTTATTAACATAGAAAGGCTCTACTTACTATCAGGTAGTTAATATGAGGAATTTGGGCTAAAGTATACTGTGATTCTCAAGACATGAGTTGGCTTCTGAAAGCAGAGCACTGACAAACCAACCCAGCTAGTCTGGCGCTATACTGTATCTAAAGAAACCCATGCATTGGAACACCTCTGATATCCAAAATGATTTCTTAACTCTTTAAGGTAATGCTAAAGATTCTTATACAATGTTGTTCTGGTTTTGTTTTTTTTTTTGTTCAGTTAAAAGCCACCTTCATTTGCTCATTGATTCCCTTCCTTCCCTCTCCTCTCCTGACTTTCCTTAAACAGACTAAAAGGAGGCTTGGCCTAGAGATTGACATTCTGACCTAAAATTCTGTTCAGTTGAAATCAGATTGTTTGCTTTAATATTGAAAGGCTTTAAAATAAGAGATAACAGAAAAAGGAAAAGAACAAAGAAAAAGGTAGATATGTGAATAGGTTGCAGGAATGGCTGTGCGATACCAATGCTGAAAACAATACCTGTGGTCATAGTATTCATCAGGTGTTAAACTTCCAGTAAGGTAAGTATTAAAACCATTGATTACTCCTGTTCAGGGACAATAAATTCAGTGTAGGGTGGGTGAAAGAAATCTTCTGGCTTGCTTAGGGGGCTGGAGAGTGTATTTTATGATAACACAAAAGACAGGAAGCTGAAGGGCAATGTTCAGATACCAACAAATAGATACGAATGGCCTGCATTTCAATCAGAAATGAAAGATTTCTCAGCATCAGGTACCATCGTTGGTATGTGCACATATCCATATGGCGTATAAAGCATATGGTGGTGTAACCATCACTGAATAATCTAGGAGCTCCTTTCCAGTATATTTGCTATACTGTTGTGTTCCTAAATAGCTGTGCTCATATAATTTTCTTGGATTGGGATAAAATGTCAGAATAATGTTTTGAGATCTCAGTTTTCAAAGAATGAGCATGTGAATTGAAATACATATGTAACTTAAAACAAGCTTTAGGATTAGGAATCTTTGAATAGCTTGTTTTGGTTAACTTTTCTCTTGATCTGTAAACACCAGAGTTACTGAGCCGACTATAACGAGAGCAGCATGAAATAGTGGAAAAAATGTCTTATGTAAATTACTGGTCATGTCTTACTGACTACTTTTATTTAATTGAGAAGTTAGAAGCATCTGTCTTGTACTTCAGATTTAAGATAATTCCAAGAAGGGGGCTCTGGCAAATTTTGGTTTTTCTAGTATATCCATTGAACCCATTAATTTTAAATGAATTTTTGGAGTGCCACTGGAGGACTGTAGCTTGATTTTAATTTTCCTTGGTGTTTGTGTTTGATGTGGAATGTTTATACTTAACTGAACTGAGCTCCATACAGAAGTTGGGGGAAACTTGGCACCTTTTTTACTTGTGTTAGAGACATTCTTCTTTGCCTAATGGGGATGTCTCTGGTTTGGAGATTTTCCAAGATGACCTTCATTTATCATTTGTGGTGTTCTCTTATGGGTTTCTCACAGTCCTTCCTGATAGATCTGTTTGATTTGATTGTGCACTAAGACAAGAGAGAGGAGAAAGGTTTGGATATTTAGGGAGAAGGTCTGTGACTCTGACAGGAGCCAACCATTGGCCTTCTCTGTGTCCTGCTCCTGGCTGTGAATGAAGGGGTGTCTCTTGTGAGGAACAGGATAGGGGCGTGCTGAGTGACCTGATGCTGGCCGATACTTGGAGCATGGATTGAATGTGTGAGTACCCTCTGTCTCTTTTTCTTTCTTTATGCTCCAGGAACACAACAGGGGTCCAGCAAAAATGGAAGTAAATTGAGCAAAGAGTGTCTATTTCTGTCCCATTTCTCCAAATATTTCTGAAGTGCAGTGGTTTTGCCTGCCAGTCCTTGCTGCCAAATCTGGCTGCACATCCTGACTCAGGGATGTGTAGTTGAGTGAGAAGTAAAAGCTCCATTTGGCTCTAGGTAACTTATAATATGAATATTTATATAGAAAAAGTGGGAATGGGGAGGCATTGTGGCAGCAGGATGACTGCTGAGAGGAGACAACTGGACATTCATGTACTAATGAAGTTTGTCTGTTTCTGCTTCCATGCACACGAGAGATGTACTCAGATATACTTACTTAATTAATTTCTGCTATTGTCTCATTTTCTGTGTTCCTTTGTTGCCTGATCAATCTTCTTGTTATTTGAGCTTGCTCTTTTTCTTCTGCTGAAACTGATATGTGCATAAGCTGTAGAAGAGATAGCTGAATATTGGAGATTTTGCATCTGTGACTCATTCTACTGTGAACTGAATATATTATTTTCTTAGCCTCTTTAACCTTTAGAGAAGCATTGATACATATACACATATATATTTTTTCCCTTAAATGAGCAAACCTATCTCTGGTTAAAGAATGTTTAAAAAAAAACCCCTAAACTACAAAACCCGTGGCTTATTTTTTATGTTTCAAAATTTGGTAATTTTAGTGAATTAATGGTGGATATTTTGCTGCGTATGTCCTCCTAAAAATCAAATTCAGAACCCAATTTGTCCTGCTCCGGAGGAACTTAATTCCTTTAAATTTCAAAAGAGAAAGACCAACAAAAAAAAAAACAAACCCACAGTACAGATATAAATCTGCCAAATGTAAATTTTGTTTTTGAAAAAGCATTTTGAGTCAGTATAGGTTTGTATTTTGTGTTGCCTGCAGGGCTAAGTTTCTTTTTCTCCATCAGGTAACTCCTGTGTTACCTTTTGTGGACTGTAGAAGACTGCGTGACCTAAAGGGGAGTAAAGAACTCCCTTCCCTGTGACTGAGCCTGGGCAAATCCATGTTGCTCCACTTCCCATTCCTTGTTCCCTCCCGCTAGTTCCACATTGAGGAGTTCAAAAAAAGGGACCCATCCCTTCCCCTCTGTCAGGTTGCTGCTGCCAAGCAAGCTGTGTAACTTTTTTGTTTGGCTTGTGCTATTATTAACTAGGAATGCTTCAGGAGTAAAACGTAACGTCAGTATTGACAGCGTGTGAATTGTGTAGTAGGTGCTACTTGTAAGCAGTTCAGCCAGAGATTCATTCAGCTTTGTGGATGCCAGCTTTTACTATCACATTGTTAGCTGGATGCAAAATAAGGTTCATGTTTTTCCTTAGTGCAGTAAATGACCATGACTTATAAAATACTAGCAGCTGACATTGGCACAACTTTGATAAGCACAGAGATTTTTATAACTCATACTTTCAATTAATGCTGCTTTCTCATAAGGTGATGGTTCTCAATTGTATACAGGGGTGTATAGTAATGGCTATTTTTTTTTTTTTTTTGATACTTTATCAGAAGTCTTCATGCATCTATCCTTTTGTAAATATATGAAGCTGTAGAGGGAAAAGCAAGGCCACAAAGAGAATTGTTAAATCGGACTTGATGTGCTTTGCCAAACAAAGGAAAAGTTCAAACTGCATTGTAGATACAGTGCAAATGAATTTCTCTGCAGCCGTAGACACTCATCTGTGGTCTAATAAAGATCATTCTAATTCTGTCCCTTCTTCAAGACTTTACAGCCCTGTCTGCCTGGGAATCCTTTTCAGAATTGCAGCAGACAGGGTGGGAACCTGGGTCGCTGTGGGAAGTTGGTAAGGATCTGAATGGGGCCCAAAACCAGTGCTAATCACAGGCCATTTCAAATCGCCTACCAAAACCATGTACTGGATTAAAGAATAATATTTTAAATAAGAACTCAAATGTTCCTCTTTATATGAACTCTTCTTTTGAAAATCGTCAAAAAATCAAGACAGTTACAATATGTTTGAAAGTGCTGGGAGAGGAAGAAAAAAAGATACTGTTCACAAAGACTAATTGAAGCATAGAGATAGGTATCTTTCTGTATGTTCCATTTATTATTTTTCACCACTTGTTTTATTAACATGCATCTAGAGTTACATGTTGCTTTAATCTCCTTGATTAAGACTTGCTGAAAGGGTCTGTTGTTATTTATTGTCTGAGTGCCTCAGGTCTCACTTTTTGTTTTACATTAGCTGTGGCAACTACGTCTCACTTGAAAAGGAAATATTGTCGCTTTAGTAAAGTTTAGTAGGACCGATTCTCTTTTATTAAAGAATAAGAGAAACAAATCACAACAAACCCCCAAATCAGTTGCATGAGTAAATATTACCTTAAGGCAGAAGACATCACTTTCCTATAACTGATACACAGTAAATACCTATTTGAACAGCTTTCCAGAGCTGTTTACCATGTTTATTTCTTACCACAGGTTTGCTACAAGTACTACTTTGCTGATGACATGCCCGTTTTTCTCTCCTTTAGTGAATACATGTCTTCAAAGCAGAGATACGTTGTCTCTTCAGCTGGAAAGAGTTAACTCAGTTTGCCAGTGCTTTTCTGCTGAGCCACATTTAAGTAGTTCATTGGGGCACTGTGACTGTAAATGAGATATAGCATCCTGACAACTGTTCATGATTTTTTTCATAAATAAATAAAATTGCATCTGAAGATGTTCTACTTCTAAGGAATAGACAGTTAATGATAGTGCCCTCCCCCGCCAAGTCCCTAGAAACAAACTCACAGGAGTTTACTATGATTTCAGCCCAAGAGGGGAAAGTATGTTTCTAATGGAGGATTTTTTCCCTGTCAGTGAGTTCAGGAAGATACTTAAGAAGAGAATGAAATAAAGGTCCATTGTAAAGGTACCTAGCTCATCATTACCACATGCATGTTGCATGTTTCTGCTGTACTGTTGTCTTTGATACTATAAACTTTTTTTGATTTTCTTTTTCCCTGCTAAATTGTATTTTATATTCAGGAGTATATCTGGAATGATATAATTTAAAGAATATTTCTAACATATGGTAGAAGTATTTGTATGCTTGCAGATACCACTTGGGATCCCAAATCTAGCTATTAGATACCGTATTTTGATTTTTCTTTGTGTGTGTGTGTGTGTGTGTATCAGAGGAAGAGATTCCAGTTTTGAAAGGCACCAATTTTAATACCTATCGGCTAGGGAATATGAGATCTGCTTGGAGAACTGGTAGTTAAAAATGCCATTTAAATATTCTGCTCTGTTAATGCTTCAGGTTAATAAAAATTGCTGTAAGAAAATATTTTAGGATACAGATATTTAGAGCAGTTGGATTACTTTTGACAACAGTGCAAGGAATCCATTCAAAGCTGATTTCCCCCTTTTGTTCACTGAGGACCTGCAGAATCTAAGATAAAAATGGCAGTTGTCCTCAGGGCACCCTGAGGCATGTCATTAAAATTGGAATTTGATCCTCTTTTCATGGTTACTTGGGACAATCAACCACAGCAAACCTGAGAACTCATCAGTTTTCAGAAATATGACATGCCCTTGACTTTGTCAGTTTGGATTCTGTGTGCAAGATTTGAGTATTTCAAAATCCCTTTAGATGTCACTCTGTCTTCAAGAATACAAACATTGTGCCTGGTACTATATAATACAGTAAGTAGTGGTTCTAAACATTTCTGAGCCCTTACCCTATTTATGACAAGGGACAAACTAAACTGTAGTCATCAAAATAAAATGCTTTATTGAGAATTCTGAACACCGCTAATTGTAATGAATAGACATGTGTGCAGCCCAGTTCTTTTTAACCAATAAAACAATTTTTAAATGGAAAATTAGACTATCTGAAATAGTCTGAAGTAGTCTGAAGCTGAGTGAAACTATCCATCCTACCTGGCTGTGTATTTTTACTTGATAACTGCAGTTTCCAAAAGTATCTGGAAAATGGATGCAGCACAGCATTTTGCTGCTTATTTCTCTGTACCTGTCCTCTTACTGCTTTGAAGCACCTTGCCTTCCACCCTTCTGGGCTCCCCGATTTTAAGAATTTTCATACATTTTCTTTTTTTTTTTTTTTTTTTTTTTGTTATCAATAGCAGACTAATCCCTTTCTGTTCCCTGCAACTGAGCTGCCAGCAAATTGCATTTTGTCTCCATGGCAGAGAAACCATAAGCTGGCCATTTTGCCATCACTGCAGCTTGCTATTGGGAGCTCACTGATGCTTGATGTGCTGGAAGCCATATGGCCTCCTCTCTCTGCTCTTCCTCTTGCTGCTCCCCTGAAAGTTGCAAGTGGAGAAGGACCAGCTGCTGACACCAAGGACAAACAGGGACTTCGTTCAAGAGGGGCACAATGATGGTGAGACCTTCAGCTGTACCTGAGCTTCTCCCCAGGACATTTTCCCTCCAGCTATCTCCTGTCTTTAGACTTCCTGTAATATGCATATGCTCCTTCCTTCTGGTTTTTTTTTGTACATCTCTTTTTACTTAGTCTGTAAACTAAAGTTCCTAGTTAAAATGCAAATTATTTGTAACTGCAAATCAGTTCATTTAATAATTGGCATAAAAGTGTTACACATGGAGCAGCACAAAACTTGGCAGCGCTAGGCAGGAGGAGGTTTCGGTGCCTAATCCCCACCAGGCACATGGGTTAAGGTGTCTACTTGTGCCATTTGTGTGGGAAGGAGAAACCTTGCCTGTTCATGTGGAAATTCCTAATTGCTTTCTTCATTTTGACAGATTTATGGGTGACAGCGGAATATAATTGCAAGTAACATAACAAAGTAACACTCATGAGCACCTGTAGTGTTGCTATTATAAATAGGACTACTAACCTACAGTGTTGATTATTGTAAGAGTACATTCATCTAAAGTTCTCAATTTTTCTTGCTATGTGGGTTACTCTCTTGGAATTCTCCTTCAGTTTGTAAAAGAATTCCTTCAGTCTTCAGCCCAGATGGGCAATGTCTGTTGCCTCACTTTTCTCACCAGTTATTCAATGCTGAAATGGTTAATAGGATGTTTTAGAGGCAAGTGAGTACCTGGTAACCTGTTATTCCTCCCAAATTTCCAGTCTCATTATTTAAACTAACGCCTGGGTTTTTCGAGAATGCTTTGTCATGTGAAGTTGTCTTCTGAAGAAAGGTGTTGCACTTTGTAAGACAGAGTAAAATAAATTGTGCCTCTGTCACTCACGCATCTATATGCTCTGCAACACTCTGGGGAAAAAAAAAAAAAAAGGGTCCTTGGATCTGCTGTGATGTCCACTTCACTGGTGTGACCATTGAGGGGCTTCAGGTGGATAAATGAGGGAAGGATCCATGACGTAAGGTTGGAAGGAGTCATGAAGGTTGGTGTTTAGGGTACCTTTGTTGTCTGCGTACTTCATGCACTGAATATTCTTTTGCAACAGTTGACAAATTATCCTATTTCTTTGAGCGTTGGTGTCCTCTTTAAATTGAAAGAGGTTTTGCATTTTAAAAAAGAAATTTCACTGGCACAATGTTGTAGGAACACAAGCTGTAAAGCTTCTCCTATTAGTTATTATGATGACAGATAGTAAATATATATTACCCCTATTATAAAACCACATAGGAATATATCACATCAAGTAATTGATGAATAGCTGTCTTTATTGAGGAAATAAAGAAAGCTCAAGAGAGCGAGCAATTCTCTGATGTAGAACTATCCAGGTCTCTGCCTTCACCATACGCTGCGCTGGGAAGGCTGTGCAAACCTGGCTTTTGTCTGGTCCATTCCCCGCACCTGGGATGCAGGATGGGACTTGCACTCACAGGCTGGTCTCCCACCACCTCAGTCAACTCTGTAGCCTCAGTTGCTTCATGATCAGCTGAGAGACAGGTAGAGGGGATATGAAATCCTGGGTCAGGTTTTCTTAGAGACAAGGTAGTATTCTAGGTAGTAATTACAGGAATTTTGCTGCAGAGGTCTAAGGTCAAGTCCATTGTGTCTGCAGAGAATAAGAGTAATATTTTGGTAAGTCTGAGGCTGAGTGCAATGGTCTACTAAAAAAGACTAGTAACAGTGTGCCTGATGGTGGCACAAGTCAAAAGTGGCTTTGCTTGTGCCAAGTTATGGTGAGGAGAAAGTAAGAGCTGTGAACTTAAGTTTTCAAAATCTTTCCAAAACTTCTGCCAGTGGACTGGTCCCTGACAAGTTCCTTGTCTGTGTTGAATTGGAAAACCTGTCTATGGGAGGGGTTGATAGGTAATGCAGGTGCAATGACAAAAATTGAAAAAAGATTTATTAGGAACTAGAAGGACGCCTACGGGTGTATAAATGGTTTTGCTTCCTGTAGAAGGTGACTTCGTGTTGGATTGAAGAGAAGGTATGCCAAGATGTTATCGTAGGTTGATTTATCTTTAAAATTTATGATCAAGTGCTGTTTGCTACATTTGATGGGAGGAGGAATGTTCTTGGGGATTATTTGAGGATTGCTTCTTGATTTGTTTACTTAGCAATTTATTTTTAAAATCAAGAATTAAGATTGTGGATGAAATTTCAGAGGAAGGTGAGAGGAATGGAGATTAATTAAACTTGCATTTTTGTACAAATTCTAGGTTTTAATTACCTAAATTTATTTACATTTATACATTTGGATATTCCTGAAACAAAATCGCTAAACTAATGAAAGAATAATAAACTACCAACAAAAAGTCTAATTTAAGTAAGAAGAAAACATAAAACTTGGATAGGATTTAAACATTCTATATTTTCTTAAACAGCAGCTGAGGAGAACCGCTGGGGAACCAAAAAAGCAAATTGGCTGTCAAACATGACTGGGGGAGCGGGGGGGGAAATGTGTGTGGGAAGCTACCGACAATAATCACCTTTTAAATTAAAGGCTGATTTTCTACAGAAAATGCACTTCTGTTGCCTGATTGCTTGCCTCATGCAATCATTTTGTTTTTCAAAATGTCACCCCTTGAGTTCATACTAGTGTTAAAGAATTTCAAATTTCATTAATTGTAAGGAAAATTTCTGGATTACAAAGGAAAGCTTTAAAAAATGCTCAAAAGTGAAAAACGACCCTTGGACTAACTTCAAAGCGGGGAGACATTTAAAACAAGCTTTGCATAGGTTATTTTTAAGTACAAATTTTTAAAGTCGGTTCATTGTTAATTTTTCATCCTCTTTTTATTTATTTATCAATCTTTCATTTACTAGTGCTAGTATTTAACTTACTAATTTTGGAAGAATTTGAATTTGTTAGAATTTGTTTTCATTAGACTAAAGTAATTGCTTTGTGATCAGTTATCTGCTGTAACTCCATTGACCTTGAATAAGGGGTTGGCAAGGAGACTCCCACTTGTTCTGCTTGCTCTGCCTTTTCCCTACTTAAATACTTTTACAGGACTAATTTTTCCCTGTAGGTTATATATTTTATACCATAAATGAAAAATTAAATTATGCTGTTATTGGAAATTGTTTATTGAAAATACAATACAAACTCTGAATAAATTCTAGTGTTGTAAATCCTATATGTGGATTGCAGATGCTGTGAGACTGAGCCCTTACAGGTTCTTAAACTTTCCTCAGGATAATTTTAAAGCTTCACTCAGCCTAGGATTTTAGCTTAAATCTGTTAAACAGAAAGGTCTTAAGATTGTCTGTCAGAGTTTTCTGTAGACAGTAACACAAATACGGGGCTTACTCAAAGGCTGGCCTCTCTGGAGTCTGAGTATCGTGAGCAAGGTGCTTCAGAGCAAGATCTGAATCTAATATTAAAGATAAAATATTGATTGTTTAGATTTCTTGCTGAGAAAACTCATTAGCATTTTAATATCAGCACATGTGTATTTTCATATGACATTCTTTTAATTTATGTTTGGTCAATATGAAAAAGCCCTTCTTCTGAGCCTCAGAAACTCCTATACTTAAAGAGACATAGTTTTACTTCTGTGACCTTTATCATAGCAACAGTGAAGAGTAAATCTCATTCAAAGCATTTAAATGAGATCAAACATAACCTGCAGAGTAGGTAGAATGGAGATTCGGCTCTTTTTTTTGTAGTGTTTCTGAGCCTTCTTGCCTTTAGCCCTTTGTTGTTAAAGCACAACATCAGTGTATTCCAATAGCAGGCTAAATTGGTGTTAATGCAGGTGGTCGTGCTCTGAAATCACTGCAAATGAAATGTGAATCTGATGTATAAAAAATGAGTGCTCCCTTTAAATTTGAGCGGAAGCATTTTCTTCACATCCTCATAATGGAAACATTTTACTGTTGGAGTGACAGAAGTACACATTAAAGACAGTGTTGGTAATATATGTTAATACCAGTTACATGTGGATTTTTTTGGAGTATTTTTATCATGCTAAGCCCCACTGTGATGCATCTCAACAAACAGAACCAATTAATCATTGCTGATATGGCTTAGTTTTGGTCCATTTACTTGTCTGACACCAAAAATGCAGACTTGAAGACATTTAATTCTGAATACAAACTGAGGGATGTTTTGTTATTAAAACTGAAAAAGACCTTTTTTTTTTTTTTACATTGTAACGTTTGTGAATTTGAAAGCCTTAGATGATGTTGGTTTTATCTACTGTATCGTACTTTCACCTTAGTTAAGGATTTTGTGAGGGAAGGGAAACAGCTTGGTATCTTAGCTAAAGATGGTGTTGTAGAGCACATTACGTGGAAGTGGCAATTGGGTTTGTAAACTTTGTAAAGTACGTAATTCTCCTCCTAGGTTCTTACCTACCCGCATTTTTTATGTCTTTAAGTACTTCAGGCTCAGTAAATAATAAATTCAATTTACTGAATAGAAGTTTTGTCACTTAGAAATACTCACTTGGAATATATATTTTTAATTGGCATCAATGGCACACTTCCCAGGGAGCATAACAAAATGGATCATTTAATAGATGCCCAATCTCTCCATCCATCTATCTATCAGCGCAGCACATGATGTTTTGACTTTAATATGGTAATTATCTCAGGCTGACTTCAGAGGAAGAAGCTGCCACCCACACAGCAGTGCTTAATTACTTTAGACTTCAGTTTGCCAAGAGAAAAATTGACTTTTTTTTGCACATTGCATGGAATTGAAATGATTTCATTGTCATTTTATTTGAAATGCAGCCTGACATCACCATGGCATCATGGGAAAGAGAATGCAAAATTTCTCTGAAATTCTTAAAATAGGCTGAAAGCTGCCTTATATTTTAATGGTTTTCTATGAAGCCTGTGTTCACATTCCTTGAATGTTAATGATGAGCTGCTTCAGCTTATGGGAGGAATTTTTTTCCGTGAATACATTTCATTTGCAAGCCAATGAATGCAGGGTTGTTTTTTTTTAAAGTTGCCAAAACCTAGTGCAAACTTTGGCATTTTAAGGGCAGATGACTGTTCAAATTAATGTTTGCTCACTGTACAGTTTGAGAACATAACTAATAAGATGAAAGAGATAATGAATTAATGGTAGAGTATGGGCAGCTCAGGAATCAAATAAGTCATTTTTTTGTCATTGACAATCACAGCTATTATGAAATGAGGTAAGAAAGTTGCGTATGTGTGTTTTCAGCAACTGAAAGCTAAATTTAATATCTATGAAAATTAGTACAAGTTTTTATGTGTGTGTTGTTAAACATGCTGCTAATTGATTTGCCACGCAAATACTGGAGGCAACCTGCTTGAATTAAACACTGCAGACAGATTCTTGTGCTCAAAAGAGGAGGACTTGATTCCTAAGTGTTTTACCCTACATCCACTGAAGACAAAGAGCCATTTTGGGATTGATTTCAAAGGCTTTCTTGGGTCTCTTGCAACCACTAATGCCAGCATCCTAGCAGCTGAAGGGACAGGAGAGGAGATGAAGCAGACCAGTAGCTGGGATCCTGGAGGGAAAAGCTCTTTGTTGCCAGGGTGGAAAACGAAAGCTTGGGTTGGGTCTGGGCTCTGATGCCTTCCAGGGCTCTCTGTGGGTGGACGGTGCTTTGCAGGGCTGCAAGTGATGCTGAGGTCTGAAAAATATTTAAAGCAATCCTTCCCTAACTACACGGCACGCTGTTGGCTGTGAGCAGTGGCAGGTTTTGGCCAGTGGGCGGGCAGCATATTGTAGGCACGTTTCACCTGGTTTGGGTGCAGAACTGAGGCAGGAAAAAGCACATGCTTTTTTTATCTGTATCAAAATCTGTAATAAATCTTCACATGGTGAATGCTGCCAGTCTTGCTGTTGTAATTTTACCCTCAACAAGAAAATTCAATATACTGTCTTCCCAAATGGCAAATAAATAATATCCAAACTTTCCTTTTTAAGGTAAGATGTATCTTCTTTTTTCAGGTTAGACATCTATGTAGTAAAGACCCACTGAAATTATTATTTCGTTGTCACAAACACTTTTCACAAAAGAAGAATGCAGAGAAGCCTTTTGAAATAAAACTGGTGACACTAGAGAGTTTACAAATGCTAGCATATTAATATACAGCTAAAATAATAATAAAAAACACCATGCTGCTAAAGATGTTTAGTATTATCCGCTCGCTGCGGGAGTTTATTAGAAACTCCAGCTTTCTTTTATTAAAATTTCAATTGGCTTGGTGAATGAGATCCTATGTTAGTGTCATAAAGTGAGAAGCCAGAAGGAGAGAATATTGGCATTTAAGTGCAGATTTCATTTTGAAATAGTGTATATTATACCAGAATATTACATATCACAAATATTACATATTAGTGGTGTTAGAACTAGTTGCACTGGTTTCTGTATTCATCAAATTGTCGTTGTTTTCTGTGCCATCTGGTAGTTTATACATGTCATTTTTAAATATATCCTAAGAGGTTTTTAATATAACTATAAATGGAAAGCAAATACTGCATAGTTCTGTGAAGATTTTAAAAGATGGTTGGCACAGATGATCTCCCAGAATTGGCTTCGGTGTAAAGGGCTGAACTTTAAACCAAAAGACTAGACTTTTTTGGACCATTATAGGGAGGTCATGGATTTAAATTTGACAATCGTATCTTTTTAGGTAAATGATTTAATAGTGAGTTTTATTTAAGACTGCATAGTGGTTTTTTTTTTTTTTTTCAGCCACATTCTCACTTATGTAAAACAGCTGTGGGACCCAACCTTTCTTTTTTTTTCTTTTTCTTTTTGAAAGCTGACCACTGGGTTCTCTGCTTAACTCTTCCTACTGCACTGACCTTTGGTGGATAATACTGTATAAAGATGCTGAAAGCATTGATAAAGACTTTTTGTTGCATATCAGTCTCTGTATCTCCTGGAACCTTCAAAGAAGATGAGCTAGAAAAGCATAAATGACCAAGTAGTATGTGGGAAAATGGGTGGGGTGTGCATATTACTCATTTTCAGCCTTCTCAGAATTACTGTCCTTTGTGTATGCTTACTGTGACCTGTGTTGGTCCTTTGAAACATGCTGGGGGTGACGGAGGGTGAAGAGAGGTCTGGTGCAAAGCAGCCGATTCAGCAGGGTTAGTGAGGCAGGAACGTGACTCTACTCTCCCATTTCTCTGCAGAGATAAAAGGACCTGAATGAAGAGGTGGTCAAAGCTTTATTCTACCTAAGATTGCACAGAAGGACCAGAAAGTGGGGGTGATTTTGAGACTAAGTGGGTTTGTGTGTACATATATATGCACATATACACAATGTAAATGCATGTATTTCAAATCTCATTTTATACCTTTGCTTTTCAAGAGCAGCTCTGGACTGCTGTTTAATTCTGAATCGATATGTTTCCTTTTTATTTCTTTGTTTCACATAATATAACTTCGGTGGTCTCAGCACAGTGACATCTGGACATGTTGCAAAATGGTCATAAATTAGCCTACAGTCTTTCACATACTGGTGTAATTAACTTAAAGATTTTTCTATTTTATTTTTAAAGAGATTCCTCTGTTCTGTTGTTTGTGATTGGATAATCAGTGTTTCATTACTGGGTAAAGTGTTGCTTTAAAAGTTGATGGCACCAACAACTCAATCCAGCTGGAAGCCTCCATGACGGAAAAAAAATAATCTCTCTCACATCCCCCCATCTGGATTCTTCAAGATGCAGCGAGAAGTTTGCACTTCTGCAGCTGCAGTTCTTTCATGACAGGTTTGGTAAATTTTACACATGGCTGCCTGCTTGGAAAATATTTTCCAGATTTACATGTTTACAGCATCGACACGTGAAGCTGAAGAACCTTCCTTCTCGATTATGGCACAAGTACTCACAGATTGCACACTAACTTTATAAAATCTGGAAATGGATCATTTACAACTTTCAAACAAATCAAAGTGCCCTTTGATCTTGACTCCAAGTTTCCTTAAGAGCAACAAATACAAGTAACTTTTTTGGTGTTTTTTCCCTAAATATGGACACTATTAATATAACTGTTATATCTCTAGAAACTCAAGCAGCACATTTAGTCCATTTTTGTTTCAAAGTTTATGTCCTCGGAAGAGAAAAACTAATGCAGCAAATATAGGCACCACTGAGAACATTTTGTGATTGGTAAGTGTATTTACAGAGCCTGCACAAACTCAGCAAGACATACCCTGGCCCTTCCTTTATTCCCTCCTGCTTGTGTGGTTTTGTTTTCACTAATGTTATCACAAATTTGGAATAGCTTTGTTGGAGGAAAAAACCCGACAATGCATACTCTGTGGAAATCTGTAGTCATTTTGATGCAAATTAATTTATCCCATAACCTTCAATTACGTTTTTGTGATTCCTACATAACCACTAAACATGTTTAGTGGTTATAAAGATTTTTAAACCAAGCATTAAAAATGTATGCTGTTGGAAGTGTGAAAAATCTGCAATAATTACAGAACACTTGAATTTTAAAATATTGCATTAGGGCAGTCATCATCCACGATGAGTTTCAAGTCACCCTGTTGCCTATCACTACTATTTCCTTTGACCCGTCATTTATTCTAGCTTGAGTTATGTTTTAAGATTTCTGAATGCTATAAAAGTTTAAAAGGAAAAAATACAGCTTGCTGACAAAAAAAAAAATACGCGTCATTTGTTAACACTGATATTTTTGTTAGACATTGCTGGTTTTGCAAACGTACTTCTATCTCTTGTGAACCAGCCTGACTGGAATCTACGGTGCGGTATCCTCAAGTATTTTCTTAATGTTAGTCACAGCGCTGCCTGAAATATTTTACCTTTATAACAGATAAACTCTGGCACAAAGGACATGGAAAAACCTGTTTTCTGTAGCGAAGATAGACTTTAGGAGGAAAAGGCTGGGCATGTCAAAACCAAAACCAGCTTTGGAGAAATGTGAAGTCACATGGGTTAGTGGAGTAGGTGTCAGGTACCTCATCCACAAGGGGGGAGTGAGGCATCCATGGGCAATTGGGTTGTTTTATGACCTGCTTTTGGAGAGCTGAGATCAGACAAGGTTTGAGCTGAGCCTTGCATGTTCTGAGGCAGCTTTTCATTCAGTAATGCTTATTGAGATGGATAGGGGCTTCAAAAGGCTTTGTCTTGTTTGATTTGGGAAGTTCTGAGGGGAGGATGACGGCTCGGCTGTGGCTGTGCCTGCCTGAAAGGTGAGGCTTGGCTCATCTCTCCAACCTGGCTCTGCCGGCAGTGGCCCCGGCAGGAGGCTTGGAGAGCTTCAGTGACTGGCAAGGGTCAGACTTCGGAGCTCACCCTCTTCGTGGATAAGACAGGCCACAGAAATAGGTTTCAGATGGAAGTAGAATGTCTATCATTTTAGATCAGCTCCTTGTTAATGTTCTCACACATGTACACAAGTCACCCGCAGACAAGC
Source organism: Nycticryphes semicollaris (assembly GCA_013400055.1). Taxonomy (NCBI): domain Eukaryota; kingdom Metazoa; phylum Chordata; class Aves; order Charadriiformes; family Rostratulidae; genus Nycticryphes; species Nycticryphes semicollaris. The sequence continues at coordinate 917,299 of VXBJ01001163.1, read as the reverse complement.
AAACACCTTAAAATCCTTGATGTTTCCCTTACAGGCTAAGGAGAAGGAAAGATTTGAATAGAACCAGAACTGAGCCTGTGCCTTCCCTTCTTCTGCCCCCTTAATGGTTAAAAGAGTGCTCTCCCACGCTTTGTGGTGGAAGCTTCGTAAATATGAGAAGACAGCAAATCCGATGACTTTTGGACTCATTTTTACATGTAATTCATGGTGATGAACGGCTGGGATAACCTGGAGGAGCAAGATGAGCTAATGGAAGGGTGATGTAAAATGCAAGTCAAATGTTTTCTAAAATGGGGCATTGTCACTGTAGATGAGAAACGAGAACTACTGCTCTGTATTTTGGTATCCAGAGCCCTCGTGGTGGGCTGCAAGGCTGTTTAAAAAAGGAACAAAGCAACAGGCTTGGAAGGAAAATGCGTGTCTGCTTTTCTTCAAGAGAAAGATCTGCTTTTGAACAGAGCAGTGATGCTCATAAAACACTTAACAATGATCTCTAAATACAAAAAACCACACTGTATACATGCATTGTACAAGACTGCACACAAGCAAGGGAATGTTTCTGTAACTCACTTTTAGCTTGAATTTCTACCCAGTGCTATTTCATCTCTACATAGCTTTCTGATACATGGATAATTTTATTTGAAAATGAGCTTTACTGTCTTCTGTATCTCTGAAATAAACAGCCCTAACTGTAGTGCTTTAATCCAAAATTCAACAGTATAAAGATTTGTATTACTTTATCAAAGAAAAATCAAAATTCTCTAGTATAGTTGCAAAAGATGGTTATTTGAAACAGCTGCCAAACAGCTTCCAAATCCTTTTCCCTGCTGCTTTAATGTAGAATATCTTTACCATTTTTCCACAAAATAACTCTTTTTACTCTTATAGTAAAACTTTGGTAGTAGTATACTCTCATCCTCTTAATGTCTGACAAAATAGCTGTTAGTAAAACTCTTAGTCTGTGGGTTTGTTTATTCCTAATTTATTTAATTGTTTTTAAGAGAACGGACTTTATTATGCTAATAGGCGTTGATATGTTAAAGTTGCTTTTTGAGATTATGACTCCTTGTTTGCTCATAATTAGGATTAAACCTAAATGTAGCAGTAGTGATTATGTGAATGACAGCGCTGAGTGGAAAGAGAAGGGAGTATTTTATTTTTATCTCTGTATTCCATACTGCGGCAGTCATGGAGAAGGGGATGTTTGCTGCTCAAGTGCTCAGGGTCATCCCTGGGTTGGGATGGTGTGGGGGGTATTTGCAGCACTGTGTCTGTAGACTTTTCCTGATCCTCCTGACAGTCTGAAGCCTGAAAACAACAACAAAAAAAGTGCTTTTCTGAAATATGAAATGTCAAATAAGTGCTGCACTTATGCACCACTTCACACCCCTACAGTGTCCTGAGTTCGGCAGCTGGGCTCCACTGGAGGGAAGTGGGGAAAAGCTGTACTTTAGTAATGAATAGTTTGAAGTGGAAATTCATATAGTGTCGCAGTGGCCACTGTTGACCTCTTTTGCCTTTTTTTCCTCCTTCCCAAAGTGGAGGAACCAGTCCTCCAGCATGGCATGGCAGGGATTGTGAAGGAAAGGCAGCATCAGCTGTAGAATTGGGCATTCCCTGGCAGTCAGGAGGGCTACCAGCTTCTGTATACTTTTTTCTTTTTTCCACTTGCAAAAGCAGTGAGTGGTATTTGGTCTGCTAAATGGTCGAAACAGCACATATGTGCTTTTCTAAGTTTTCATGCCTAATATGAAAACATGTTTTTTTAGATCTATTTAATTTAATTATTAGCTATGTGATGCATTTTATGAAGTAGAGGTTGGAAATTTTTGTGTGCATCTATTTATAATTTTAAATAAACAGAACTCCTTGCCCATTGTTGTTTGTGTTCACTGAGAACTAAACTTAGACATCAGGCACAGCCCCAAAGTTCTTCAGTGGTTTATTAACATAATGACAAAGTAAGAAAATTTATTTCTTTATGTGGAACTTATACCATTGCTTAGATTTATGTGTGTGGGTCATTTCTTTTACATAACAAAGTATTCGTGTGTGCTATTACGTACAGGTGATTGCAGATCTGAAGGTGTACTAGCTTTCTTTGCTAGTGCTCGTAAAAAACCCCAATGTTGAATTTTATTACTGTAATTTGAAAGCATCTTCCTAGTGGGAAGGGTTTCTGGTCATTGAAATCAGCACAGAACATACAGCCTTTATTTTTCTGTTGGTGGGAGGTCCAATACTTGTGTGACTGGGAAAAGAGACAGAGGGGCAGCAGCAGTAGCTGTGCTTCTATCATAAGCTGATGGCAATGATGAAGGCTGAAGATGATGGTTTTATGATATCCATCTGGAGAGAGCATAACAGTGATGGTGGGATCTCCTTTGCTTATTCGCTTATTCTCTTACTTTTTCTATATGCTTTTTTTTTTCCCCTGCTAATTTGATGGGGACAATTTCAAATATCCTTTATTTTTGTTCAGACGAAGCTGAGAGAAAGAGTGAGGTGATAGTGAGGAGAACAGAAACTCTGTATCCCAGTGTACCTCTCAGCGAATTGACTGTTGTAATGATTCCTGTTCAGGGATGAACTTGACAGTAGATTTCAAAAGCCCAGAGATTAATGGGTAGAAAGCAGTTGATAAATTAAATTGTCATCCGGATGTCTTCCCTTTTGGCTACTTTATCACTCTATAAACATTTTTAATGAGATATTTAATGCAACTAGTTGATGTGAATGATGAAACAACAAAACCAAAATTTTTGTTTCCTTGCTACATGTCTTGCTTCAGAGTGGTGAAGAATGTAAACTGCAATGTATCTGGTAACAATTAAATATTTGAGTTTGTGAAATATAGGCAGTGATTTTAATTCCAAGATATTTGTTAGTGAGAAATTAACTTAGAATATGCTTTAAAATTCCATCTGCATAGCATGGGATGTGGAATGCTATCAATTTAGCCCCAGCGTGAGCCAAAAATATTCTGGCTTTGTCCCGAGGAACGTATTCTCATCATTCCTCATGAGCCTTCTAACGGTGACTTTTCATTTCCCGCTTGTTTGTTGTGTGGAACCAGCTGTGATAAGTGTGGTAGTCTAACCCTTGTCCTCTACGCTACGGAAAAGAGAGTGTGCTAAGTACAAGGTGGTATTCTCACTAGACCATGTTATGCTTCCATGTTGTTGCTGTTGCCATAAGCTTCTGCAAAGGGCTCTGATTTGTCATGTAGCACTTATTAAATTATCAACCAGGGCCCTTCCATACTGCTTAGTTTTCGTTCCTCCCTTTTCATCTCTTCAGAGCTGACTGGATCCTAGTGTCCTCAATTAAACTTTCACCAAGGTATTGGTTAAAGGTAGTGAATACAGACAAGAAGCTTGACTCATGGTTCTTCTGGAAATCTATTTGTTCTCACATTTTTCCAAATATTATGATGGAAAAAGCGTCATAAATGTCATTACAAGGTACAAATGAGAATAGATTCTCCCTCCCGCACCTCCCCTGATGAATAAGGTTCTTCATGTAGTATGGCTATGAGAGAGCACTTCTCAGGAGAAGATTTCAACTGGTTTGGTTCCACTGGGGATAGGTTCTTTGTGTGCTTTTAGTGCGTGGGGGAAGTACTTGAAGAGAAATGGGAAACAGAGCACGGAGGTATCAATAAGCAATTATTTCACAGAAAGCAGTCACAAGTCAAGGCTTTTGAGTGTTGAACTTTGTGAAGCGTGGTATGTATTTAATACCTTTTTGTCCCAGTTAGAAAAGCAGCTGTTAGGGATTTTTCCCTGTCTTTCTACTTTTCTCTAAACAGGAAAATCGCTAGCATAGTGTGCCCCAAGTGGGAAATGCTCTGTGAATTTCTCCAGATAACACTAAGCAAAGAGTTAAGCGATAGATTCAGCTTCTGCTGATTGTTGTTCATGAAGTAGAAGATGACCTAACTTGACTCTCAGATTTGATATCGTATTTGCATGTTGGCAGGCAGAAGAGTAAACAACATTTAACTTGTAAACTTACAACTTAATTAATGGTATTAAAGTAATTGAGAGGATATGAATGTAAAATGCCAAGATGCTGTTTTTATTGCACTCCGTACAAAGCAGAACTGTAGTAAAAGTAAGTTATTCTGCAGCGTAGAGGAGTATGCATTATTAGTACATTAATATTTGTATTTATAGGAGCTTTAAATGGTTTATATGGCAATTGAAACATGAAAAAAATATATCCTGGAGACTGCTAAGAATCACAAAGGACAGCAAATATGTTAATATATTTGGGTATAAAGTATAACGCCATGTATTTCTGGAATATCCCAAAGACCAGCAAAAGCCATATTGGTGTGGGTGTGAAAAGTTTTTACTAAGCTTTTACTGGTGTAGAGGATGCAGGAGGCCTTATCGCTGGGTGCCAGACGCATTGTCCTCTGGCAGCTGCCTAGAGCCATTTTTGAAGTTGTTGCTGTGTCAGAGGCTCTCCTTCCTTGCCTGTGAGTCCCTCAGACCTGCATGTAGCACAGTGGTGACACCACTTGCAGTAGCTGAGCTGGTGTTTCTGGGAGAGATCAGGATCTGTTTGGTTCAAGAAGGTATAATTTCAATAATGCAGCACTGACATATGTGATCAAGAGCCAGGGAAAAGAGAGAATTAAATCTCCTGTATTTATTTCTGTAGGCATGGGAGTGCATAGGAATATAATTTTGATGGGAGTGAATGGTTAATACAGTGTAATTAAATAACCTCCAACACTTTCCAATGTAACATTTCTGACAGTCATAATGCAATGGCAGAGCTATTAATTAAGTGGGTATATAGAAAAGTATGGACAGATTATCCTGAAGGGTAATTGAGTCAGGTAAAGATGAAATGAGAAATTTAAGTGTAAAAGTGGAGAGAGACAGAAAGGAGCAAAATGAAACATCTGTATTAAAGACTTGTGTAACAGCAAGTCACATAGTTGGATTGATATTCATTAGGCAAATGAATTTGTGTCCCATTATGACATGTTCTAGCAAGTGAACTCTTAAAAAAGCCCCCAAACCCCTTGATTGGTTGATTCATTGATTTGTTGGAAAAAATCTCATGTTTGGTACTGAACGCTATCAGTAGCAGTATGATCTGTAGAATTATTTTTTTTAATTGCTATGAATTTCCTTATGCTTTTTCCAGAAGATCTTTATTAAAATGCTGTAGGAGAATTGTACACAACTTAAATGCTTCTAGGAAAAAAGATGGTATACTTCCTACATGGTTTTTAAAGCTAGCCCTTAGGAATCTGCGAAGAATGTATCCCAAGGAAATATTCCTTAGGATCAGTAATCCAGTAAGTGTATGTATGCACATAGACAAAAAGGCATTGTTTCCCAGAAGGAACTGAAAACATTGTGACCATGGATATATTACTCCACTACAAATGATGGTAAATCCAACAGAGAGCTCTGCTGGGTTTTTACAATCTTGGTTTCTATGTATGTGTATTTTCAGCATTTTATCATATGAGGAACATCTTGTGGAAAAAAGTAGTTCAGCTTTTTGTTTGTAATTAGTGATATTACTAGGAAATCTTCCTGAAATTAAACTCTATGTCACCTTCTAACATACTCTTTTCTTTTAGTAGTGTACAACAGCGTTTGACCCTGGCTAATGTTTTTCTGTTGTGCCTGAGAGAGAGAAAATATATTTGCTGGTTTTCTACCCTATAACTAAATTAATGGACTCAGGGACCAATTCATTAAAATTTTATATCTGATTTGTTTGGGTCATAGCTCTGTTATAACTTGTTATAAATATCTTATATTCCTTAATATTGCATACTCTATTAAGATAGCAGACATTAACAACAATAACCCATCTGGAGCTAGAGGGAAAAAGCCATAATCATTTACCTTGCCAGCTGAAAAATTACATAAAAAACTTATGTGTTAAAAAAGTGATTTGACCCCTCTCACATGTAATCAAGGAAATTATAAATAATTAAATGGCTATGGGAGGATCAATAGAAACTGTCCACATTCCTCCCCTAATGATCTGATCCTTTTATTTACCCGCTCAGGAGTTCACTGAATGGTAGACTCGATAAAAGCCTCTTTTTTTTTTTTGTGGTGTTCTTTCACAGGACATATTGAACAATCCTTGCTGCTTTATAACAAGATTAAGGTGACACTGAGTCTCTACCTTTTCTATAGAAATAATTTCATGCATCGTTCCCTAAAAATACTGATTCTGACTCAAGATCTGTGTAAACAACCTGGGGGAGTGTTCTGCTCTGTTCCCACCTGTGAGGGGTAGGGAGGTAAGGAATGGGACCCAAACACCTCAATGTCATCCTCCATGGTTGATTACTGTACAACTTGCTCTTACTGATGCTTTTCTTCATTTGTGCCATTGCTTTTCTTCATTTGTTCCAAGCTCGTCTCTTCACCCTGGTAGCTGATTTCTTCCTATTATCCAATCACAGGGCATGTGGGAATGGTTCAAAGCTGTGCCAGGTGAGGTTTAGACTGGGCATTAGGAAAAATTTCTTTACCAAGAGGGTGGTCAAACACTGGAACAGGCTTCCTAGAGAGGTGGTTGGTGCCCCAAGCCTGTTAGTGTTTAAGGGGCATTTGGACAATGCCCTTAATAACATGCTTTCACTTGGTCAGCCCTGAATTTGTCATGCAGTTGGACTAGATGATCGTGGTAGGCCCCTTCCAGCTGAACTATTCTATCCTGTTCTTTTCTAACATCTTTTTTTAAAGAGAGGTGAAGAAGTCACTCTGGCAACAGAAAGGCAACTTTTGCATAAAGCAAAAAAAGGAAGACCTTGTGGAAAAAATGATCAGAGATGAACTGACATTATTAGAAAATCTATCAAGCGCTGATCTTTAAGACAACTCTGTACACACTCTGATGAACATAACAAGGGAGAACTACAGATGGGTTCCCTGAACCAGGAGGGACCTTCAGGAGGGAGGGGAAAAAAAAAAGATAACTGCCTGTTTTATTTCATTAGTAAACTGAGAAAATTGGGGTGGTAGTGGTGGGGCGGTTGTTTGCTTTAACTACAGTAATTGTTAATTCAGAGACCAGGAGTCCAGATTGTCCTTGACTGTATCAGGTGACAGTCTCACACCAGATGCTTATGACTCTAAAGAATGACAGAGGTGCAGATTCCTACTGTTATTAACTGCTTTTGTGTTAGCACCGTGCAAATGCTAACCTTGGCACTTCAAGTGGCTGGCCTGCACTGAATAGACTTTTGTGCATTAAAGAAAGTTAGTGGTAGCATTAGGGAAATGCAAGAACCTTTTGAGTGTGTTAGGAGATTTATGTCATCAGAAGTTTCTAGATTTTGAGTAGATTAACTCAATGAAATCATAGATGAGTGCTGCTTCTACTTCAGGGAAATTTGTGCACCTGTTTGAGCATAGGTAGATAGTTTGGTAGCGTAGTGTCTTCCATTCTTCCCTCTTAAATAAGATTTAAATTTTCTTTCCTCTAAAACGAAGGTGAAATCAGTGAGGGAAACTGTGGAGTAACTTTTTTTTTTTTTTTCGCTAACACACCATAATGTTAAACATGTGAAATTGAAAACCTGTTAAATGTGAAGCGTAGATCTTTCAGAACACTGTGGTGCAATAAAAAGATTGTGAATACTTCCGTGTGATACAATAATTTCAGTGTGGTTTTTCTGACATGTTTTTAAAGCATATCTCAAGCTTTTATGAAATCCATTTAGAAACTAGTGAAATATTTCTCTAGAATAACATTTTTCTTGATTGTAGGTACAAGATATGGTCACTTTTGTTATTAATCACAGTGACAATCTTTTGTCTTTAGGCCAAGGGCAAGAGTTCCTTGTTGTTGATCTAGTGAGTCTGAAGTTTGTAGTGGCATGTCATTAATATTTATGCTGCACAGGTAATAGAGTAAATATTAGGGCTATGAATTATTGAAAGTGAAAGAAAAGTAGTGAAATGCTGTTTATTAGTTTGGTTGTTATGTAGTTTTGTATGTCCATGAGAAATGAGGGACCCGTGGAAGGGAGCATCACTTTAAGTACTGCTCGTGACTTCTGCATTAATGGGAATTAATGTGCTTCAGCCCCACTTTTCCCTGCTGTAACAAGGTGAATAGTGACGGGTTTGCAACAGGCTTTCTGGATCATCAGCCCTGAACTGCTGCTGTTCATGGAGCTGATCAGTGGGCCAAAGTCTTTGGTAGACTTTATCTACATTTCTCCCTTAACTTTGGGGGAGGATTGTAAGAAAATCGTGTACATGCAAACCGGTGGAGTAGTGCAGGTGCTCATGTCTGCTAGAATGCGAAACAGGGAAATGAGGAAGGGCATTCTTTTCTTTGGGGACAGGAGAATTCTGCAATTTGTAGAAGGTTGCAGCTGGGCCTGTATTTAGTAGAGTGAACAAGGAAAGTCAGCAAGGTTGACATATAAGCAGAATGACATGAAGACTTGCACCAGCTATTGGACTTCTGACTTGCATATGCACCAGCAAAGTAACAGTTATGAATTAAGTGATGAAGGGTTACAGAGCAGCCTGCCCCAAATGCCAGAGAGGATCTTGCAATCCTCAGTCACTCAGGGACAGACAGCTCATCCAACTGATGGTTCTGTATTTTGAGTTGGCCAACAGTGAACTGATTTCCCAGATCACATTCTTGTTCTTAAAATATATTCGCTTCCTTGACTGTATTTTTTTTCACAAACAGTTTCAAAGCTTCATGATCCTTCTCTAGTAGTGGGTATTCACCCTGCATCTGGCCATGATCTTTTTATCCTGTTCTTTCAGTTCCTTCTCCCCTTCAGCCCAGCAGGTCTGTGGGGCAGCATTAGGACTGCTGGCTGAGGGGTACTAGCTGATAGCTTTCCCTTCCTCAGAGATGTGTAACATGTTTCCAACAAGCCTGTGCCCCCTCTGGTGTCACAGAGTCAGTTTGGACACCCACGTTTCTGTGAGAGCAGGAGAGGGTTTCTCACTTGAGGCTCTAACTTTGATGCCTGCACCAGCCTGCTGCCCTAGGCAGCTTCCATGCTTGTGTTATAACTGTCTCTGTGTTCTGGTTATTATTTTTCACTCTCTTACCAGAGACCATATAGTACTTCATTATGGATACAGAGAAATAGGTTAATGTAATCCACTTCAGCATCCACTAGCACTATTGCTAGATCAGTCAGGGAGATAGTAATGAGAAGGACAGGCACTTCTGTAGTGATCCGTGCAAAAAGTTACCTAACCGTATCCCAAATTACTGCTAAAGCCTTAGTACTTGCCAACAGTTAGCAGGGTGTGCTATCAAAGTGATCTGAGCTGCTTTCTGTGTTATGCATATCTATCTACATCATCTTGCTTTGTTCACCTTCTGTGGTACTTGTTAGTTAAACCTGACCGTGCAGGACCGAGCACTGTACAGGAGACTGAGACCTAATAAAGCTGTCTCCTCTGCTGAAGCTTGTAAGCAGCAGAGATGCGAAGAGACCCCCTGTGCCGTGGTGCTGACTTACAGTGGAGTTCAAAGAAAATCTGACCTGAAGAACCAAATCCCATATCACCTGGATAGGATGATTGTGTTTGTAAGGTAGACCAGGCTGATGACAGAGTAGAAAATCAGCTCTGGGGTCATAATTAAGGATCCACAGTAATTAAAAAATACATTCATTCAGGATTGAGGGAATTGTTTAGGTCTGACAGAGGCTGCCAAGGACTCCAAGCAGTGAGGCAGAAGCCAGCAGGCAGTGCTGGAGCTGGTCAAGCAGGCCAGCCCAGCCAGGGACAAGCTGTAATGCAGGTGTGACAGAGGACAAGATTAAGAAAATGTAAGAAGTATTGGGGCTGAGGAGGTAGGAAGCAGGATCAAGGACCAGAGCCAGGAATCAAGGTGTGAAGCATGATATTGAGGCAGACTGGGAACTCCCAGAAGGTTGCCTGTACAGACAGCTCTTTGACGTCTCCTGTCATTAAGCAGATGCATTGAATACGGTCTTTGTTTTCTGTTACCTCTGTCACTATTGACCAGCGACCGGAGGAGTCTCACTCCAGCTGGGCAGCGAGATCATTACATGCTTTTATTTTTGACACTGGCTTAAGTGTGGCAGGAACTGCAGTCCCTCTTGTCCCAGTGGTTTTGTATTGCCTACTGAGTTTGCAGTTCTTTATCAGACGGGCAGTGAAATTGTTTACCAGAAATTTACATTCTGACCAACCAGGCTGCCTGGGCTGGGGAGAATGAGAGGCGTATTCCTCCTTGGCCTATTAGGCTGGTGTCTGTCTCACCTTTGCTCCTTTGCACTGAGTCTCTCTGATTGCTTGAGGATGGCAAGGCTCTGATTTTGCTGACTGTGCTGCTTTGGTTCAGCTGTGAAGCAGTTACTTATAATTGGTGCCAAGGAGTAGCAATCAACTGGAAAAAAAAAAAAAGAAAGCACTGAGAAAAGTTGATTTTCTTTGTTGTTGTTTGTTTTTTTTTTATTCTCTGCAAAATGTTTCTGTGAGCTGAGGCTTGAAATGAAAATGTGGGTGGAGGGTAAGAAGACACAGTGGAGTCTGGTTTTCTGTGTTTTGCAATGAAAGTCTGCCTCTGGAATGCAGAAGGAAGAGGAAAACATGATGTTTAGCGTATATGCTGCTCATGCCCAGTTCTCAACATGACTTTTTATGATGTCTCAGGAGGGCAAAGGTTACGCATAATTCCTAATTTCAAGAAGGCTGTAAACAGTGCTCAGATTAAAGGGAGAATTGATTACAAAAAAAAAAAAACAAAAACAAAAACAACAAAAAAAAAACACACCAAAAAACCCCAGCAACAGACCTCGCAATGACCAAAAATAAAGATAATTCAGTCTTTTGGATATCTGTGGGGAAAAAGAAGTTTCCAAATGCTAACAAAGGTGGGAATTTAATCACTCTCCGTAATTACGTATTCCTCATTGGTGGATCTCAGGGTCATTTTCACACTACAGTATGGTTCGATTTTTTTGATTACTAACTGTTTACTAATATAGTTTTGTCCTTTTAAAAAGACACTGAATGTTCCCCCCTTAAAATAAGCAAGGTAATTTCTGATGTCAGCTACTTCCAAATATGCAGGAGACAAGACTACCACTACACCATGGTCAATAAAGGTCATTATCATTATTTGGATTTTGCCAACAATTTTCCTTTTTTTATTAATTTTTTTATTTTTAAGCAAACCTTACACTGATACATGAATATTGGAAGGACATGACATTGCAGCTTTGCAGCACAGCGTACTTGCTTAACTCTACCATAGGTCATCTGTTGGTTGTGGTCATTTTTAATTATTACTTTTCAAGCCTTTAGCTTAATAACATCTTATTATCCAATTTCATCTCTCTTGCATCTTGAGTTGTTAAGGTCAACCAGTTCTTACTAAATTTTAATCTCTCATTTCTTTCATGTCTTGCATCTTTTTGCTCTGATTGCCCTCATCAAATTCAATGATACCTTATTTTGTAATCACATAAATCAATACTAGCATTTCCAGGTCCTTGATCCAATTTTGTCTAAAAGGCTCAATTATTATCAACATTTTTTTAGTTCAATTTATATTTAATAGAGCAAGTCTCTTGCAATTTGAGTTAAAACTACTTAAATAAAAATTACAGTGATGAGAATGGTATGCCAAGTTCATCCCCTGACTTTCACACCTTTTCTGGTCTGGTTAGTGCTGCTGTGAAATTTCTTCCTGTCCAAAGGAGCTCTTTCCATGTAATTTCGTTTTTCATATATAAGGAGTTACTTCTACTGCTGTTGTTTTATACATCTACTCGTGCAAGTGCTACAAAAACCAAACTTAGGCAATTTGAAGATCAAGGAAGCTCCAGTTTCCCCAAAGAGATGGTGTATCAATTATTTTTTTTCATGGCTATGAGTGAATCTGGAACTCCCATACTTGTAAACAGTTTTTGGCTGTTAAATTGCTCCTGGTGCACATGTAATCAGGAGAGTGGAGTACGTATGTTATACTCAAATAGATTTGTTGTAGAGAGAGAGTGGAAAAGGATGCCAGGAGAATTTTTGAAGAAATACTTTACATTTTGAATTTGAATCCCTATTCTAGTTTTTTTAGGAGAGGCAGGTAAAAGACTTAACACTGATTCACTTCATTCTCCCTGGTTACACAAATAGGTGGCGAAACTTTGTGTGGAAACTGGTAGAGGTTTGTAACAACATAATTGCTTTGTCAGAGGGAGCCAACCTGAGACCTCTCCCTCCGAAGCCCAGACCTCTGCTGCTGAGCCGAAGGACTGGTCTGCTGGCTGTGTGCAGTGATGGGCGGCTGTTCTCTTTGGGTCAGCCACAGCGGGAGACAGGAACACAATGTGTTAGTGTTTAAAAGAGTTTCTTTTAGAATTTTTACTTTTTGGAAATAGGAATTATGTAAGTCAGCTACAGAGAGGCTCTCTGCTTAGCTGCAGCCGGTGTCATGCTGGTCACGCTGAGCCAATTAGGCTTCCAGAAGTCTAAGTGTGAAACTTATACCAGTAGCTTTGTGCAACAGCCACAGTGTTCGAACTGGAAGGGGGAGAGGGGAGGGGAAAAAAAGTGAAATAATTAACCTCCAGAAAAGTGTACAATTCCAAATAGTGCTCAAAATTACAATTCTGATTTTAATTGAAAGGTACTCTGGCTCAATAAAATTTAGAGCAAAGCCCTGCTGGTTCAAATTATTAGTGCACACCTTAGCCCTGGTGAGTTTTATATAGTTTCATGTGGCTCTTTGAACATTTTGCACAGCTTTAGTTCAACTCTATTGACCTCCATGTGAGAACCCTTTTATAGACTTACATAGAGATGAAATTAACTCCTAAGGAAGAGTATTAATGGATCGGGATTTCTCATAATCTTCCTTGGAGATTGGGATGTTTTCCAAAACAGCAGTATGCTTTTGAGTGGAAGAAAAATTACAGATCTGGGGTCCCTCTGGCTTAATTTAAGAACAGTGATATTTTAATAGGATGAAATGCTACCAGGTCAGGACTATAACTGTCGTATTTTAGTTACGGTGGAGTGTACTGAGAAAGGTAGTTCTGGCTGTCCAGGTAGCAGTTAGCTTGCCCCCAATTATATTGTTCTCCTTTTGAGTTTCACTTAGTATTGTTATTGTCTCAGTATTATTTTCTGTCATTCTGTGTCTCACTGTTGCATCCTGAATACAGCTGCAGTAATCATGTGGAGCGGTTTGAGCTGGCAGAGAGGGATGCAGGTGGCTTTTCACTTCTAGGTCAGGGGATTCAACAGGTGGGAGGAGAAAGCACTGCAGAATTGCAGTTCATTTAACCCTCTCATTTTAAAGCCTGTTCAGGAGTGCTTTGATGGCACATCAGAAGGGAGACTTTCAAAGCAGTGCTGAAGTGGCATGAGTTTATTTCATTTCTATCATTAGAGAAGAAGATGGAAGACTTACTATCTGCAAGGTTAATGACAATAAATTAGATAAGCAAAAGATGAAGGAAAAAACTTCCTTTGCTTCCGTTAAAAAAAAAAAGTCAACATTTAGGTTTCTGCAGGCAACTGCAAAGTACTGCATTAAAACACACTCTAATTTTTTTCCTATAGGCAATCCAATTGTGGATTTCAAGGGCAAATAATTTTCTTTCCCAATATTTTCTAAGTATGAAATAAAGGAATATTCACCACTCAGCTATCACACCTTTGATAAGCTAAATGCAGAAGTTACAAAGGATCTTCACTGCCTGTTGCATTTTATAGACAAAGGTTTTCTGCTGTACTAGTTCCATTCATAGTTTCCAGAAATTGTTTTCTAATGGTTATTTTGAAATTATTGTATGTTAGTGTATATAGTCCTTTCAATTCGTTCTGTATAGTCTAAATAAGTAATGCATGGAAAGAGGAGAGACGCTGGACATTCTAGAGATCAGTCATGGTGAATGCAATACGATCAAAGTCCTGAACAGGTAGGAATGATTTAGGAATTTGGTCACGTGATGCAAGGTTTGGATTGCTGTCTCCAGAAAACTCGACACTTCCTGCCTATGTTTACAGTGTGCAGACTAGCAATCCATTTCAAAGGCACAGAATGTACAAGAGAAGCTTCCGGAAAGGGCCAAGACCTTCATAAAAACGATAACATTCTTCGTCTAACCACACTGCCCAAGTTGGCAGAAGGCAGAGACAGGGGCTATGAGAATGAAGAACCACCCGCTGTAGGGGAAGATCAGGTTCCAGACCATCTAAAGAACCTGAAGGTGCATGGGACCCGATGAAATCTATCCATGGGTCCTGAGGTAGCTGGTAAATGAAGTTGCCAAGCCACTTTGAAAAGTCGTGGTGAAGTTCCCTCTGACTGGAAAAGGGGGAAACATAAACCCCATTTTCAAAAAGGGAAAAAAGGAAGGCCCAGGGAACTACAGGCCAGTCAGTCTTACCTCTGTGACGCGCAAAATCATGGAGCAGATCCTCCTGGGATCTCTGCTAAGGCACGTGGAAAACAAGCACGTGATTGGAGACAGCCAACGTGGCTTCACCAAGGGCAAGTCATGCCTGACAAATTTGATGGCCTTTTACAATATTGTTACAGCATTAGTAGATAAGGGAAGAGCAATTGACCTCATCTACCTGGACACTCTCCCACGTGACATCTTGATCTCAAAATTGGAAAGGCATTAATTTGATGGATGGACCACTCGGTGGAGAAGGAACCGGCTGTCTGGCCATACTCAAAGGGCTGCAGTGTCCAAGTGGCAGCCAGTGACAAGTGGTGTTCCTCAGGGATCAGTACTGTGACCAGTGCTGTTTAACACCTTTGTTGGAGACATGGACGGTGGGATAGAGTGCATCTTCAGCAAGTTTGCCAACAACACCAAGCTGTGTAGCGTGGTTGACACACTGGAGGGAAGGGATGCTATCTAGAGGGACCTAGACAGGCTTGAAAGGTGGGCCTGTGCAAACCTCATGAATTTCAACCAAGCCAAGTGCAAGGTCCTGGGTCATGGCAATCCCAGGCACAAATGCAGGTTGGGTGGAGAAGGCTGGAGAGCAACCCTGAGAAGGACTTGGGAGTTTTCACAGATGAGAAGCTCAGCATGAGCTTGGAATGTGGGCTGGCAGCCCAGGAAGCCAACAGCATCCCGGGCTGCATCAAAAGAAGCATTACCAGCAGGCCGAGGGAGATGATTCTACACCCCTTTTGAGACCTCACCTAGAGTACTGCATCCAGCTCTGGAGTCCTCAACACAGGAAGGACATGGACCTGTTGGAATGAGTCCAGCAAAGGGCCATGAAAATGACTAGAGGGATGGAACACCTCTCCTATGAAGACAGGCTGAGAGAGCTGGCTTGTTCAGCCATGAGAAGAGAATTCTCCAGGGACATCTTATAGCAGCCTTCCAGTACCTGAAGGGAGTCTACAGAAGAGATGGGGAGGGACCTTTATCAGGGAGTGTAAAGATAGGATGAGGAGTAATGGTTTTAAACTGAAAGAAAGAAGATTTAGGTTAGATACTAGAAAGAAATTCTTTACTGTGAGGGTGGTGAGGCACTGGAACAGGTTGCCCAGAGAAGTTGTGGATGCCCCATCCCTGGAAGTGTTCAAGACAAGGCTGGATGGGGCTTTGAGCAACCTGGTCTAGTGGCAGGGGGGTTGGAACTCGGTGATCTTTAAGGTTCCTTCCAACTCTAACCATTCTATGATTCTATGATTCTATGATATTTATCTAG
Organism: Nycticryphes semicollaris; assembly: GCA_013400055.1. NCBI lineage: Eukaryota > Metazoa > Chordata > Aves > Charadriiformes > Rostratulidae > Nycticryphes > Nycticryphes semicollaris. Next base: position 901,604 of record VXBJ01001163.1, on the reverse strand, counting down.
TTATTAATCTCCATTTATGTCAAGTCTTGCATTTCATATAGTGTTTGTAACCACTCATCTCTTGGTAGCAGTAACTTACAAAATGCACATAGTGGAAAAATACATTAAATTGACAAGATTCCTTTCCACCAGTATGTGGGAGTAGTGGATGTGATGTTTCCATCATTCACATGTACCAGCTAGCTGGCTTTGAGCCACTGTAACTTCTAGTGGCCATGGCAGTGACATTACTGAGTGATTCCAATTCCTGCTGTGTGTGCTCGTTGCACTGTCTACCCTCTGCAACTGCTTGAATGGTGACATGTTGCTGAGGGCTTGACGAAACAAGGAGGCAAAGCTGAGTGGTCTCAGCTGCTGTTCAGCTCTGACAAATTTGGCAAAACTGGCAGGTGGAAAGTTAGGTGTCTCCTTATTGCTGAAAATGACAAAAGTACACTTTTCTGCCTGATTTTCCACATATGAGCGTGCTAGTGTTCTGTTAGTCAGAAGTCTTTTCATTATAGATTGCTCAATAGAGTCATTGTATAAATACATTATTGGAGACAGAAAGATAATTTATATATTTTCCAGTTTTTTTTGCTGTGTGGGTATGACACAACTCCTGGCTGACAGTAGTTCTGGAACCTTATGAAATACACAATCACTTCTACGTCCATCTGACTGATGGCACTATTAAAATTGTAAACTCATGTTGATTGAGAAATGTGACTTCTGCAAAGTTATTCTTTCTTCATATCTGGTTGTCACGAGGCACTGTGTAATGATGTCATTTCAAAATAGAAGCATATCTGGCAATAATTTTGGAGATATTAAATTATTGCACCAGTGGTGGATAAGAAAAAAAAATAGAATTTTCTATCTAGAGGTGGACTGAGACTGTTACATTTTCAAAGTGAATTAGGTGTTGATGAAAATGTAATAACAATTACATGTCAGTGGAACTGAAGTAGGATGACAGAGAACTATAATAGAATGTAGTCAGCCCATAGCTAAAGTAATGAAGAAAAATACCCCCAAACATTAGCACTATTACATATGTAGTTCTTGTGAAAGAGACGTTTGTGTTCACCTTTATATGTATGTATTTTTTCTTTTTGAAACAAAGACCTATTATTTCAATATAGAGTCGAGTATGAAGTTCCAGTTTGTAGAACTGTTGAGTAAGGGAATGTGAGATGATCTGTGAAATTATTCCCATCTCTGGTATTATTCTGCCAATGTCCCGTGTTTATATTTAATTCTGGTCATCACACCCTTCTTGAAGAATGTCAGCAGTGAGCATCATTGCTTCTTTTTGTTTTACAAAAGAGGGGAGGTAGACAGAAAAGAGAGAAAAATATTTCTAAATGAGACACATGAGAGATTATGTTTCCTGATTTTTGGGTGTGGATTATAATGGGTTTGCTTGAGTGCATCTAAACTGTAAAACTATTTTTGGTCTCTTAATCCATTTGCCTAATACAGACTTTTGGCATCTAAATCTCAGAGCGCTTGAAAGGTGGATGTTTTACTTTTTTTTCGAATCAAGATACATGGAGAAGTGAACTCGCTTTGGCAAGCTCTTGAGGAGCAAAAGGATGACAGTTTAGCACCATTCATGGTTGGTGGTTAACAACATATCACCAGGCTAATATGTGATGAAGTAGCCCATCTTATATTACATTTGAAAAAAGGAATGTTCTGCGTGCTCTTGCTATTTACTGAGTGGGAAATTCAACCTCTTATACATGCATAGAAACATCCAGGTACTTCTTGGAGCAGTGCAGTAGCACACAAGTGCCTCTCTTATTAGTAACACAGATAAAATACAGTTGGCTTGATAGATGATGATTAGCATGACCTCCGAGTTATCAGTCTGTACTGGAAAACAGCAGGTGTAAAAGAAGAACGAAAAGGCAACAGCAAAATTTGGAGGCAAGAGGTTAGCAGCAGGCATAGTCTCCTTAGTTATGGTGCTTCACTCAAGAAATTACACAAACAAAATAGTCTTCTGAAAAGCAGATATATCAGTAGTTTACCTTTCATTTGTAAAAGTGATATTGCTTGCATGTTGTTTGAAATCAACAGGATTTCAAAATGACATGAGTCTAGAAGATGACATGAGACATTCCTTTCTCATCACAGTTCACTTCATGGAACCAATTTTTTTTCATGGGTGTGTGTTAGAATGTGTACAATGATATATGATATCTCCATTTCTGGTTCCAGGGAAGAGTTAAATTTTTAAAATACAATTTGTTCATCGAAAGAGAACATACGCCATTTTCAGCCCCATGGAGGCTCCCCAGTTTAGAGATTCACTTGGGTTCAGGAGAAGATTTCTGTTTTTGTCCTTCCCTCAGCTGGATATTCTTGCTCCTCTCTCCTCTGTTCATACCCAGAGTCTGCATCATTCCCATGGATTCCTGACCCCTGTGCTTGTCGCTGCCCTGTGTCAACAGGCAGGTACTTCTCTAACCAGTAGCAGGCTCCCTTGTTCCTTGGAATGTCTTATTATGAGACAGCAGTTTTGATTTTTTTTTTTTCATTTAAAAATATAACCATCCTGTCACTTGTACTATCCTCATGTTCTAGTTTGCGTTTAGACTCTCTAACAGATTCAAAAAATATCAGGTGGAGACATTTCTTATTTCATACTAAGCTTCTGTATCTGCTTTAATTTGCTTAAGGCAAAATATTTTTACAGTATGGTTTGGAAGTAGAATTTAATAAGGATAAAATTCTGGTACATGTTGCAGTCATTCCTCGAGTCTACAAGTGTAGCTGGGTATTGGCATCTATATGCGCACCCACACATACCAGCATGCACATACACACACATATATGCATTTTAACACCCACCACCCTTGCAATCTGGTAGAATACACACCCCATTATGCACACACAGGCTGTTCTATTGCATAGTAAGAGGGAGAGATGCACTAATGTGTCACTAAAGAAGCTGATGAGAAATCTTGCTTTGTCTTCGGAAAACATCTTGAAGAGAGAGGGTGAGAAAAATTCGCTTTTGCAGCAGGAGAAGGATGAAGGTGCAGGAGAAAGAATAGGTATTGTGCAAGGGGAAAAAAGGTAAATTCCTAAATGTGCCGTGTTGAATGTGAAGGAGTGATTGAGACGTAAAGACTATTAGGAACAGAAAGTGGAAAAGAGACAAGATGGTAGAAATGAAGAGCCTTAAGTATCATGAAACAGTTTGGAAAAAAGTCCTGCTGGCAGGAGAAACTGAGAGCATAAGTGAATTAAAGTATGAAAGCGGTTGAACGGGGAGGGGTTTGCAATGGTGTGTCTCAGGGAAAAAAAGTTATGATGAAGGGGTGGGGTAGAGAATGAATACAAAATAAAAGTGAATAACTGAAGAGGAAAAGCAGCAGCACACGTACTACTAAAACTTGGACAGTTTGAGTTTATTGTATTATATTACCTGCATTTCGTAGTCTAAAACAAGAACTTGAAAACAGAGTGAAGAATAGGTTAAGATGAATTAAGGAAGTGGAAAATTTAATGAGAGAAGGGTTGTAGAACTAGCTGAAATTCAGGGGACCACTGGTTTGCTCTTCTCCACAGCGATGATTAAATGCAGGAAACCCTTAAAGCTGTATCAGTGTCTTCGATGCTGAGCAGAGTTTTCTGTCTCTTTTTTTTTAAAAAAAGAAAAAGTAAGAAAAGAGTATGAATAATACTTAGTTGCTTGATTTACACCTTTTGTGAAATGTCTTTGTCCTTTTCATGTTTGTTTGGAAAATTTCACTACAAACTATTTACAAATAATAAAACAATCCTACTTATTTTCATAAGCGTCTGTACTAATAACATTCTTACTTAGTAAAATGAATTAAACATGACCTGCATAATAGCTAAATATTTGTCATGGTAATGTTTTTTGTGAGAGATGAATTATTCTGAAGCGCTCCAATCTTCCAAAATAAATCCCAGATTGTGTTATTAGAAGGTAAAATTAAAAAAATGGATAGGACTTATTTTTATGCAGATGCACCATAAGAAAATTAGAACGTTTTCCATCCAAATTACATATAATCTTTTCTCAAAATACTTATACGTAACCGTGTGAAGAAGAAAGCTCGTGCAATGTAAGGTGGCTGGCGGTTTCTGAACACTTACCAGAACGGACCAGGACATTTATTTAGATGTGTTGCTGTGTAGACCATCAGCCAGGTGATAAGCTTTGGTTTTGTGCGTGTTCTGAAGTTTGTGTTCAGTTCCATTAATAAATGTGTATGGATTTTGAAAACTAGGTCATCAGTTGGACAGCATCTTTTTATTATGATGTATAGTCTGCATGTGTGAACAACCAAAATAATTTTCATGCATACTGTGAATCATAGCCCTATTTTATTCTTAGTTTTCACTTTTTCCTTATATAAGCAAACTTCTATTGATTTTGAGCAGATTTTCCTTGAATGAGGGCTGAGGAGGGACTGCGGTATTTAGCCCTAAGGATTTTATAAGCTAGTATGAATCATAAGAATTTGGAGACAATATATTTTCAAATGATTTCCTCTCAAGTACATTACTACATCTTGCACGCTACTAGGAGCCATGTGAATGTTGTTACCATATGGATAAACAAACTCTTTCTCCCGTTCCCCGTTCACTCATTTTTCAGAACCTCCTTAGTTTTCTTGGCAGGTTGTTGTTGCAGAAATACTATTGATGGGGCTCCTCAGCTCGTGCACCTTGATTCTAACACTCTGTCTGAAGAGCCTGGTATCTGGCTTTTTATTTATCCACAGCCTTCTTTTGAAGACAGCCCCCCTCGGTATAAATCCTGACAGTCTGCATCAAGGCCTCAATCTTCTTTCTCCTTGCGATGGAGTTTGTGATCAACAGCAAGAAGTCAGCTCTGTCTCCTTTAAGTCTCTAGAGTTTTTAGAGCTCTGAAAATACCAAAAGCATGACCCTCGGATATATATATTATTTTTTCCCCTGAAAAAGAACAAAGAGGAACTTGTCAGTCAGTCTTTTTGAAAGCAAATTCTGGCAGGGAAACTACCGTCTGCAGCTGTCATTGGGCTAAGGGTATAAATGTGGCCCAAACGTGAGGCACAATGTAAAGCAGGGCTCAAATTGATGCAAGAAGTTCGTCAAAAACTTTCTGACCTTGTACGGTGGCTCCTGTGAATCAGGACATGTGCGTACTGTCAGTTATGGTGTGCTGCTCACAAGCCTTTCCACCAGAGGTCATTTGCCTTGGGATTTTTGGTGGCTCGTGCTATCATAGTATATATGGAAAAATAGGTATTTTTGTCTCTGAACCAGAGCCTAATGTGCCTGAGCAGTTTCACACAGATTTAAGGAGAAAGCCAAATGAGAGAAAAATCTGCATTTTAAATTACCAGATAAATAAAGGTGTTTCCAACGCTTATGCGTTCATGGTTCTCAAACATATTAAAATGTTGATTCAGATTGGCTCAAAAATTTCTGTAAGTGTTGTTTGTGGATTTTTTTGGTGGGAATTTTGAACGCAGGTAAATTATAGGTATAGATTTGTGGGTCCAAATGGATTCTTTTAAATTTCAGTAGAATGTTGTTGTGCATTAATTGGAAATACATGGTATAAACTCATTAAGAAGTGATGGAAAAGCAAAATAAACTAAAGAAATGAATGAAGATAACAACCGACCTTTTTAGCCTTATGACTTGGAGGTCAATGTAAGACTACAGTGAATACTTGTAAATTGCAAGTGCGGGTGGAAAACATGATGTCACTCTGAGAAAATTATGTGTTTTTGAAAAAAGTAATTACCGTTCAAGAAATAAGAAGGGTATCTAGTGTCCTGCTTGCTAATCAAGTATTGTGTATTTGTACACCACTCAAATGATTTTCCTTAGTGGCTGCACAAAATACAGCTTCTCAGGTGTTATCTAATATGCAAAATAATATATTCAAAAAAATCCTCAAAGCCTTTGTATAATTATGTCTGATAGCAGATGTAGATACTATATCAGCATAAATTAGAGCATTGTTCCAGAATGCTGCTCCATTTAAAGTTACGTCAGTCAAGGGCAGTATTAGAGGTTGCTTGGTCTTACTGAGTAGGGTTATTTCCAGAGATATATTCTTTTTGATATAGCTAAATAGTTTTCTAAGTGCTTGTTTTTTAGCTATAATTAAGCCTTTGAACATATATAGCTGTTCCAATAAAAATCTCATAACTAATGAATTAAATCTGACAAAATCCCATTGGAGTTGCATTTAATTTATTAGCTTTAAAATTCTAATGGATATAGCGATAGATGAGCAAAGAATTCAGGATTATCAAACTAGGAGGTCAATAAGTATCGCATCCATTTTACAGATGAATATAATGAGGCAGTGGGAGGTTAAATGATAAATCCAGTAAAGAAAGGTGTGTTAGGAAAGAGTGGAAGCCAAAGCTTCAGTGAGTGCAGTGGTGTTACAGGGAAAAAAAATATGCATTTTCACTCTTTTGCATACACTAGAATTTGTTTCTGCTTAAAGGATTCTAGTTGTGTCGTTCATTGGTTTAGGCCTCTCACTGCAGGAATGGCATTATTCCTTTGAAAAGCGAGAAATTTCATCTGTCCTTTTACTAAGTTTGTTTCCTTCTCCTTCCTTGTCCCATCTTTGTGTGACATTGTGGAGCAGATACATTTTTTTTCTTCAGAAAAACTGAAAGTATTAATTCAATCTATAACTTCAGAGATGGAAAAGAGTTAATAGAAACATTAATAAATATAACCTTAATAGGATTTGAACTCACAACCTTTGAAATATGAATTAGAAATTTATCTGGTAGTCTACACAGAGTCTTTCATTAGCAGCCATGGGAATTTACAGGTGTTAAATTAGTTAGAGAAATGCTCCACTATTCCATGAATGCAATAAAAACATAATGAGAACTACAAGGAAATAAATTAATTCTAAAAAAGAAATCTAATATAAGGGCAAGAAAGTTCAAATAAAGCCTGCTCCCTAATTTCTAACAAGATCTGTGAAATGTCACCAATATTAGACTTAATATTGTATTGTTATGCTTCACTTGTTGAAATATTTTCATTATATGCAAACTTTAGTGAATTTTTAGCCTTCTCGCTTAAAAAAAAAATCCTACAGTTTAAATATTTCCGCGTAATAGTTTGCCTGTTGAAATTATATTGTATTTTAATAGGATAGAATTCTAAGCCCCAGGTCTGAAGCTGTAGGTAGTACAAAGCTTGCCGTTCACAGGTGTTGATGAGCCAGGAGAGGAGGAGCACAGAGCTTCTGGAGGCAGATGGAGCACAAAGCCCCGAGCCTGCATTTGGTGGGGAGAAAGGGAAAATGGATCAACCAAGTCTCGTTTATGTTTCAGATATGTGACAGCTTTAAAAATGTTAGAGTAAAAAATATGCTTTCACTTCAATGGCATTAAAATACTGTTATCCCAGTTGGCTAATGCATGAATTAAAAAAACATGACCAAATGTACAAAAGCTTCGAATTCATGGTGTGAAGGCTTTGCAGTATGTGTTAGGGGACTTAATTTTATTAATGCAATTTTAGATCTTGCATTCCTCTTCTTCCTTCTGGTTTTAGAAAAACAAAAACTCAGGTGTAAAGCATTTTCAGCCAAGAAAACCCCAGGAATTAGTGTCTCGGTGTAGGCAGAATGAAGAAACTTGTTGCAGAAGCTTATAGATGATAGCTCAGAGACCGTGTCTGTGGCGTCAGCAAATCCATACTGTACACATCCATGTAGAACCTTTCAGTAGATTACTCCCTGCAGTGTCTTCGCAAGTGTGATGCTGCTGGTGCATATTGCTAACAACAGCTCTAACGAGGGAAACAAATTATGCTTCTTGGTGCAGAGAGTAGTTCATTGGCACACAGGAATGTAGAAGAGTCACTCTGGAGAGGTCAGCAGAGATTGCCAAAAATCTGATCCATATATTTGTGCTGGCAATTTATGTGTCTTTTGACACAGAAGCAAGGGCTGAAGCAGTGAGGTGGGATGTAGTACAGTGCTCAGCCCTGTCTGGAGGAGAAGTGTGGAAAAGAGATGTTGCTCATGTCAGGAAGCTTGTGTTTAATATTTCTTTATTAAAGCTGCCTGTGTCAAGTTCTGAATGCTAGTATATCATTTGCAGAAATAGATAGACTCAATTTTTCAAGAGCTTCTGAATTATAAACTGCTCTGTGATCTCTGATCCTCAGTTTCACACAACCTGTCTGAACCTAAATGTGGTAGAAATCTTAAAAAAAAAATCCAACCCAAAACTCCCAAACTGTTCTGCAAAGACTGTTACAAGAAGAGTGTGAGAATGACAAAATGCTGAATGACTTCTGGCATTCTCTTTCTATTTTTTTCTTGATTAAGGGAGCTGCAGAAAATTCCTGGATTGTGTTGACCTCTTTTTTCTTTTCTTGCTCTGAATTACTTCCGAAGCATCTCTGATCATTAAGGAGTAGATAATAATTTCAAAGTTTTATCCTTTGAATATTTTTCTGGAATATTTAATCAAGTAGATAAAAATAAGATACATTCAGCTTCTCTAAATTTATCCTGCATGTTTCCTCTCTCCAAGAATTTCTGATGATGATCTACAGCAACTGGGTTGAGCAGAATGAAGGTCTCCAACCCTTGAAAGAAAGTGGGGTGGAATACCCAGGTGTGTCAGAGACTTCTTTTTCTCCCAGTGAGGAAAAAGAGTCTCTGCTGCCTGGAATCCTTGCCTGTTGTGAGTGAGCAGCTTATGTGGTGATGGTACAGTCTGGTCCCTCTTCTCACAGCTTTTACTTAGGTTGTTAAATCCTGATGGATTAGTTATGGGACATTTATATTGAGGAGATTCAGACTGATTGTCAAGTTAATGTCTATTGTTGTGTGTTGGTTTTCCTTCATTTTATGGTAGTTGTTTTGTTTTCTAGCTTTTTCTATTGGTTCCCATCTATTTTATATCGTGATGTATCTTCGGTGTGGGATCCTGTAGTAAATACTGTGAAACTAGGACTTGTTGGCAGCAAACACTACTTAGGATAAAGTTGTTGTTAAGCTCCAATTCAGTTTTATTGTATGACTTAAAATGGGTTAGAAGACTGTTTTGCTCCTTTAGAATTGCATTATTTATATAGAAGCATATTAGTTTTATATATTTAAATAGATATTACTTATATTGAACATATATAGAGTATATTCAATTTAATACATTTTGTGAAAATGCTTGGGAATAATGACATGTTGTGACTTCTCAAAATTAAAGATGAAGCATGCACCACCATTGCCTACCACATTTAATGAAACGTAACTTTTTCATTTGTTATATTGGTCAGGTAATGGCATTCAAATAATTCAGAATTCATAGGCTTTGCATGTAGAGTATTCTTATTTTTGAGATTTAAGACCATATGTATTCTTTAATGTAAAGTGGAGCGATTTATAACTAAAGGTGCACACATCACTGTGTAGCTTTGTGTGAAAAATAGTTGAGGAACATGTTTTAAGATTTTAATTCTTAGGAAAAAAAAAGAAATGGCCACTGCAAACCACACAGTAATCTGAACAATCCTTAGAAGTCCTGTCTGATCATATGTTAGTTAAGATTATTTTCTCTAAAACACTTAGAAATCACTTGAAACCTTTAAGATTGCTCACACTTATTGAATTAATGTAAATATATGGAGAAGTCAACTGAAAAAATACTTGTTTTCAAACACTTCAGATGTTTTTGGAATGTATTTTACGCTCCAAACTGAGTTAGTCTTTATTACTCTGCTTCACTGCATTTCGTCTATTGGAAATGTAGCTTTATGTCCTTTAAAAGGATTTTCTAGTTTCTTGCACAATTTTCTTGCTGGATATCTCTTTGTTACGTAAGTGAGAGCCTTTGGGGGCTTTTGAGTTTTGTTTTTTTACCAGAGGGGTGATGGAGGAGACTTGAAAAGTATGCAAGTGTCTCAAGGGTCTACAGTACCTCTAGAAAGTGGCTTAATTTTCCCTCCTTAGCATGGTCAGACAGAAGGCTGTTGAAGTTTCTCTCCAAACATTATAATTTTGGCTGTGTAACTTTCGCTGAGTCCAGATGGATCTCATTCCTTGCTGTTGCTATATGGTCTTCTCTTCTGCATGTCCCATTTCCAACTGGGGACCTGAAGGGAGCTGTGTGCTGACTTCTCAGTGTAAAGCATGACCCCTACACTTCCTTCTGCTACAGTAAAATATGGGGTTTGGTTTTTTTCCCCTCAGGCTTGTACCAAATGACAGAAACAGTTTAGGTGACCTTGTGTCCATGGTTAGGTCATCCCTTTAAAAAGCAGCTTCACTGCAACGTTTTGCTTGGCAGTGTCTTTCCAAGCATTCCGCAAAATAATCTGTAACATTTAACAACTTGAATCCAAATTACTCCCTTCCTTATAGTAGTGCAGACCCAATGACTCCTGTTATTTTCTGTGGTTAACTCAGTGGGACAAGCAGCTGTTCACTGCACTCTGTGTTTTTTTCCCGCTGATCATCTTTAATTGAGCTGGGTCCTTCTCCCATATACCCCATCGATTCATATAGAATGAGCTTTTTACCCCTCTCTTCAAGATGAGCTTAGCTCTGCCTTATGAACTCAGCCCATTATTCAGCCTCTCTTGTACTGGAAAATCTCTGATTTTAGTGATTTCAGTCATACTCTGTTTTCTGTCTCGTGCATTCATTTTACTGTTCTCTTTCTTGATATTGTAATATGATTTAGTTTTATAGCTGATGTTTTTGCCTGTCACATGCACAACTTTTATTGGATTTTTTTAAACAGTTTTCTCTTCTTAGATATTTATACCTCTGTCTTCATTTCAATGTCGTCCTACCTGTTACCTTTATATGAGAAGTTAATTCACTTTTTCCTTGTCATATTTTCTTCTTCTTACTGGCATTGTTTGAGTGCTACTATACCACTGTGTTTTGATCCAATGATAATTTTTCGTACTTTCATTTATGTTCCTGAGGTGAACACAGGCCAGCTGGTGGGTCCTGGTTCTGCCCAAACCTGGAGACTGCCCTTCTCATCTAGCAACTCCAGCAGTGCCCTTTCTAAGTATCAACATGGTATCCTACAGAAGATTGCTTTGACACAGCTGAATTGTGTCTTTAAATCACAATCTATTATAGGAAGTATGTAGAAAGTACTAAGAATACTCCCCAAAATGTCTGAGGGGCTGACTCAGCTGAGCTAAGCATTTCTGAGAGCAAGTCAGATTGTGATCCAAAATCTTGAAAAAAAGAGTCATGTGCTTCATGAGTCCCCTGCCTCATGCGTCCCAATCCTGGTCAGAGGGAAAGCGCTTCAGAAATGTGAACCTTCCTCCTCTAATAAACGCAGACCTGTGTAGTACTTACAGTGTTAGTAGATAACCAGGCTCTTGCTTCCAGGAAAAATACAGAGACATAGTTCTGGGATTTAGCATCTCTCCTCGCTCTCTCTCTCTCTTTTTTTATTTATTTTAAGAACATTAGAGTTCTAGAAAGGGTCATTACATAGACTAGCTCAGTGTTTGATAACATTACAACAAGGGTCAAAAAGTCAAAAGCATCAGTTCTTCAAGCAAAACACGCATAGCAACACTGAGACTATTACTAGAGAGAGAACAACAGATTTTGACTCACGTTTGATGGGATCTATCCTGTATTATAAAAAGTACTTTTAGCCTGCAATTCAGCAGGCTCTTCTAACGTGCTCTAACTGGTGTAAAATGTTATTGTGCTGATTTGGACTTAAGACGGAGGACAAAAATAAGGCAGGTGTGTATTTGCTTCCTGTAGCATGCAAAGTCTGGAGTAATTTATACATGTAAATAAAACAAATACTAAATAGATAATTAGATAAGTAATAAATCGTACAACAAACAAATATAGCCTAGTGAAGGTGGTGGGAAATTCTGTATGTTTTTTGGGCCTGGAATTTGTATGCATTGAAAACAGCCCTCAGTAGCTGTCTGGAAGTCTCAACTTTCAGCTAGTCGGCTCTCAGGCTTCTTTGTTCAGGGCTTTCAGAATAACAGCTCTGGATTCCAGCGGCAGTATGGCACACCGTATCTTGGGGTAGTGGAAGGATCTAATTTAAATATACCAGTACTTTCCACAAAAAAAAAAAAAAAAAGTTAATGTTTAAGTGTGGCATGCAAAACTGAAGAATGGCAGTCTGTNCCCAGCAAATATACTACTCCTTTTGTAAAGGCCAAGAAATTAATGACTGATTTTATTCTTCCCCCTTGCAGCCTGCACAGGGTAATTATGTATTATTAATAATGCAGCAGTACAAATGATATTAAATGAACTACATTTGTTAATGTAGATCTTATCCAACTGTTTTTTTCCATTGGTGGACTGTTTCTCATCAGGAGGTACTAATTAGCTGTAATATGTGGAAAGATGGGACAGAAATCCAGTCAGATAAATAGGATAGATTTGGAAGAATCCAGGAAAGAAGAACACCGTTTAAGACTGTTAATGTATTATTAAGAGGAGAGATGAGAATTTATGCTTTTTTGCCTTTCCATACATTTCATGGTCATTTGAAAGCTAGAAAGTATCAACTCTTGTTCTAGCAGGGCTATAAAGACTTAGAGAACATTTCATTTGTCAAAGCTGTAATGCTGTTTTCTTTTGCAGTAATAAAAGTGTATATAAAAGCTATCAAAGTCTTTGCTATGCTTGCTTTTGCATTTATTTCAACTACTGTGTTGATGAAAATTAGTGATTGTCTGTTGCTTTTAGAATTTTTTTTAAATCACTAGCCTCTTGATAAAGCTTGCTCTCTCTCTATTTGAATAATTTCTTAATTTTTACAGCTATATTGTCATACATTTAAATGTGGTTATACACTAAATACACAAGCATAAATGCATAAATACATAAATGCATAAAGGTAAAGATTTTATCTAACTGCCTCTTAAGATCAATGGAAAGATCATTGTAGACTTCAGAGGGTGTAGTATGAGATCAAATAATTGTTCTTATAGTTAATGTGCAGTTGAGACCCAGTCTATATCGAAATAAAACCCACATAATCTCATTTGAAAGCAGGTGGTTGCACCTGTGTTCACAAGACAGAAATTAAATTAATCTCATTCATTAGTAGGCTTAGTACACATTTGCATTGTGTTTCTTATTAGCAGAGTCCACTGGTTCTGCACACTGTGGGACCATTATCATCTAACTACACAATTTTATTTTCCTGCCCTTTTTATAGGCACTGGGTTTCTAGAAAACTTAAAAAACTCCTTCCGTATAGAGCGCTGTGAAACTAGAAGATTGTTTGAAAACCTGTGGTAGCCAGCTTGACCCTTAGGCATGCAGAGGTTTGTAAACCACCACAGCAGGCACTGTTTAAAGTCCTTTAGCAAGCTGGATTGCCTCATACATTTTTAAAGATGATCAATTATAGGGCTTTATATTTTCTCCACAGTGAGGTAATTTGCTCCTCTTTCTTAAAGACTTCAACCCTTTTTGGTTTGGTTTTTCCCCCCGCCCCTGGCAGCATGTATGGTCATTGGTCATGCTGTAACAAGAACTAGGATGTCCCAATACCATTATCTGATACAGAGCTGGGGATGTTTGTAATGGGTGAGGGGCACAGTAATGCAGCCCGAGAGCCGAGCCCCAGGGTCCACCTCCCAGCAACCCTGTGGCTGTGGGACTGGGGAGGCTGGTAGGAGCCATCAGTATGGGAAAGCCAATGGCATCCTGGCTTCTCTTAGAAATAGTGTGACCAGCAGAAGTAGGGAGTTGATTGTCCCCCTGTACTCAGCACTGGTGAGGCCACACCTTGAGTCTTGTGTTCAGTTCTGGGCACCTCAACACAAGAGAGATGTCGAGGTGCTGGAGTAAGTGCAGAGGAGGGCAACGGAGCTGGTGAAGGGCCTGGAGAACAAATCTTCTGAAGAGCGATTGAAGGAGCTGGGACTGTTTAGTTTGAGGAAGAGGAGGCTGAGGGGAGACCTCAACGCTCTCTACAACTACTTGAAAGGACATTGTAGAGAGGTTGGTGTTGGTCTCTTCTCACAGCTGATTAGGGATAGAATGAGAGGGAATGGCCTCAAGCCGCAGCAAGGTAGGTTTAGGCTGAACATTAGGAAAGAATTTTTCACAGAAAGGGTGATCAGACACTGGAATAGGCTGCCCAGGGAGGTGGTTGAGTCTCCATCCTTGAATGTGTTTAAGAGTTGTTTAGAAGTGGTGTTGGGGGATCTGGTGTAGGGGAGAACTTTGTAGAGTAGGGCTGATGGTTGGACTTGATGATCCCAAGGGTCTCTTCCAACCTGAATGATTCTATGATTCTATGATGCACTGTCATAAATGTCAGCCTCAGCAACCATGGAACTGTGCTCTTAAAGCTCTGCACAGAAATACATACATTCAGAACTATGTACATTTTAATACAACCATTTCATGTAATTAAAATAAACAGATAAACAGATCAATATGTTGAAACAGATGTATAAATATATAGATAGACATATTGCACAGAAACCTTAATATTTCATCCAAATGAAATACTCTACTCCAAATATGCCCCGTAGGAGTTTTGCTCAAGGCTATGCTTAGGTATACTCAAAAATTCCCGATAGCTACTCACGAGGGAAAATATGTTCTCTTACAGATAATTGCTACTGGCAGCTAGAGACCTAGAGAATTTGATGTGCAATAATGTGACCTGACTATGTATTAAACTTTTTTGAAGGACATGCGTAAAGAAATTTTATATGCTTCTCACACACCTTAGTTTTTTTTGGATTTCACTTGTGTTAGCACATTTTTAACAACTTGCCTATGTTTAATATATGTTAGTTTTCATCCTAATAGTTCTCAGCCATAGAAGATCCTAATATTATGGAGTTTTTTTCAACACAAATGAGCTTAGAAATGTAGGGTGGAGAGGAGACGGAAAGAAGAATAAAGCCCAGCTGACTTGTAAGGAATATGTAAACAAAACAGAGCTGCATTATTGATGATAGGACTGGAGAAAACGAAACCAGTAAATATTTTTTCTTTAAAAATACATGAGATAACCATTCAAGTACTGCTTGTTTCTCTGCAATCAGTTTGAATATTATGTTGTAAGCATCTACTTTTATCTATATACATGCTAGTTAGCACTCTGCTACCTCTCAGGAAAGCTTAAAAGATGATTGTCTTTATGTAAACAGGTTGTGTTCTATATTGCCTTTTGTCCTATTGGAAAGTAGATAGCAATTTTACAAAAGAAGGCAGTTAAAAAAAGAGATCAGAATTTTGTGCTGTTAGACTTATCTTTTCCTTTAGTGATTTTTTGTAATATTTGTTTTCCGGTATTTGGGATTATTGCTTAGCAATAATGTATAGTTTGAATTTTCATAAAGTGCCGGGAACAGAAAATGAACATCCAAAAGATACAAAATGACACAACTTCAATAAATATTTTAAAATACTGTGTAAAAATTGTTGATATAGTCTTGTTTTGTTGTTGGCAGATGTTAATTGGCAATAAATATATATACATTGTTGTTCACTAGCCAAAGATAAAATACTGAAGTAACTGTTTCCCTACATTATAAACTCCTTTTATTCCTCTTATTTATTTAAACTCCATCCCAGATTCCAAATTTAGATCTATAGGGGATAGAAGTCCCTGAAATTTTAATTTTATCTTTATACTTTACATTATTATTTCTATTTTTACTTTTTAATACTACATATGAATTTAGAGAGGAAAGCAGTCTTTGTAGGTTGTGATTATTTATTAATGCAATGTCGGAGTTTACATAAAACATCATTTGACCATGTTAATAGATAAGAATCCTCACAATAATTTAGGTTGTAATAAGTGGTATTTGTGGATAATAGGAGAATGAAGATTATAGGAACTAATTAAAAAAACAAATTGCATTCATGTTGCTTCAACCTCTTTGAGCCGGCCAGTTTTCTGGGGTTGCAAACTTCCTCTGGTGTATCACAGTTTTACAGAGGTGAGGTCAGTAAAGATGGGTTGCTGAGGTTCAGCAGGTCTTTGGTCTCGATCCTGCTTCCTTCTGAAGATCCCCCTTTGCATTGTTGCCGCGCAGTAGATACAACGTTTGGTAAATGGGGTTCTAATGAGGAATTATAAAATTGTCAGATGGTTTTGTCTGGAAGGAAATCCCATGGCTGGATTGTCCATGAGGTGGGCATAACTTAGCCGCTTGGCTCTCCCCTAATGTGCTTCAGACCTGATTTCTCTACCTTGCTAGAGATAGTTGAATTAAAAGTTGTTCTGTTTGAGCTGCAATGGGAGTGGTTTTGTGCTCTTTCAGTTCCATGAGAAAGTATCTTCCTCTTGTATCAGTAGAGTTATAATCACACTGGGAGGGACATTTATTTCCAGCTTTCTGTGTGGTGGAGACGATCTGGTCCCAACTGCTGTATTGTATGGGGTAGACAGGTGGCATCAGGCAGTTATCAAATAAAAGATAAAGGCAGCAGCAGCAGCAGGTTAAGGCCTCAGGCTCAGCAAATACTCGATTCAGCTGCTGCAGGTTGAGGCCCGAGGCAGGACAGTATAGCTGACTCCTGCAGAAACAACATCAGACCTGTCACCAGTGCAGTTCATCCATGAATGTGTGCAACAGGGATGCTATGGAAGCCATGTGGAGCCGCGCAGTTACAGGTCAGCCATGCAATTTGCAACATCTGGCTTGCTCCTTAAATCCAGAATTCCCCCAGAAAGGGAAATTGGGTAATACCGGTTGCAAAAACCACCCCTTTTTATTGAAAGGTGCATTATAAAATGAACTGTTTTGATTCCTAAAAAGTTGTTTTTGTGGAATGTGAAAAGAGAAACAGGTACAAGCGAAGAAAGCGTAAACACAGATGGACTGGGTGTCCCGGTCCTGGCTATCTGTGGCTGCTGAGTGTCCCATTGAGTTAGTGACAAAATCCTGAGGACCATGGGAGATGAGAACGTACAGGATTAGCAGAATTTTTTCCCCATGAGGGAAAGCATGAAAGGAGCAGTCCTTTGTATGTACCCATCTATATTCAAGCAGATGTGTACTTCTTTCTCATATGCATTTGTCCTGACAAAAGGTTTTTAGCTCAAAGCTCAGTCCATTTTTTCAGTATCTGACTAATAATTGTTTCCTTTCTTTCTGTAACCTCTGCCGCTCTTGGATCCTTAAGACCAAAATTGGCTGTAGCAGCTTTATTACTACAGTTTTGAGCAGCAGTAAAAATCCTCCTTTCTTCCAAAAATAAAACAAATGTATCTACGTAAATGAGCAGAACTTTTCACCTTCTACAATTTAAAGCATAATATGCATATTGCAACAAATAAAAACCCCCAAATCTATTTTAGTCCTCACAATGGAACTTTTAATCACTTCAGAGTGGAGGCAGAGCAAGCTATTGCCTTCCCACAGTTACTCTATACGGTCATAAAATTTGGGCTTGTTATTTCTAGCAGTGAGAGCATGAAGGGAATGGGAATCTTTCCATTAATATGAAACTACAGATCAATCCTGAGAGCACAAGTTTTATTCCTTGTAATGCTAGACCTCAATAAAAAAAAGTTAAGTGAAATATAATTCATAGAAGTCAATTGATGCATTGACGTAAGAAAAAAAAAAGAGATTGTGCTGTTTTTAACAGTATCCTGCTCTACAGTCTTCAGGTGGATCATGAATCAGAAGGAAAGGTCTGGCTCTCCAGAACGTTGTGTCTTCTTTACACATGAAGCTCTTTTGAAATCAGTGTCAGTACCACCTGTTAAACTGCTAACTTTAAGAGCTGCATCCAGAGAATCACTGGGTCAGTGCACCAAGAAGTTTTTGCTTTTGTCAAGAGTACTCCATTGGTTTGAAATAGAATAAATTTGCCTAGCTGAAAATAAGATTGTTCTTTTCATAGAAAAGAGAAATGAGAAATTCTCTTGTCTGATCAGTGACCTCAAAATGTTTGGGCAAAGAAAATGTATAAACATACTCTGTAATTGCATAATGATTTATGTTGGTGACAGACAGCTTGTCTGTCTGAATCCATCTATGGGTGTGCTTTACTGTGATTTCTAAAGTAAATGCTGAGGTCTCAGAATTCAGGGTGGCAGTTATGAAATATTAAAAAAATCCACAGGGGATAAAAATTTTTACTGCTAGACACCACTTAAAAACTACATAATTACTGAATAATCATTTTTTGCAATGAAAAGTATCTTAAATTTTTGAAATAATGCACATTTAACATAGATTGGTACCTCTGAAGCAGATGTCTCCTTGACATGTGCATTCAAGCTGTTGGTGGTGACCTTGTAGGGCAAAGCGGTTTTGAAAATTAGTTTTTGCCTCCCAATCTGTGAAAATAATGCTGCAGTGAAGATTTAATAAAAGTCATAGCTTCTCATAGAAGCTTATTTCAGCAAAGTAAACTATTAATTAAAATAACAAATGTCAGCTATTTCTCAGCTTGACAGTTAACACAACACAGCTTTTGCTTAGCATGTTGTACAGAATGTATGGGAGGTATACCTATAATTCATTTTAGCTATGTATGGTTCACTTCTTATATTTTAATACAGTGATAAATTAACAAAAAAATGCTGCAGTTTTCTTAGTGGTGTGAGAGCTTGGGGAAAACCCATCTGGCATGTAAATAGCGTATGGCTAAAATGGGGAGAAAAATGAAATTAAGGAATTTCTGAAGGATTTTAAGCTTGGCAAAGCAAAGGAGAACATTTGTAACCCTGTCACTTGCCTTTTATGTTCAGTTACCCCCCGCAGTGAGCAGAGGCAGAGGGATGGGAGAGGAAGGTGTGCATTTTTATTGCAACACGGGTTTTGCTTAAAATGAAAAAAACCAAAGGGGGTGGGGGGGAGAGGGTGGGGTTGTGGTGTTGAGGTATGTCCCTGTAGGTGAAATGCCAGTCGGGAGTTGAGACAGAAGGCAGCTGTAGTCATGCGAAGGGGATTGCTGGATCTTAGCACCACTCAAAGCAGCCCTCAGGGGTTTTGCCCAATATTGCCACCTCTTCTGCCAAGCGGTATCTCCAAAGGACATAGGAGGAAGCAGCGTAGCTGTCTGTGTCTCACCTTGCCTGTACGCAATAGTTTTGCAAAGGAACTGAAACACATTCTTTACCCAAGATTTACATCCTGCTGTGGATCCATTTCTGTGAATTCCGTCTGCCTTTCTTGTCCTGGTGATTTGGTGTAAAAACGGAGAGATGAACATCTGAGGTTCTGGTTTCCATTCTTAACTTGCATCTAAGCAACCTTCTTAAGCCTGTGAGACAAACAGGTTGTAAGTAACCTCTCGTTTTGCAGTGCACCCAACTGCTTTCTCTCTCCTGTTGGAATCCCAGAACTAGAGAGCACGCCTTGAAAAGCATGTCCTTAACCTCTGCCACAGGTTTCTTACCAACCAGGCGTATATAATGCTTTTTTTTTCCTGTCTGAATGGTTTGTGAAATCAAGATAACTCGGCATTTGATATTCTTGTAGAGTTAACTGCCCCTTGCAGCTGAAAAAGCAAGTCGTGGAGACAGGTGAAAGGCCAATAGCCAATGTAAATAAGGTGATAGACTCAGAACAGTCTAAGCACAGATCCAAAATCAATCAAAAAGCTTATGAGCCCTCATCTCTGAAGTCAGCTTTTAAAAATTTGATGGCCAGTGACTAGGAAGCTTAAAAGTCAAACGCAATGTACTTGCTGTGTTTCTGCAGGAGCGAAGGGTATTATTTCCTACATGAATGTGACTTACTGTTTGTTTGTTTGACTGGGGGGCTGTTTCCTGGAACATGCTTAGGAAAATCACTTTTAAACAGTAAGACAAATGAATAGATTCTGCTGTCTCTGATTCTTTTCTTTATTTTTTTTTCTAATTCTGTACACTGTGGCACAATGCTTGTCATAGTCAAGGGAAGGAACAGCTTATATGGGAACATCATCAAAATACTGATAGTGCAGCTCTGAAATGTCTCCATAAATAGTTGAGAATGTACCAGCCGTAAAGGAAAAAAACAAAACAAACCAACCATTATTCTAACTGTTTTTCTTTCATGGAGTGAAGCTGAACCTGTACAGAAATCCTGAATGATTTGCAGCAACACTGTACAGACCAGTTAAACAACAACAACAACAACTGACTGGCTAAAGATGTTTTAAAAGCGGGATTCTAAGATTCGTCCTTGTTTCTAAGTCAGTGGTTCAAGGAATTGGGGTAGAAAAAATATCAGAAGTTAGATGTTAATTATAGGGCTGTTCATAGAAAAAACCTTCATGCAGCATTCAAAAAGACACTGACTGAATTGCAACTTCTATATTACAGTTTTATCCACACTGATGTGCTAGCACAATTTTAGCACAATTTTGTCAGATTCTGGCCTTGATGCTGTGCTGTACATTGCATTAAGTAGAGTCATTGGCAAAGACTACAGCTCTGTCACATTAGCTTTCTTGTACTCTTCTTCTTGAGCTTGAGATCAAGGTATCTGGTTATTTGGTATTTATAAAAATAAAGAGAGTAGGAAGTAAAAACATATTTTAAAAGTAATTAAAATGGCTTTTATTGCTCAAAACCCTTGCTTGGACTCACTAACAAGCTTGAGTGAAGAGATGAATCTTTTTATTGCTGTAATCAATGTAGCTGTAACTGACAGAACTGATTGCAATGAAGTAATGGGAAGGAATCACTCGGTTGGCTGGAAGACTCTGCAGAGCAATTCAGCAGGAGGAAGCCAGGAGCGGTGTATAGGAGATGAGAGACTTCGTTGGCAAAAGTTGTTGAAGCTTTCACTGGCAATTTTTGCCTTGTGAATCTGCAGTCTGCCAGTCTCTAGGAAAGGAGTCACTCAAGGTACTGAAGACAGCAAATACAGACATTAAAGGCTGACTTGTGAACTCGGTACCAAGGGATGTGTCTGCTGAGAGAGCTGAATCCTGATACTTGTGTTTCTGTGGTTAGAAATGACTGTTATTTCAGCTCTGTTCTCATGGGAAAGCCTTCATTAGGTGCGTGTTTGGCCCTCCACAGCAGACTTTTTGAATTTGAGAGGGGAGCATTTCTTGAAAGCTAAACAGGCTGTGGAGCTTACACTTAACAAGTGATTCATTGTTTGAAAAGGGCAATTTATTTCAAATTAAATTGTGGAGTAAAATGTATTGAGGTAGAGATCTGATAATGTTTAGCTAACAAATAATTGTACAAAAGAAAAGGTATAGTGTGTGGAAGATCCCAAGATACCTCATCTCCACAAATTGCTACGTGCTGGCTAAGCAGCAGGAATGGTGTGTGTCTTCCTAACAACTGCAAGGTAAAACAACTGGTCTGCAGTTAGCTCATTTTTTGAGAAACTACCTGGAAAATTGTATAAGAAAATACACGTTATTTCACATTTTCAAAGTGTGTGCAGATGGTTAGTTACCAAGGCTCAGCTGTATGGTTCACAGTAGGTTGCAACAAACTGAACATGTGTCGGTCCCCCATGGTACGAATGGTATTAAAATAATTAAAACCACACCCAGAGCAGTTGCAAGAAGATAACAGAATGCATTATCTTAAAACATCATAATTCAGTGAATGATGGCACACAGGTTATTTGCCACTGCTGTTGCATTGTAAAGCACCTGACATCAGTAATGGCAAGAAGCTGATACATGGAGTACTGGACAGATTTATTGTCTGAAGCTTTTCTTTCAGATTTATCCCAGTTATTCCCACGGCCATGTTCGTCCAAATATTACAGAATTTTGACTTGTAAGGTGGTTCTCTTTCTACAATGAATGTGAACCAAAATCAGTATCTGGAGAAGGAATGGGACAGAGATACCACTGGAGCCAGAATGAAGGTCGAGTGGGATCTGAGACAGCTCTTGCAGCCCTGTGTGTCACCACGGAGCAGAGCCAGTTTTGCACTGCTGAGAACCCAACCAGCTTTCAGACATCAGCGTTGCGTGATCCACTGCACGTTGTTTGGACTGGGCATTGTCAGCACCGCTGGGACGCTTCAATGTTTTGGCCTCAACGTAGCTAAAAGAGCAAATTTGGATGTTTCAAGCCTTAATTCTTATAAAAACTTACATTTGAAGCACGTGAGCAATTTACACATGGACACATCATTGCCCTTCATTGACAATACTTTTGGCATTTTTGGTATTTATGCAGTTACAGTTCACAAAGTACATATGATGCTCTTTGGAATTCATGGGAAAGTGCCATCTTGCAGTTCAAATTCTGTATTCTGTTCTAATTGTGGGATACTTTCTATAAAGAGAAAACTCTGGCGGCATCAAAGAGGATTGTAAGCAGCAAGAAGTAAGTTATAGTACAGACATGCCTAATACTGCCTTTGCTATTATCTGTATCAATATATGTGTGTCAGAGTGGGTCAAACAATATGAATGAGCTCAAACATTTGTCTTTGACATAAACAGAATAAGGCTGTTCTGTTATTTTTCACAGGTTTTAAAATACAGAGTTAATAATGGCTATTACAGTGCCTGTTTTCACATGATATGTTCAATTACCTCTGCGGTGAGGGAGTAAGGAGCTCATACTCCATTTTCCTTTGAAGGCATTTGTCATCTGCTTTCAGCATTGGAATTTCAGGTGCTTCTGAGTGGCTTTTTTTGGCCATGTTTTTCTTGCCCCTTGCATGTGAGTAAGAGCTGACTTAACAGGTCTCATCAGTTGTATTTGTCTTCTACCTATGAAGGCAGACAGTTCTACTGCTGCAGGATCTCCAAATATTCCTTTTAAATGTTTTGATTGATTGAAGTTTTGCATTTCTTATAAACAACATTAATGCGTGGTTCCTCTGTATGAGGGTCATGTACTAGAGCTTGAGTTGGTGGTGGACTGTCGGTATGCATAAACCTGCTATTGCAGGAAAAATGTATCACTAATAAGAACATGTCCCTGTATTTAGATATTATTTGAGGAAATAGAATGCATTCATTAAGTCATAACTTCTTGGTACTGTGTGGGACCTAATCAACTAAAATGCATGTCATTGCAATAAATATTTATCTGAGAAGTGGTTATCTGCTGAGACCAGATCCATAGTACAGCACAAAATAACACCAGGTACGTGAATCTCTTGGAAAAAACTCTGAACATACAGTCTGCTTAAACTCATGAACTAGATTTTAGCCCTTTACATGGAGTAGTTTTTCCTAAAGATGGGACACCACAAAATGTGTAGTGTTTATAAAGCCTTTGCAAGGAATTAGTAAAATTGGGAAGAGCCCATTGTATAGGCAACATGAGCCTTGTTCCATTCAATCAAAACCTCAAGGAGACAAGTAGTGGCCAGCTTTCACCTCTTCTCTATTTATGAATATGTTTATTTCCAACTCTTTTAATTCACCTGTGGTAGTGCTTAGATCTAGATGTGAAGACAAGACCGTCGCTTTGGCAACTGGTATCAGGCATTCACTGACTTAGGATATTATCCACTTATTTCCTGTGACTGTTTCTAGCAACCAGTCATAGAGTTCCCAAAGAGTGTTTGGCAGAGGAGGCTTCTGGATAAAATTGTTTAAATTAAATTAAAATAAAATGTTCTTTTGGGGGATGTTGTTATAGTGGTGAATTAAAAGGACCCAACCTTTCAAACGTGGTCACCGATACTAGGAATTCACGATGAAATATCTGTGATCTTTGGAGAATTTAATACAGTATTGCAGATGTGGGCTGTAAGCATTTCCTTAGTGTTTGTGAAAAACAGGTCATGACTGAAGTGTGAGCGCATGCTGCATATTTAGGTGCTTTGGAAGAGGGAAAGGGTTATGTCCATTCCCATTTTTTTTACCCCTGATTTTATGGTAGCTTAAGGGACCTCC
Organism: Nycticryphes semicollaris; assembly: GCA_013400055.1. Taxonomy (NCBI): domain Eukaryota; kingdom Metazoa; phylum Chordata; class Aves; order Charadriiformes; family Rostratulidae; genus Nycticryphes; species Nycticryphes semicollaris. Next base: position 877,817 of record VXBJ01001163.1, on the reverse strand, counting down.
CAGTAAAACCAGTAGGAACTGTAGGTACTATGTGCTTGTTAAAAGCAGGCTAGGTCTTGATTTTCCAGAGTGCTGAGCACCCTTTGTGCTTGGCAATTCAGAGGCAGTTGTGCTTGCTCAGCAGCTCCCAAATTTGAGTCCTTACTGCAGGTAGGTGCAATTGGAAATAGTGGCCCTTTTCCCAGAATGAATCAGGTTTAACACTGTGCAGAAGAGGAGAGCTTGTCTTACCCACCCTTTGTCCTCGTGCTCACAGACTACTTATATTTAGCTGATAATTCTGGTACAGAATAACTCATTTAGATGCAAGATCCCAGTCTTCATGCTTCAGTCACTCTAAAAGCTTCCCTAGCAAGCAGCATTACAGCTCTTTTATGGTGAAGAGAGCCCTAAAACTATTTAAAAGCTGTGAGCATATATGAACTGTCTTTCTTGAGAACCACGTTTCATAATGCTGGCTAAGTGCTGCTCAGTTGTATTGGGTGAAGCGGTATCAGTAGCACTTGACAGATGATTACTTACAGAAACTAAAAGAAAAATCTCATTCCTTTCTCTCTCTTTGATGTTGGTAAAAAGTATTTATAATGCAACTCTGCTAAACTAGAGAAATGATGAAGGTCCTACTGTAGAGAGGTATCTATACTGACTGGGGGATTTAGGACTATATTGATGAGAGGGTGAATAGCAGCAACTGTAGCTCCTGGCTTCTGTTCTGTGCTACCATCACTGGCACTGTTGTCACCAGCCCAACATTTTTGTCACAAAACACTGGAAAAGCAAAACTAATAATCTAAAATTAGAGGACGCCACCCACCCCCCAAGAAATGCAAGCGTCATGCATTGGCCATTTCAAAACTAGGGATCATTAGTTTTTTGTAGCTAGTTACTTAATCTCCCATTCCAAAACACAGTTTAGGGTGATGCTGAATACCTCAAACTCACCTTAACTTGTGTTCATAAATTGAACTGGGATGGTTGTATAGAGGCTGCTTAGTTTCTGGAATAGCTGTTTCCCTAAAAATAATGAATTTCTGTGGTCAGTGTATATTGTTGACTTCGCAGCTTTTATAGATTTCCCATACTCTAAAGATTAAATCTTTCCAGCTACTAGACAAATCAGTCATTCATTTAATGGATTGCTTATCTTGACAATGAGTATTCCTATTTCATGAATATATAAAAAAAATTAATCTGATAATTGGATCTATTTACTGGCATTTTTCAAGTGGAGTTTAATATATCTTCTATGATATTGATTTCAACTGGTGCAGGTGTATTGACTGAAATTAAACTTCTCGGTCCTCTTCAGAGGAGGACTCTTCCGACTAGAAATAATAATAGTGAATCTAGGCAAATCTGGTATTTTAAATGAAACTGCCATGATATAGTTTCAGACAAATGTCCTTGCAACTTCCCTTACTGCAGGATGGTGTTTGTAGACAGATTGTCTGAAAAGAGATGAAAGACTTTCCCCTATGAGAGTAATACCAGGACAATTTTGTTCATCTTCCTGTAGATGTGGGGAAGTCAACTATTAATGGACTTAATTATAAAAGGCACTGTTAGTTTGTATTTAGGATTATTCAGCTGCAGTAAGAACATTGTATTTTGATCATCTGGAAGCTGGTACCATAACAGAACTGTGAAACAAAACTCAGTTTCTTTTTCATGTTAAAATAAAACCATATAACATAAATGTATCTTTGACATCTTAATATTTATCACAGTTTCTACTGAGAAGTGCTTTACCAGTTTTTGCTAAATGATTAGGCATGACACATCTAGCTTACCTAGGTCTAGTTCTGTTGCCTGCTATGGGAGCATAGTCTGATTATGGTTTATGAGTTGGCTAGAGTAAATCACAATTGCCTGTAATTTGTTTCTCTCAATATGTGTGATCTTGTGCTGTATTTAAATTTGCATGAAAATGAAATGTAATTGCCTCCGTTGGACCATCTGCATTGAGGGCGCTCTTCTTCTTCCTTTGGCAACTAGCAAACATGATTTTGTTTAAGCCTGAGCTATGGGGTATGGCCAGAGGAGCCTCCTAACCCACTTTGTGTCATGCCTCTGCCCAGGCACAGGGCTCTGCAGAAGGCAGCTGCTGATGGGGTTGCTGCCTATCTGAATCCAGTTGTTCCCTCCTCTTGTTAAAGATGAGAGGGCACCCTCTGGTCTCAGCTGAAAAGTGATCGTTTGGGGCTGCCTTTTGGAGGGGTTAAAACCAGCTGGGTCAGTGTGCCTCCTCGCTTTGCTCTTGGCAGGTATTCACAGCAGCCCAATGTTATAAATGGCTGTTATTAGCTGTCGCCTTCCAGGAGCAGGGAGGAGAAGCGTGCTGGCAGGTAGTTCTGGTCTCAGCAGAGAGTTGTGTGGCTGTTAGTATCTGAGAGGTGTTAGGAAACAGCTCCATAAGCTGCCTCTAAAGCTTTGATTCAGCTTTCGCTGCAACAGCATTAGAGAACACTTCAGTGGGTTCAGTGTGCTATTTCATCTCTGCTTGGAGATTGAAAGGTTTAGCATAACATATAGCATATAATTTTTACCAATAAAATGTTGGTGAGGATTAAAAGAAAGATGACATCTTTGACTACCTCTGGTTTTGTTTAGGATTCTGTTTAGATACTGGGTCGTTACTAAAAGCCTGTAGTCATTGAAGAACAAATTCCATTTACTACCTGAACATTAACTCTAACTTGAGTTTGATCTAGCATGAAACCTTGATGTTGAATGTTCTAATAATTCTCATTTCAGTTGGTTAACTGAAAGGGAGTAAACACAGCAGCTATAGTTAGCAGAATTTGGCAGCTCATGAAATAATAATCTTTTTCTCTGGTACATTAGTTCCTCTAATAATTGAATAATCTAATCTGATTCTGCAGCCTTTGATAATAACATTTAATTTTAATAACGATTTTATAAAGTTTGCCGTGTTGTGTGTCTTGGGTAAGGATAATTAATTTAAGAAGAGTTAACTCAGGTATGGTTAGCTTACTGTGAATGTGTAGCCTGATTTGAAGCAAAGATCTCTCTTATGAACTGAATCACAGTAGCACCTCTGCAACTCTTGCTCTCTTCTGGAGGTGTTTGATTCAAACGCTGACCTAAGCTGACCCGTCAGACTTCGTGTGACCTATGGGGTCACAGTTGGAGATGGTATGGCTGCAGGCATATTGAACGTTATTATCTCACTATCAGAACACTTCACTTAATATTTTGTCCACCAGTTTATAAATTAAGCGTTTATCTTGGAGAGGATGTTGTGCTTCAGAAGATTACGGGGCTCGGTTTTGTCCTACCTCAGGCAAGAATCTTATTTGTTGCAGTGTAGTTTTACCAATGGACCATGAATCTGGAGTTTTGTTTTATGTCTGCTGAATAACTAGCTGTTTGAAACATAGATCACACAACAGGTTCTGGCCACCTTCCTTTTTTGGGTGCCACCACTTGTACAATAAATATCTTAGATACAGAATTTTTGCAATGTTTTTAAAAAAAAACCAATGACCTGATTTTATTTAGTGGTAATACATTCCCTCAAGTTGTGGTGTTGGCGTATGTGAGTTTCCCTCAAAGCATGTCAATAGTCACCCTACTGTTGAAGGTGGTGTTACTGGGTTTTTTTCATTTTAATGGGCCATAGATCTTTCCCGGAATCTGAGGAAAGGAAGACTGCGTATAACCTTGCCTTCCTTCATTCTTAGAGGTGGACAAGAGATAAGATCAGAAGTCAGTAGGTATCGAACTAGTAGAAAAGGAGCCTTGGTATAGTGGTTAAAGAAACATTGATTTTTCTAATGCTGGAAGTATTTGAGTATAGGACGGATTTCCACATTTGCCCTTTACTATTGCATTGACAAAAAAATAAATATCCACACCTGTTTGTTTTTCATCAGGGAGAATTGTGTAGTACACACAATTGTTTGCCACCTTGTTTGACCTTGTGCCAAGATATTTACATCTTGGAACCCATTTAAATTGTCTTGTTGTGTTGGACTTTGAAGTATTTGACAGCGAAAGAGATGTTGTTGACATATCAAATACCAAATATTACTTTTAGTTTTAACTGCTTATCATACTGTTTATGCTGCATGGAAAAGAGAAACATTTCAACAAGTTGACTTCATCTCCTGCTCTTTTCATGGCAGACATATATTTATTTAAAAGAAGGAATAATTGGCCAAGTTTCAAAATACTGAGCCTAGTATATCTCAGCAAAATAATAGCCCTTTCTTAGGTATATTTGAACGACATCTGTGTTTGTGCGTTAATGCTCCTTGCTTTAAAGAAAAAGAAAAAAAAAAACAAACCAGAAATCTTCAAAACCCAACTGACCTGTGTGTCAGTCAAGGTATGGCCATACTGAAAGACTGAGGGCATGTTGGTACAGCCAGTCCTAGCCCTCATCAGCCACGGCAAGTATCAGACATATGGATGTAGAGTTTTGTAATGGCCCTCTTATCTTGGGGTAAATGAAAGAGCAGCATTTCCTTTTCCTGCTTTTTGTAAGGTAACAGGACCACATCTGCTGCCTCTCTGTCTCACCTAGAAGTTCTCTCTGTTTCTCCTGAGATGAAAAACAAACACCCATTTAAAACTGGTTAAAAATGAGTCTCATGGGTTCACCTCCCTCACTGTGGCAGCTTGTTTCTTCAAGTGGAGCCAGCTGCCTTTCTGGGTCTTAAGAGGCCCTCATGCCCCATTTTGACTCCCACGTGGTACAATATTAAAATAAGGCAGTATGAATTCATCTAAAACAATAAGTTGAAATTCAAAGCTAAAGGCACAGCATAATACAAGCCAACTGAATATAAAGGTCTCAGATGAAAACCGGGGAAGCGGGGGGAGAGGTTAAGCTGAAAGACAGTCATAATTGCAATAATAAGCATCCCAGAGGAAGCGCAACCCAAGTGAGCTTTGCTATAATCCTCTTGAACTCCCAGCCAATCCAGCAGTTATTGCTTACCTGAATTACAGTGTCTGCTAGAGACCCTAACCAAGGCTGGGACTCCTCTGTGCTGTGCAGGGAGCACACAGACAGTTAAGGGCAGTTCCAACCTTCAACAGGTTCTTTTCTAAATGGCCCAAACTAAACCTGAGCCGGCCCAGTTTTACTAAAAGAGAATGATGTGTGAAATTCTTAAAAGTGTGGGGCTTTGCCTTCTTTAAATCTCGGTGGTAGCTCTTGCTATTTGATATACATTTTCTACTAAAATGATGAAGAAAAGTGCTGAAGTGCTGAATGAATACATTTGAGTATTTGACCTTCATTGTTTACAATAGTAATAAAAAAGTATCTTTTGGGGTCACTTGCCTCACTTTGTAAAGCACATGCATGTTTTTGTGTTTCATTCAGGGTATTTTCTAATAAGTCTCATTAAGTGCTTGAAGTCAGTTGTTGATTGCAGTTTTGGTGCATGTTCTTTCAGTGCTTAAAGTTGTGCCTTTCAACACCTAAAAAGCCTTCACCAGAAATTAAACAAAAAGTTAATATTGAACAATATCACGAAAGAGTAAAGAATCATGTTTGTCTTGTGATGTTTTTCATGGAGGGAATGTTAGATTTCAAGCATAAATGCATTTTTTTTTTTCTGAGCTGGCTCAGAGCTTTAGTCTGCTGTCTTTAAAATGATGATAATTTACTTCTTTTTCTTTGCTACCTATTTTGAGTGTATGCTCTGTGGGACAGGAGTGCTCCTCCATGCTGAGCAGAAAAACCACCAGCAGCGTTGAGTCCTACTGTGCAGAACCTGTTAGAATGTCATGGGATAGGGATTTCTGAGCAGAATCAAGCTGTTTGATGTTCATGTTCTGTTTAGAGGTTCTGCATGATGGTTTGTGTGGGGATAAAGGAAATATAAATAACAGTTGCTTGAGCATCTGTTTTAATTTCCCCTTTGCCTCTGTCTTTGGGTGAGAAATTTCTTAAAATAGAGGCTGGAGGCAGTGGGAAAGTGATGTGAAAATGAAAGGGACTGTAAGACTGGGGCAAGCGATTAGGAGTTTTGCAAGCTAGGAATAAAGCTTAAAGTGGTTCAGGGGCTGGGAAAGGTGAAGAGGTGGGAATAGGTTTAATTTAGATTACAGGACTTCCATGCAGGATAAAGATTCAAGACAAACCCTTGAGGCTTACTAGCATTTAAGGAAGGGAATGTTAGCATCTAGCCAAACTGAATACGGATGCTCTCCTAAAGAAGAACAGTCCATTAGCAAATGAGGTGTTGTAGAGTCAGTAGTGGAACCACAAAGAACCATCCAGCTTCAGTGGATCTCTGTGTGATCAGTGTTGGGGTAAGAGCATGAATAAACCAACAAAAAAGCTGCATCCTATGATGGCCTTGTCCTTTACATGGTTCCCACAGGACATCTCAAAGGCTGTGCATCCTTGTTTCGGGGAAGCTGGTGAGGCTATTATAGAAGCTCTTTGGAACAAGCTCAGTAGCAACGTGTGAGAGAATGAAACTTAAATACTTCATTAATAGCTTTCTTACACTGCATTGTAATTGGAAGCTGACACTCTCCAATATGATGTTGACTCTTTTCTTTCACCTGTCTTCCTTCTTTGCTAAATGTCGTCAGTAGGGAATAAGTAAAAACATTGATGGAAATAAAAATGGCTTATCTGCTTTGCTGAAACCTGTAACTTTCAGTGCAAAGTTATTTCAAAATAATACTGTTTTGTTCAGGTATGTTAAAGAGGAGCACCATGAGTCTGTTTTGAAAGTTAATCCAAGATACTCACTGCTTTGATAGTTGCTTTCTACGCATTATTTGTGACTGAGGTAGCCATATCCCAGGGCTTCCCTCCTGAATAAGTTCATTGTCTTTAGACCCCAAAATATAACTGGTGTGCTGCACCTACCCAGATTGTAACGTGAATTTAACTTTTCTCATCTTTTTCTTACTAACAAGAGAAAGAATTTTTATAATAATTAAATAAAAGTGGTCAGTGTGGTCGTTGTTTTGTAGTTAGGAAGAGAAATATCTTTTGAGGTTCGGAAATATGATATCATGCTTATATTTAAAACTTTTTAGCAGCAGCTTAGCTTGGGAACCAAAAAAGCCCAGAAATCCCAGATACTATTTCTGAAAACTTACAAATGTTGTCCCTCTCTGGTAATGATTAGACTGTGTGTGGTAGTTCCAGCTTCTAAATTCAAGACAAACCCCAACCAGCTAAACAAAAATGAGTTGCCTATTTACACATGCAAAATAAAGATATCAGATGTATGTAGGCTCATACATGCAAATAAGCATTTAAAGAAGGTTACTTGTGAGTGTTTTTTAATGGGGCAGCTATGCTGACCTATGTAGTAAACTGAACTGAATTAGCAAACACTGCGTGGGAAATAGAAATCATGTACTTAATATTCTCTCGCAATTGATCAAAACATCTGGGTACAAATTTACACTAATAAATTGAAAATATTACCCAGTTGAATTCATTGTTGTTGAATTGATCTAGGGAACGCAGAGAGCCTGTTAATGAAATTTGCAGATGATACTAAATTAGTGATAGTTGCAAGCAGCACTCAGAGTGGAAGAATATTATAAATCACACTAATGAAAGCAGAGTTATGGGTAAAAACTAAAATATGAGATTTGCCTGGAGAAAAAGGAAGGAGAACAACCTATGATAACAAAGTGATATAGGAGGAGAGCAATGTAGGACAAAGATGGAAAGGAAAAACCCTAATACACAGGAAAAAAAAAAAAGACTTTTCAATGGCATGTTAGCCAATTAAAAAAAAAAAAAAAGAAAAAAGATGTATGATAGCAAGAGTGGTCGAGATAGAAATAAAAGTAATGGAGTTTAGCATCTATAAAAATGTTAGCACAGCAGCAAAGAACTCCTTCCTGTAGCTTGAATCCCTGTGATACCAGAATAGCTTACTGAAGAAAAGTCAGAATCTCCATTGCTGGAAACTCTTCAAAGTAAATTGAAGAAGGGACCAAAAGACGGCAGGGAGCAATCTTTCATTGGCAAAGGAACACACTGTAGATGACCTAATAGGTCTTTGTCATCTCCAGCCTCGGTTGTATATTACATGATTTGATTCATAGCAGTCTGTAAAGGAGACATTTATTTGTCATACAAAAAATAACCTTTAAGCATCAAATGAGAAGTTTATTACTGGAAGTCTATAATACCTCCTTTGAGAGAGGACTTAGAAGTGCATTCTGCTCTGCTGACATCATATTTATTGGCAAAAAGGGTAGATGTTCCTTCCTCTCTGCATTCTGCCATCTCCTCACATATATTAATCTCTTCTTTACAGTTGTAGTAAAGACCTTGGCCCTGTATGTTGAAAAGTGCACGTCAAGTTTAAGTCAGCCAATATCAGGCGGGATTTAGGGACAACTGCCAATTCCTTTATCAGCCTCTGGAGGCTACTGAATTTGAAATCTTACATACAGTTCAAGGCAATTCTTGCTGAGTGTAGCCAACCAGCCTTCACGTGCAACATGCTACCGTGTTGTATCTTGAAGATAACTCTAAGCAAGGCCCCACAGAGAGCTACATCTTTGCAATCTTCTGCTCTAGAAGTTCAGATGGGNCCCCCTTTTTTTTTTAACAGCAAATGCAGTAGTACCAAGAAGAAAAATTTAGGAGAGTAAAAATATTAGAAGTATGAATCAATTATTTAGATATCTGTGTAGACATTCATTCCCTTTTATTTCAATTTTTAATTATTAGGCTTTGTAGTTAATAAAAAAGGTAAAAAATTAATCTGCAGAACTGTTGGACCCTGTAAATATCACGTAACTTGGAGGAATGGATAATTACCATGTTTCAGTCAAGCAATAAAATTTATATAAAGTAGCTACAACATGACACCCTGTACAATAGCATTAGAAAAATATTTACTGTGTTTGAAAACCACTATGCAAAGCTTCTGAATACTTTGATTTAGTCTCTTCTACTTTGATTTAATGTCTTCTCTATCAGCGTTTGTAAAAATAATGTCAAATTATTCATATTTGTTTTCCTTCAGAGGAATTTAGAAATTCAGTCTGTATTTAGATTGGGTGCAGAAAGAAATAACATATTTTTCCTCACCTGCAGCAGAAAATAAGTGCAGTATGACTGTTAGTAAACTTGCATAAGCACATTATTTACACCAGCATGAATTTTCTCAATTTTTCCTGTGCATGAGTAGCACAGTGTCTTTATATGGACATATACTCAGTGTTCCCCACATACTAGTTTTGTCCTCAATTTGATAGGATACTTTAAAATATTTTTACATATTTTATATGTATTTTGTTTAGGTATTTAATATATGTTTACTGTTTATTTGCTTCTGGTTTTTTTCATGGAATTAAGTAAGATTCCCATTTGTTCCCCCTTCCCAGCACTGTGTGTATTTCCCTTATATCACTATGGTCTGTGTTTACATCCTTCAGGAGTACTGACTCTGGAGCTGAAGTTGTAAGTGGCATGAATTGATGCCAAATCCTTCTGATGCCTGTCTGTAGAAGGAGGAAAGATCATAACTTGTCCTGGCTTCTGGGCTTTTTGGGGTTGTTGTTTTATATGTATGGATCTATATGTATGTGTGTGTGCTCTGTGCTTCCAAAGTACGGTTTAAATTAAAAGAGAAAACTGGAGCAGTTTAATGTTCCCAGTACGATTTAATACATATTTTTAACTGAAAGTTCTAGCCATGCATCTGCTGGCTTTGCTATTGCTGTTTTGATCCACCTTTCAGCCTCTTGCCTCATATGAAGCTCTAGGCATGTGCCATGTTAACAGTTGTATAAAATAAGTCCTGCTATTTTACCCATACTAGAGGGGCTGCAAAAAGCTGTAAGGGGCTGCAAATAGCTGTAAGGATCCTCCCAGGACCCAAGAATATGTGAATCAGATTTTTCTGATATGAGATTGGAGACCCAAAATTATATTTATGACTTTTCCATAACCACTGGTATTTGAGGTATATAGCACTTTTTCAAAACAGCAATCACGTTGTGATATCAAAATATGAATCTCATGTATAGCTAGTAAATAGTATTGTATAACAAAGTCTGGGAGTGAAACATTTCATGAGAAATTGACCATTTTAGAAGTCTGTGAAAATGTGTCCACCAACCTCACATGGTTTATTTATACTTTAAAGGCCTTGGAGTAGTGATAGGAGTTTGTGCATTAATGTGTTGATGTATGTAAGTCTTCAGTTCAAGGCACCAGAGAAATACCCGCAAAATTGAGTATTACTTAATGTGGACAAAGGTACTACTATAATCCAGTACAATCCTGAACAATATTCTTTATTTCAGTAAGGGTTTGAGCGCTCTGTATGGTCTAAATGGCATCACAACTGTGTGAGTTCCACCAAATCTCTCAAAATTAGTATGGAAATGTAGAGATCTTCTGAAATTGCATTATGTGCGCCTTTATTAAAAAAATGGTTGCAACTTTTCTTTTGAACGTCTATATTTAAATTGTTCCCCATCAACAGAATTGCTGCTTATTCTCTGTATTTGAAAGGTATTCAGATAGTTTTAGTTGTCTTTATTGTTTGAATGATCTACTTCAGCGGGGCTTGCTGCTTGCTTTGTAATTTGTTGCTGCAGGTGGCTCTGACTTTGAATTGCATCAGTCTTTTTCTTTGAAGATAATCTTTTTGAGCAACCTGAAACAACATTCAGCCATTCCAGCTATGCCCTTGTATTTAAAACAACATATTTCTGAGCTGCTTTGTCTGTTCTTCGGTGTAAACCTCATCACATACATGTCTTTATATTGTTCATTTTACGATTGCTTTGGTATTTTGTATATTGTCTACACATAGATGATCCATACAGTTCTAGCTGTGGTTTTAACTTTATAATGCATTTATGTTAAGAGAGCCAGAATCTCAGCTGGTGCAAGTTAGTATAGCTCTTCTGAAATCAATAGTGCTCTGCCTGTTTCTACCATTTGATGATCTGGCCATAATAAGGTAATATTACTGAAGAGATAACACAGTGAAAAGGAAGCATTATACTGATTCAGCTGGGGCAGCCATTAGATTGGAGTACTGCTGAGCACATATTGTCTAATATTCACCTAATGGCTGATATCCATTTCGTGAGACCCAATTTTTAAATCTCTACTAAGCGGAGTTAATGAAGTTAGTTTTCTACTGGGGAGGCGGGGGGATTCTTTAAAAAAAACCCTTCCAAATCTTTAACAAAATACATGTTCTTCTGTTGGAATAAGATTAGCTTGTAAGATTAGTGTATAAAAGTGAGTTTTGCCTACTTGTCTACTGAGGATCTGGCACCAAGACTCTTGGTTTTATTATTGTGATGGGAATTGAAAAGCTAATTGTGTGAGTGCCCTTTCAAAAACCCCAAGATGGCTCTGTTGCAACTTGTAGTGTGAATCGCCATTCTCAGGGTGCGACTCGGGGTAAAATGCAGCTGGTTTATGTTGTGAAGAAAATACATGAGCGTTTCTTGACTGCTCTGAAAATAATGCATACCTTTGTTCCCCTTTCAAAATGCAAATATGCTCTCACACATAGTGTAAATTGCAATTGCTTTAAAGAAAAGGTTTAGGGATAAAATGGATATAAAAGCAATCTAACAAGTTTCACTTCTGAATGTATAAAGATTCATAATGTACTGGACTAATTGTACTACATCCATATTTTTCTCCTGTTGTACAGAGAAAATTAGCTAAAGTGGCTCTTCTTTCAGTTAACTTCTCATATCATTATGATATCAAATGCAGATAATATTTGTCTTTTCTTTGGTATGATTTTCAATAATTTTTAATCTTCATTTTATCATAAAATAAATATTAATTGAACTCGATTTATTTTTGCTCAGTTCACTTATGATTCAATGTCAGTCAAATAGAAGATTTAATTTTCTTGCTTTTTTCTTACTTTTTACTCTTAGTTTTTTATACTCTAGCACATGCTAATGCTGAAGCCAGTGTTTTTATTTTATGTTCTATTGTCTTAACGTGACTACAATGTATGCACAGTGCTATGCATAAGCACTTGGGCAAATCGTGGCCAGCAGGAGCACGCATGAAGTCCAGGCTTGCATCAGGGTACTGGATCACTATCTGTGATTGCCCACATATTTCTTATTTTCAGAATGTACTCTGTAAGTCTTTTCCTAAAGTTATAGGACAGAATGAGGTGTTGATCTCTAAGTTTACTGCATGCCAGTACTCTGATTTTTTTGCTTTTTAAATAGAGGAAGAAAAAACAGTATGTGAAATTAAACTCTGAGAAATAATATGACTTTTCTACTGCCTTTTCCTCACTGTTGAAAATGGCGGTCAAATGTACTTTGCAATGTTTGAAGAAGCATTTCACAAACTTTCAACTGTCTTTGAAATGGTTATTTTTTAATTTTTCCTTTATGTAACTAATTTAAAAATGAAAGGAGATGCATTTTTTTGATTGTAGCTTTTTTTTTTTAGTATTAGAAGAGACTTGCTGTTTATTTACTTCTTTAAGAAAAGCATGCATGGCTGAATCAGCACCTTGCAGTCTTCTCATGAAGCAGAGTTAGAGTTCACCCATCTCTCCCCTTACTCTGTGGAGAAATAGGCTGGATTAGCCTTCCTCTGTCTCAACTAACTTCTTTTTCTAATTCTTCTTTGCTCACCTCACATAAAGGGAGAAGAGCCACCAATTCACAGAGCCTTTTTACTGCTGGCCTGATCAGAATGCTACATAGCAATGGAGCATCTACTTGCCCTTCGGTTTCCCTGGCTGGCAATGTATGTCTGGCTGCAGTAAGTTTTTGGGCAGGGTTTTGTGCGTAACTTCTTTCAGTAGACTTACACACTGTTAAGAATCAAGGTCAAAAGTTCCTCTGTGTGCTTTCTTTTCCCCTTAAGGTTGTTTGCTTTCATGTAACAAAAAGATATCTGGTAGCTTAACTTTTGTTCATTACCTTTGATAGTCATTTCCATCCCTTTCCTGATAGTCACAGCAATAAAAATCAAGCTTGGATGGACACATGGATGAAATGACAGTGGAATAGGCAAGAAAACTCAACTGAATGCTTTATTGGCCCCTGACACTTTTAGTTCATCTGCATAGAGTATGCTGATGCGTATGACTGTGAAGTCTCACCTTATACTGACCTGCTGTGGACATAAAGTTGTCTAGTTGCTGGACTTTAATCTCTCAGAAGCATTCGGATGCATTTTTTCATGTGTCTCAGAGATAGTAAAATATAAGTAAAAGTTATCCAAACAAAGAATAAAACCATACAAAGTTATAAATACTATCTATCAATGTGTACTATCTTGATAAAAAGAGGATGATTTTCTTTTTAACACCCTAGGTAGGAGAATGGTAACTACAAAAGAGGCTTCACACTTTATAATACTTCCAAACAATTGTGTATAACAACTGGTGTTATAGCATATCAAACCAAGATGGGGTGATCCCCCTTCCCTTGGTTTGATATACTTTCAGATTCTTTAAAGGCTCTTGAGATCAGGACCCCTACAGAGTCTTTGAAGCTTGTGTTTTTCTTTCACTAGAAAGTGAAGCCTTGGCTTTTAATGGCAGCTCAGCAAATATCTCATCAATATTTAAAGTGTCAAGTGTACCTCTGTTAGAGGTACCAATCGGAGATCAAAGATACTAGCACTGAGGTACAGCATTTCCTTCAAAGGTCTTCACAGTTGAGCTTTCCCTTTTGTTGGAAAAGAACTTCTCTTTTTAACATTCGTTGCTTGCATGAGTCTTAAACATGTTGTTTGACAACTGTGGGGAATTAAATGTTTTGTTGCCGTAGCCAATGGAGGATGGTGCAGTACTTTTGAATGGTCCTTCAGGCTTGTTTAAGAAAGGAGAATGATTGGGAAAGCTTTTTTTCCTGGCTTTTTCCACGTTTCTTTAGTTGACCAAAGTCTATTACGTTGAATAGTAGCAATGTCACACTTTTTGAGGACGTCAAGAAGAATTCAAGATGGAATTTAGTGGCAGGTACAAACAAGCTGTACAGGATGGTTCTTTTTTGGCCTTTTCTCTTTCAGTGAGGATTTAGGATGTTTCTTATTTTTTATATCCTCTGTTGCCTTCCTTCCGCTCATTATGCAAAGCTTATGAATATGGCTGTGAAATCTAATCCCTTTATTACTCTTCCAGCTCTTACTGTGTTTTTCTTTTTTAACATCTGTTAAAACAATTACAGCAATAATTACAGTAATAAGGATTCTGAGTATTCTGTACTTGTGGTTTATCTATTCCCATTTTGTAATTTCGGTTGGCACATACCCATAAGCACAGTCTGATGTCAAGGTGTTAAACTATTTGAACGGTAAATGGCTGAAGTGATGGTTTTTTAAAAAAAGAAGGAAATTTGGATTAGGCATGCTTCATGATTACGTGAAAAACAAAAAATTAGAGTTAAGAAGCTTATCAGATGACTTTTTAAAAACAGAATATTTTGATTCCGTGAGCTATCTGATTGTCTTCAGAGTGCACTGGGAGTAACAGATCTAAAATGTGTGTCACTAGAGAGTGTTTTAACCCTGAAGGCTGACTTTCGCTGAATAATATTTCCCTCCTTGTAAAACAAACAGAAATTTGTGTTCCTCAGTCACTTCAGAAACTTCCCAGTTGTGTATGCCAGAATACGCTTAAGCATTACAGTGGGGGAAATGTCAATTTATACTTTTCAAAGCTGCTCACAGAGCAAAAAGTCTGCTATTGCTATTGTACAGTGGAAAACAGCAGCTACTGTCCTACCACACACAAGGTTGTTCATTTGTCGCTGCTGACTAATGAATGTGCTGCCCAGATTTTAGTATGGATGTCTAGGTCTTCTCTACTGAATTGCCTATAAGTCATGTGGATTTCAGACAGCAAGAGATGTTACCAAGAAAACAAATGTACTTTGAAAAAAATCTTTGAGTGTTTTCAAACTCTTGTTACTTTCCCATCAGAGATGGGTCCTGAATCTGCAACAGTCCTTATTTTGAGGTATGTCTGCCCTTCTGGGACACTGATGGGGCTTGCATCAGCTTGTGTTCTGGGTGACTGCGTATAAACTACTGGCTCTCATTTGTCTTTAGAGGCGTTTTATATTGGACCCCTGTTTCAGTAAAGAGCAAGTAGATATGGCAGAATTGTGTGCTTGACTAGCAGTACCACATGCAACAATGCAATGCTTTGAAAATAAACCTTCAGTGTGATATTGGCTAACATTTAGTTCTTCTATCCCTGTTGCTTGTGCCAGAGATGCTCCCTGACTTTGTTTAATGAATGTGGCAAGGCTATAAATAAAACTGGCAGTGGAAATGCTGGCCCAGTCTGTGAGCTGCACACCATTAATATCCTATCAAGACCATTGAATTGGCTGTATGCCCAGGAATAGCAAGGAGTGTTCCTGCTCATGGTTGCACCTTGTGTTTGGAAGAGGGCTATATGTAAGTTGACAGCACAGCATAAATGTTTCCTAAATTAATTTTCATTGTGAATAAACTCTGGGCCTGTAAGAAAAGTGTCCGGTGTGATTTGACTTGTTCTAACAATGGAGAATCCACCACCGCTGGTGGAAGGAAGGCTGCTACCCTATTTCCTTTTACCTGGCAATTGAAATCTGCACTTTATTTTGAATTAAACTTTGCCTCTCAGCTTCCAGCTGTGGATTGTAATTGTACCTGTGTTTGCTCAACAGAAGTAGGCAGAGGTATCCTATAATTATTTGTTCCCAGATTTATTACTCTGCATTTGTCCATGTTGAAATTAATGTAATTACTTTGTGCCCCATTCACTACAGTGATCTGCTCTGTATCAATGAGCTGTTCTCGTCATTATTAATTTGTGGCAAAATCCTCTTTGCATGTCAGCTTTATAGGTAAAGATTCTGTGTTTTCCTACAGGGGAAAACGCTAAATGATAATGTGACCAAAATGTGCTCTTTGTAGGAACTCAGCAGTAGCGCATGTGGAATGAGGAATCTCCACTTGCAATTTTAGTTTGCTATCAATTTATAAATCTTGAATCTTTCACTGAACTTTTCTAAATCTTTATTAAGTGACAGGCGAGCAGCTCTGGCATTACATGTTCCTGTGACCGAGATTGTAACCACTCATTTCTTTAGGTAATACAACTTAACATTTAAAGATACAAGTACAGTATTAGTTTTCATAATTTTCTTTGGGAAATTCCCTGAATTTCATGAGCTACCAGTAAGGAAATAAGCTTTTCTCCAGCTCTTCAATCACAGTTTTCTATCTGTGCTGATCTAAAAACAAGTCCTAATGTGGTAGCTACTCAGTATTACTTCCTTAAATCACTTTTGTATCCTAGTATATTTTCTTGGCAGTATCGACTTGTGTTGGAACTCTCCCAAATTCAGAACGGAACTAGTTTGTAAGCCTTTCCATGTTGCTTGGGCTTTAATGACCATTCTACTATATTAATCTATTGCTGTACTAATGCTAGTGTTAGAATGCATTTTGCTGCTAATGTACTTTGAAAAATCCTTATTGTCCTTAATTGTGTTGGCCATTGATTTCTCATTGATGTTACCCTCAAGCATTCTAGCAATCTCCTGGCTCTTAATTTATATTAATTGCTATCAGTGTTCCCTTTTTAGCTTTCATTATTTACTTTTACTCATGCTTTTACTTTTCCTAAGGTTGATTAATTTTTCTTTGATTATGGATTTTGTGGCATTTAATACAATATTCTTAACACTTCTTAGTTATCACAGATCTGATTTCGTAGCTCTTCAGATTTAAAAAGTGATTTCAACCATGGTGTACTCTGCTGTCATTTGGATTTCAGTCTCAAGGCAATTTTCACTTAGAGCATTCAACTCTTGGACAATGTTTTAGTATGTATTGTTGTATACGGAAAAGTTTTAGAATGAGCAGTCTGTATATTTTTTTTCGTAAAGTCCTATAGATATGATGATTAGTATTATGAAATGACGTTTGAACTTCCATTTTCCAGCTTTTCATACTCAAATACGTATATGATTCTTTTAGGTAAATGCTGAACTAAACTTGCCTTTTAAACCCTCCTGATGGAGACAAGTTTAAATTCCTTGAAGAATTAAGCTGTCACAAAATTAGACTAGCATATGTTTTACTAAAGGCCAAAAAAACTATACTTCCTTATTTTTAATATAAAATTTAGATAGAAATTCTAAAGTCTCTTCCAAAAGTGTGATTGAGGGGGCTTTTTTTGTGAAAAAAACCCAGGTATCTGGGCTGTCATTCCCTGGTAAGACACCTCAGACCCTTGAGACTGCAGAGCTACATCTTAACTGTAGTGGATGGTTGGATAAATCCAGCACTGACACCACGCTGTCCAGCTGTGCAGCTGCAGTACATGGCACTACAATAAAAAGTAATACGAGATAAGAAAAATGATTCTGGTATTCACTGTAAGGAGCATAACTATATTGCAGTCTTGAGGAGACACCTGTGTGTGTCTCAGGGATGTATGAATTCGTGACGAGCTCTGTGATGTTGCAGCTAAACTGGTGGAAGCAGTCGATTCGATGAGTGTGTAATTAACTAAAACATGTAATTTAGTCTTGCTACTTGAGTATGGTAAAAACAACACATGCTGAGTATTGATACAAATGTGCTGAAGATTTAAATCTTTTAGCAATAAAAATTGCCATATTCCTATCTATTACTCTGGTGGAAACAGTCTGAGTGTTTGCCTTCCGTTGAACTGCTGTGTGGCCTTCCTGAGGTCACACATGCTAAATAAAGCATATCCATCTTACCTGAACAAAAAGTAAATGCATCATTTAGTAGAAGAAAAAGTTGGTGCGTGGAGCTTTCAGAAGAAAGATAACTTTTAATCAAGAGCCATTAAGAATTCTGCCACAAAGATGTTGCACTGATTTATATAAATGGTTCCTTTCTTAAAGGTAAACTTGACTTAAAACCAACTTCTACCCTGGTAGAGAACAGGTCAGTTTGCCAAAGGTGGTGGCGGAAGACAGGACCAGATTCAGCTGTTTCTCACTAGAGTTGTGGCTCCAGGACTGAATTTGCATCAGTATACAAATATTTAAGGTAATCTTACAGAGGATCAGATTAGATGCTGGGCGCGAATGGGCTCCTTTGCAGTTTCTCTGTGAAACTGATTATCTGCCAGAGAGCACAATATTGAAAAAGAGTTGAGGGCAGAGAATGAGAATTTTATATATAGGATAAGTGAGTAGCACGTTCTGGTAAAAAATTACAATTTTTTAATACATTGTGGCTGACCCAGAAGCTCCAAGAGCATGTCTATGTTATCCTTGACAATGTAAAAATCCCAGGTGATTTTAGAAGTGTGATAAGCAAAGACAAATATCCTCATTCTGGGGCAAAAATTTAGGCAAGATGTTGAAATGCAAATCCAAAACTTTGATTAATGTCATTGGAATATTTTAGAACTTTTATTTTTTTATTGAAACTCTTTACAGATAATTAATTTTTATGCGAAAATATTTACTTAGCCTAAATTTCTTTGAACTGAAAAAAAGAACAACTTTTCACTGAAAATGTTGAAATGGCGCAGCTCATGCAAGCATTTTTTATAGTAGTAAATTTCTTAAAACTAATTGTACATGCTTTCAGGTTTGATTAATTGATATTCCATGTTGGGAACCCCCCCAACGTTTAATTAGAAAATTCTGAGCCAACTCAGCTGTGAAAATTGTTGAATAACAGGGTTCTTACCAAAGGCTTATTTACCAGAAGTTTATTCACCAAACTCAATTTCCTGTATGCCATTTCTATGCTTTTACCTTCTGTGGCTTTCCCAAAGTGAAGTCAGAAATGCTACTGTAGTACTAACCTTGAGGGTTTTTTTCTCTTAGTAATAAAGCGTCCTTAGTTCCTCATTCCTTTTGTTCTTCACTCTACATATGAAATACCTGTAAGCAAAACATTTTATTAACACCAAGGTCACTATCTATTTTAACTTATAAAAGGATAAAATAGAACTATTGACAAATCTTTGCACCGATGTCTTCCGACTATCAATCTGTAGAAAGACATATTTTTCTCAGAAAACTTAAAACTGTTTTGCATCTACCATTTTGCTTTGATATTTCATAAAAAAGAATTTTTGTTCACACTGAAGTGCTACACATTTCTGTTTTTTTAATTAAGGGGAAGTAAGGAACATACAAATCTGAGAGCCGTAATTAAGAAGGATGCATTTGAGCAAGGGAAGTCTTCTCCCTGCCTTGAAAGCTATTCATTATATTAGTTGTACGTTATTTCTATACTAAAGTTGCATTACCTTAATAACCAGTAGGAGGTCCTAATAGGTAGAGGTCACTTGAAGCTGAACTCCAGCTGCAGTGGCAGAAGACCACTGATGGCCTGCGGACTGTAATTAGAGTATGGTGAAACTAGAAGGTAAAGGGTGACAGAATGTATTAGCAGTAAAATGCTAACTTGTAAGTAGTAAGTCTGGATTCTACAGGAGTGGCACTCATTCAGGAACAAGGAAAATGTTACGGTAAAGAAAAAAATTACATATAGAATCCTGAAAGTTAAGGAGAGGTGAATGTTAGCATGGTGATGGGAAAACATGTACATACAAATCTGCACAGCTTTTAAAATACCTTTTTTGTCCCTCACCCTCCTCTATTTTTTCCATTCATCCTTTCCACAGTCTGCCTTTAGACAAAAATATGAGAGAATTTAAACATGGGAAACTAATATAAAAAAAAACCTTTCATGCAAAGAAAGAGTGCATCTGTCTTTACATTTTTTCTATTCATGGCTGGCTAGTTTTACATTTTCTGATCAGCAACTGGCACGGTGACCAGTAAACCAGTTACTTCTAAGATCAGCAGTGGTCTGTCTGTAGGTCCTGCATTATTGATTTTCTGCTTGTATGTTCTAGTTGCTCTGTCAATCAGGGGGCTATATGCAAGATGACAGTCAATAAGCAAAAGGACTCAGCTCCCACAGATGCAACAAAATAATTCAGAAGCTTCAAATGCATGCAGAAAACGTGAAAATCCTTAAGAAAGAAATCTGGTAAGCTTTCTAAAAGAATGACACAAACTTATGTTCTCCTTAGCCCACCTTTCGTTACCATTCATTGAGTCTGCTGGTTACAAGATGCATATGAAAATCTGCCAAATCCTATATGGAAAGCATATGGGGGGAAACTTGAGAAATAATTGGAAAAAAGTTCTCAAGGGGTGAGATGTTGGGGTACTTTGTCAAAACAGGTTCCATACAAAGCAGTTACATGGCTGAATTTTTCCCTGGCGTCTCCCTTCACCACTGACTTTCATTCAAGTGGAACGTTACCCAAGTTGGGCTACTGCAAGGTATTTTTTTTCTGTTGTATCATCTTCTCCTTCCACAGGTAACAGGATACACTGGTAAGGATATCTGCTGCCTATGGATTACTTTAATGCAGACCAAAATTAATTCCTAGTGTTACAAAATGAAATTAAAAAACTGAGACTGTAATTAATTAGGTTATTGAGAACCTGTGATGTAAAAGTTAAATCTCTCATTGCATTGATAACAGCTGAACTATGTTATCTGTTAATCTTGCTACACAGCACATTTTAGTATAGAGATACCCAAGTTAATTTTAAACAAGCCAGGCTGAATACCAGAAGCGGTCTGCCTGTGACAGCACTCAGTTTAGCCTAGTCCAATCGATTTTTCTAAGAAATAGAATATATTAGCTTATATGGAACTTACACTGTCATGTTTAGATTACTTCTGATACCCAAGATAATTCCCACAGATATCCAATACCGGGTCAGGTGTCCTACGATTACACTGAAGTGTATTGTGCATGTAGCTCTGTTGGTTAATCTCATTCCTGCGGGGTTAGAATATAGATGACGGTTGCTCAGAGAAATTTGAGATGAAATAGTAGTGACTTTAGGAATTTGGTAGCTTCTACTCTTTTCTCTTAGTCAGTAAGTAATCCTGTGCTTGGTTAAAAGCTGGTTGCAGAGTGTATGGAGTTTGCCTTTGATATTTGTTAATGAGAATCCCCACTTGATGTGCTTAAGGGTTTTCTCAACAAACTCCCAATTCATTTTTAAAAAACTGTGAAAACCAGCAGGGAATCTTCACTAGGAGGAACTCAAGCTGACTGTTGGTACAGACAAAGGAGCTGCCTAAGGGTAGAAATGACAATTGCTATCACGTAACTTTATGACCAGTAGTAATATTTATAGTTTGCATAATAAATGCAGGGACAATCACGTAACTGGCTTTAGATTGTGTGCTGATCACAGAAGTGACTGAGAGAAAATCTTTCCCCCCGGTGTAAACACTACTTCTTTGTGGTCTTTTTCTCTGGGGAGGCAGTCAGCTTGCTTTCTCAGGGTAATGGGATCTATGATACACTGAGTAAAGGAAGAACCTGGAGAATACCAGCACTGGAGAACAAATCCTAAGAGGCTTTGTATGAACCAAGACTCCTTCAGGCATGCCTGTCGTTGATATGGCTGGCTACCAACAGAGCCATTCAGAAACATCTTCAAAAAGGTTTGTTAACTGGCCCTTAGCTGAACCTGAGCTGAATCAGGGCATTTAGGCAGTCAGTTGCCCCCCAACAAAGACAACTGTGGGCTTCTGGGCAGCTCTAATTGTGTCACACTGAGTTGAGGCTATTTAACTTCAACATAGTTCTGGTTCCTTCTTGTTCTTCACACTCGGTTCAGTTTGGGTACACACTGTAAGTTCTGAACAGATTTGGTGGCAAGAAGACAATGGTTCAGCATGTATGAAAAACAGTGTTTGCAGTTTGACATAGCTGTATATATGGAGCATCTCTGCTATTCTAAGCAGACATTTTAAGATTTTTATAGACAGATTCCCTAAATCTGTGACATGAGAATATCTGTTAATTAGCAGGGATTTTCAACAATGTACTACAAAACCTGTATGAAACAGAGATGATCTAAGAGAAACAGAATTCTAATATGTACCTTGTCTTGCCTTCTAATTTGCAACTGTTTTTCACTATTTATTTAAAATTTGTAGAGAGAATTAAAACATATCTGGAGTACCTGAAGAGTAGGAGGCTAAGAGTGTTTCAGTTCAGTCCATTGCTGAAGAGAGAATGTAAAGTACAGGTTTCTGGTCCAAACTGATGAAACCTTGGATTTTTTTTTCAGTTCGGTTCTTTTCTAGTGATAGTAGAGATTTCCATTATATTGGTGAAGCAGCACTCAGTGTTGAGGTTGGAATAGCTTGCCAAGAGCATGATACGTATTTTCTTTGGGTTAGAATAATTTTCACGTTAAAGACATAAAAACTGAATCTCAGTTGGTAAACTGCCTTTGCTTTGAGTCTCCACGTGAGTAAGATAAGCATGTTTGGACCTGGAGAATCACAGTTAAATCTAATATGTAATAAATCTTGTTTTTCAGCAACTTCTCTGTGGTCACAGAAGGTGCAACATAGTTTGTGGACTTCTACTGTTACATACACCATTGGTTCTGAATCTCTTACAGTAAAGCTTAGCATCTGTTTTGTGATTTGATGAATGGCTTTGATCTGTTATTTTAATTGCTTCCTAGTAAGACACTAATGACCTTTTTTGTTCCAATAAACACTGTTTTGCTTAGTTGTAAATTAAATTTAACTAAACACTTGGAGCTTTATTACTTGTTTCTGTTTGATGACTCGTCAGGCAATGTGTTAACTCCATATGCAAAGACTTCTGTAATCATCGTAACTTTGGTTGCATTAGGGGAAAAAAATCCCAATAATATCCTAAATAAATAATACAAAATATGCAGAGATTTCACTTTCGTGTAATTACCAGGTACGTAATTGGCGTCCAGATATATCCATATTCTATCATTTATTAATTCCTTTAAAAATAGATATTATGAACTTTTCTTATAAACTTAAAGAGTTCAGGGAAGAGCTCATCGAAACCCTTTCACATTATTTTGTCTGACTAGATTCCAAGTAGCAAAAAGTATGAAGCTTTTTTACTTCACTGATTTCGTTTCGTGGTAAAATAAGAAAAAAATTGATATGGAGGAAAAAGAAGAGGGCATGTCCAAATGAATAAAGAAACCTACAAAACATTCTGAGCAGCTGAACTTTTGAGAACTATTTGTTGTGATTTGTAGCGTGATTGTGTGCTGTGGGCAGAGATTCTCTCAGAGCTGTCATGGAAGAGAGATTCTTAAAACATTTTGCATACTGACCTAAGAGGCATATAATGAAAGCCAGTTCTGTATTGTCAGCTCATAATACTACCGTTTTGCTCAAAGCTGCTATGAAATCATTAAGGATCCTTTGGGGATGAAGATGCACAGATTTTAATGTTTATAATATGTTTTGTTCCATCTCATATTAATAATCCACCCAGATGTCCGGTATAGAGTGCTGTTTGATGGGAAGTTCAAGCAGATCCAAGTCTGGGCTGCATGTGCTGATCTTATTGCCAGCTGTACTTTTCTGCCTCTTCTCTAGTGCCATCCTGTTTGTCGTCATGCCATGGCTTGGACTGGGAAATGATCTGACTGAAAACTATAGCAGCAAATAAGAGATGCTCAGTTACACTAACTCACTGCATAGCCTGATAGGCTGGGTTTTAAGATTGCCTTTCTGGCAGTGGTTCACAGTTAGATCAATTTAAATTGATCATCAAACCACACCCTTAGAGCCTGAAAGGCCAAAAGTAACAGGAGCTACTCAGGCAGAGGGTCTGCTCTTTGAGATTTCAAGCTGATAATAGGTCTCTTGAAAGAGTGCATTAACAGAGTTGTTGCCCTTGAGGTAGGAGTGCTGCCTGCAGTTTTGCTCAAAGAAGATTAATCAGAGGTTCAGAAGGCATTAGCAGCAGCTAAGAAATTCAGTTCATCCAAGAACAGTGTTGAAGCTTTGGCTTTGGCCTACCATGTTCTTGCAGAGTGAAACAGGATCCCTACCAATGTGTTTGGGAGCATAAAAGCCTACTTTGCTTACAGAGAAAAATGGAGCAAGCTGTAAGACTGAAAGGTGTTATGTTAGCAGGCATGAGAGTATTCTGTGGTTTCTTTGGGGATGATGGGGAAAAAGAGATCTTGAGCAGTAACTTTAGCATTCACCCGCCATAACTACATTTCATAGTAAAGCTTATGTGAAACTGCCCAGTTTTGCCATTTGCATTAGTCCCAAGGAGAGGAGGCTTTTTCAGTAGATTAACTGCAGTTGCAGTATTTCTCTGACAGGACTGGCTGTACCGTAGCTTGCTTACTTTAAATTTTTCTTCTTATTTGTTATAACCTCGGGTGCCAGTATGTTGCCACTCTTGAATATTTGACTGTTCACGTACCTTCTTGCTTCCTCAAAAAGACAGGAACTAGTTTTATTGAAGAAAAAATAGTTAACATTTCTCCTTCTTGCAAAATGAGTCATGTTTATCCTTTTGTTAGTCTTTTGATGCAGAATATGTACTATCATTCCTAATGTCTGTCTGTGGTATCTTCTCAAATACACATAAAGGACTACGAAAATTGCCATTCTCAACTTAGCTGAATTCTCATATCTTGTTTTTCAGCTACTTTAACCAAACAATCCAAACTGTGTATGTCTGTAGTAATTAAAAAAAACCTACCTTTTCCTCTGGGCTGCTTATTTTGGACTTTGTAAGAGTTTTCCTGTGGGCTGAAAGGTGAGTGGCCAGGTTTTCTCTGGGACTTACAGGTCCATGATTTCAAAGACTCTTCCAACATTCCTAATTAGGAACTTCAGGAAGTCATTCACAGAGCAAATTTCTGAATCAGTGTTCTCCAGAGAACTCCAGTGTTTCTTTTGCCAAGGAGGAAAAATAGGTTAATGCAGCAGCAGTGTTGCAGAAGGCACAGTGTGAGCTGTTGCCTGAGAAGAAGGTGCTGAGAATTCAGGAGCAGCCTGGGTGGGAAATGGAGACAATTGTAACGTTGTTTCACGGAGAAAATAAGAGCTAAGTACAAATCTGTACAAGCCGAAAGTGTGAAAACATTCAAGTCCATTCAGCAGCAAGGAGAATACATGCACATTATAGACATTCCGACTATGTTACAGTTTAGGGGAAGGATTATTTTTTTTTAAACAAAAAAAAAAGGAGGTTTAAAGAAAAACTTGGCTAAATATTTCAGTTATAATGATCTGTTTCAAGATCTCTCCCAGCTTTATAATGATGAGCAGGAAGGGTACAGGCTTGAAACACAGTAGAGATCTGTCGATATTCATGGAGTTTATTATTACATGGCTGGTAAAGTTTAAAGAGCAAGTTACTTGGTGACACTATGAATCCGTTTTAATTAAAAAGAAAATTTATTTCTCTCTTTTCGCTGTTTTTCAGATTTACTGTCTCTTTGCCTATTGTTACCTTCATTGCCGTTTAATTATAGTTGACAGAATGCGTACTTTTTTTTTAATATTCTAGCTGTAACGAGTCTGTATATTTTATGTTGATGGCAGATGTGAAACATTTCTGCAGTGGTTTTCCTTCCACCTTACTACTAATTTTGATATTTCTCTGTTTTTAATTTATTCATTTAGTTGTAGCTCCTATTCCAGCCATAGATAGCATTCCTGATCTCTCTTGCCCCAGTCTCACTCAGTCTTCTTGCTTTATTTTGGATTATAAAGTAGGCACAGTCTGCTCTCTTGCATTCATTAAGTAAAACCCCTTCTACATTCCTAGTTATCCTGCTGTTTCTCTCTTATGTTACACATCCAAACTCACTGAGCATGGTGTTCACAACTATTGCCACAAGCTCCTCTGGTAATCCTGCCTTGATCCATCCTGGGTCATCTCCAGCTTGACAGCCAGCCATTTTGCCTGACTCAAATTGCTTCTGCTAAAATCTCAACTGAGTGTTCCTAGTGGTGTCTTGGGTTTTTTGCTCTCACCTTGGTTTATAGCTGTTTAAGATATTTATTTATGATATTTAGAACCATTCGCTTAAAAGCTTGTGTTGGGTTTGCTTTCAGGCTTCTCTTCCCTAGCCACTCCTCCAGTGTAACTGCAGGTGGGTGGTCTCTCTTCCCTGAATCTGTGGGATTTTCATCAGTTGAAAGTTTTTTTGCAATTGAAGTTTTGGACTGAATGTAGAATGGAAACAGTCTCAGGGTCTGCTGTAATGTGCAGTATGGAGTTATTTGCTAAATACTGCCCTGATGATACACTTCTCATTCCTTTTCTTCCAGATATTATGGATCTGATTTGTCATTTGGACATTAGTAACTTACAGATTTAATACCCCGTTACTGGTGCATGCCCTGCCAGCCTCGCAGTTTGTCTCACTTTGCAGAAACTCTTGCAGTCCCGTGTGTGGTGCTGGTTTTCTGAAACAGTCTATGTGACAGTCAAAATAAGAGGTACATTGCTGGTGTGGGAGAAGCAGAACTGGAGCCTAGTTAGAGCATATGAGGACTCCTGCAATGCAAAAGTGAAATGATTACCCCACAAAAAAAAAAACAGCCCAGGAGTGGAGTATACCCAGATGTGGCTGACTTGTGACTAGCTATGGTGCCTCATTATTTCAAGCAGCTTTTGTCTCACCTCTGCTCTCCTGTTTGGAGGGAGGTGCCTGCGCAGCTGGCCACACAGCAGCTGAGGTAAATCCTCTTCTTCTTCCCATGGAGGAGCTTTCTCAAGTAGGTACACAACTAGGCCACTGCTCCCCAGGGCTGCTGGTGCTGCTCCAAGGACGTATTTTCCTCAGCTTTTCCTACCTTTTTTTTTTTTTTTTTTCCCCTGCTCAGGGAGTCTAAAACCCCAAGTAAAACCTGCCCTTTCTCTTGTGTTTGTGTGGAGAGAAGGATTTGCAATTAGTGCTAATTGATACTGACTCCTGTTCGTGTGGGCTGCAGCTGGGCTGGTGGGCAGGGGCCAGGCTGGTCCTCTCATGGAGGGCAGGCTCCTGCCCATCACTGGGGTGTTACTGAGTTGCCTGAGGGATGTGGGGCCAGGAGCAGTGGGGACTCCCCAGGGCTAGACCTGGCAGCCAACACTGGTCCCACCACCCACCACAGAGCAGGCTGCGGGGCAGCTGAGTCCATCAGGTAAGTTCATGGTGATGAGGCACATTTGAGGGCAAGCTGGGAAGCTATTCTGCAGGCCAGGGTCAGGGCTGGGCCAGCCAGAGCAATCCACGGTTAGGGGGCAGGTCCATGGTGACAGGACAGGTCCTAGGTCAAGGTAGGACACCAGCCCATGGATCAGTGGGGTCACAGGACAGACAGGGTCAATGCTGCAGCTAAAGGTGAGCTGAAATAATCATTGCCCAGGTTGTTGAGGGGCAGGACTGGTGCAGCTGGTCAGGGCCATTAAGACCTATGAAGTGCCTTAGGGCTCTGAAAGCAAAGGCAGAATAGCCCAGTGGCTGTCAGTGCGGGAAGAAGGGCTTTCCACTCTTTTGGTGGCACTGTTCAGGTGGGCTGAAGGAAGAATAGCACTGAATTAGAGCAAACATTAATTTGCTTCCCTCTGCTTATTCTTAAGCAGATGGGAAACATGCTGGCCAATAAAATTAATGAATGCAATGAGAAGTTGGCACATACAGATGCATAGAGAGGAATGGGTTGGGGAATTTTTTCCAGTCTTTGAAAAAAATTCATCATTTCTTTGTTTAGAAAATCAGACTCTCTGCCACTCGTTCCCACCTCTAATACTTTAGCCTTAATTATGTGATGTAACAAGTACTATTTTCTGTCCTGCTATGAATTACATGAATTTCTTTTCTAAGCCCACATACTTACTTAACATTTGAAGAATGGGAAAAGGAAATGTCTTTGATCACTTATTTCACGTATGACAAAAGGATTAAAAAACCCCTCCAGGTTAAAACTTCTTAATGAACATTCATTTTTGAAAGTTTTACTTGTCATTTGTCAGCTTTTGCTATGAATATATTTAGCTATTTTGTAAATAAAGTAAGGCAAAGCTTTTCCTAAGTACTAGGCTACAAGGGTTTTTATTTTCTTGTTTTTCTCTTACCTCTATGTTACTAGAGGGGATTACAAAGCATATCACCCTCCTCCTGCCTTTTTTCTTAAAGCCTGAGCAATGAACAGAGAACGCAAGGTCA
The DNA here is from genome assembly GCA_013400055.1 of Nycticryphes semicollaris. Classification (NCBI taxonomy): domain Eukaryota; kingdom Metazoa; phylum Chordata; class Aves; order Charadriiformes; family Rostratulidae; genus Nycticryphes; species Nycticryphes semicollaris. Next base: position 849,815 of record VXBJ01001163.1, on the reverse strand, counting down.
CCGGAGCTGTATTTTGTTATTTTTTAATGCAAATTATGTGGCTTCTTCTATTTCTTGATTAAAAATTCTTTTGTCATCTTCCTTTTGTGATGGAGGAAAATTTCCTTTCTCATCACTCTCTATGCCTTTATTTCTAACATGCATGTTACATTACCTGGAAGAAGAGTTAACTCTTTGCTAAGTTGCTGTAGTACTGAAGGGCATTAAAGAAATATTTAAAGCAAGAAAGGTGGAAATCCATAGCTGTTGAAAAGTTTGCTTTGAGACCTTTGGTTTTCTTAGGGTGCCATGCAGATGGCTTAATAGTGCCTTTCTGACCATTTGACTACTGAAAGAGGTAGTGGAGTCTGTTTGCAACAGTTGCATCTTGGGCAGTTGAATGCCAATATGCATCTCAGATGCCTTTATGCTATTCTGCATGATAGTCTCAAAAAAGGATGGGAGTGCAGGCTAGTATACTCCATGAATTGTGCTCTAGACACGGGATAAATCATGGTAAAACATAATCAGAATGAACACTGGATTCTCTATATTTTTCATGTCCTGAGTTCAAGTTACTTGAAACATACTGATATTAAGCACTATTTTGTATCAGCCCTACTGACTTCGGTGCAATTAGCTATGTGAATTTCTCTTGCAGGATAAGGGGAAGTTTCTCAAGAACAGAGCTGAATGAAGTTGTTTTCCATATTGTACACTGGAGGAAAAAATGGCATTGTTCTTCTAGGTCACTGTGCGTTGAATATAACTTTTTCTTGAATTATTTGCAGGTTAATTGGTCAGTTATGAAATCAACTGTACTGTAATGCCCCAGTGTTAAAGTATCCTGTGAATTTAAAGGAAAGGATAACTGAGTGTTCAGTTAGCATGTGTGGTGCCTTGGTGACCAGAGCACTCGTGAGAACAGTGAGGTCATGAGCATCCTAGAAGGGCCAAGAAAACTTAAAATCTAAGTTCCAGGATTATAGAGTTTGATGTTTTGTTATTGTTGTTCAATGTAAAAAGTTAGACAGGGATCTGGATTACAGGGTTACAGAGGAGTAATGTTAATATGTTTAAAGACAGTGTTGATCAGTTGTCAAATGAAATCCTCATTTCTTGGTATGGATCTTATTACACTATGGTTATTGCATTGACATGGTACTGATTCCTCAAGAAGAACAAAAGAACTGCAGAAACCACCAAAAATCTGTTTTTGTTTGTCTTCCTTAGCCAAACCCTCTGACTCTCCAAATAGACAGCTGAACTGATTTTTCTCTAATTAAAATATAAAGCCCATTTGGAACGAGCTTGTTTGCTACATTTTTGCCAAGAAGACGTTTTTATAATGGAGTTTTAATTGTAACCTCTGAAAACAGGACTGTATTACAAGGTTGCTGCCAGTACTCTCACAACAGAGTAGCCAGTGTCACGCTGTGATAGATGCTGTATGATACGCTCTGCTCTCCCCTTTCCTTCTTTCCCCCCAGTCTGACAGGCCGAAACAGAAATAGCCCTTCATTGCATTTTGCTGTAGGGCTGACTATATTAAGAAAACTGCCTTATGTAAAGCCTTGAGACTTTGCAGACCTATTCAACTATAGCAAGGAATATTGTTTGAAATAAATGGGTTTACTGTGTCTGGATACTAAGCTAATCAATCCAGTATGGCTGTTTCATATGGTTAAGCACATTACAACTTTGTTTGACCTCTTTCATCTTTGTTGAGGATATAGGGTATCATTAATGTTACCAGCTGCATTGTTTTCTCCTAATATCAACAACAGAGAAAAAAAAAAAAAAAGAAAAAGCGGTGCTCTTGTTTTCCACTTAGATAGTTCTAGTATTGCCAAACAAATGTGAAACAGGCTTTTACAATAATAGTATTTTCCCAAATGCCCTGTTAATTTTCAGTAAACCAAAATAAAATGTGTTATTGTTTATTAAGACAGTGTGACCCATATGGATTCCAGATGATAAAAGTTTCAATAAAATGCTGCAATTAGATTCAAGTAACTTGAGTTTTCTTTCAGTTCACATGTTTATATGGAGCTCAGGACAAGAATGATCATTTAAGTTGTGTCAGCGATTGGATTTTACTTGCAATGATGATAGTTCTTTTCACTTGCATGCCACTTTTCACTTGAAACTACCCAAAGAGTCTTGATCCTTCTGGGAATAACTTTAATGCAAGAGTGTTGTAGGAACATTGTTCTAACTCTATGTTGAAGCCTACGCATTCTGGCTTTGAATAAGGATCTAGGGTCTTCACAGGCTTCTGGGGAATCTGCACGTGTAAGGCTGCTTCTGATGCCCATTTTGTATTGGCTTTACCACAGTTTATTGATGATTTGGACTTCAATAACTAGATTTCTCTGGTAAAATGAATATGACTTTCTGCTGATCAACACCTAAATAAACATTTTCTCTTACTATATTTGCTGTGTTACATCACAATGTTTTGGGGTGGGTTTTTTCCAAGAATTTTCATTCAAATGGTGAAAGTGATTCAGAATTTTTACATTTAGAAGGAGAACATCTCAGAATCATAATTGAATTTTAATGTGTGTTTTCGTAAAACAGTTTACTATAATCAAAACATGATCAGTACTGTCTCTTTGTGTTCACGGCCAGAAACATCCATAGATTCTTCACATTGTGAAGAAGTTGCATCTCAGGGACAAAACAGGAGCCAAAGAAATGTCGTCTTTTTCCCTGACAATATTAAATTTCTAATAGTTGGGAATATCTGTAAGATATTTTTCAATTCACGTGTATTACGGGATGGTTATTCCTGAATATTTATACATCTGCACAGTAGTTGCAAATAAATAATTCACTTACAGTGTCATGAAAGGATATGCATTTGAACTGAACTATATGTCTCTGTAATGCAAATCTGATAGAATGTACATCATCTGTTGGTCTTTCGGTGTAGCTAATGAATAATAATGGTCTGCTGGACAGTAGACATCTGAAGATGTTATTAAAAGAAAAATTCTGTTTTTCTAATGGCAGTTTGAGGAAATTTAACACAGGATCTTATTACATACTTGCAAACTTGCAAATATCAGCTACTGCTGTTAAAAGACTTAGCTGCATGTCAGAAGCAATATTTGCACTGATTGTTGTGCTCTGCACAAACCTTTCATAATGTTTTAATGATATCTTTGCTTTCTCCTTTCTTTTAGTACATTGATAATTTGAGTAATTTTGAAATCGGTAGCTTATTTGGAAGTTGTCACACTGCACTCATTGTGAGCTATTTTCCTTTTTCATGTCACCAAGGCCAGTAAGGCATTCTAATATCTAATATTACGTTCTTTGCAGCCTTATCTCCGTAGCCAAAAAGGAATTGTATGGTCAATATCTAGCTTAAATCTATCAAGAACTTTATTGTCATTTATATTGCAGTATTGTCTCCTGGGTATTATTTCATGCTATCTGATATTCATAAATGATAACTTTCACATTCAGTGGCTTCCAGAAATTAACTCTGTTGTCCTTTGCAGCTTTCTTTAGCAGTGCTTTCCTGTAGTTCTTGAAAAGATCTGAGTGAGATGTTAAATGGAACATAACTAAACTAGAGGAAAAGTTAACTAAAACACCAAGAGCCAAAAGTCTGTTGACAGTAGATAATTCTTTGGATAAAGATGAACTTTGTAATGAAGCAAATAATGTTTTACTGCATTCTTTGCATCAAAAAATGGTTTGGCATGATTGAGATATTGTACCTAAGAGGGGGTGAATCCACTGTGCTGTCACAGGTTAACTATACTGATTTTTTTTATAATGCTGACCCACTGTAGTTAATAAATTCCCTGGTATTTATAGTTCTCTACCATTGCAGCTTTGTTTGTCCTAGGAATGTCACAACCTGTGTTGTGATCTTTGTGTTGCTTACTCTACATGTGACATTTTAGACTCATATTCTGCAGCACATGTATTGTATGGGCTGCTTACAAAATGAATTAATAAAATTAGCCCTGTGACCTTGAGCAAGATATGGTTTGCACATGTTGACAATATGACAAGATTATGTTTGAAATGTTTTGGTTGCATCAAAGACAGTTTCATGTGGATTTCAAAGGTAGGAATTCTACACCAACATCTGAAATGCATGAGCTTGCCTTTCTTTGCACCACTGTGTTCACCATTTGCTAAGGTAAATACCACTTCCACCACTAGCATTAAAAATAAAAATAAATGAAGTTTTGGTCAAAGAAGCTAAAGCAGATAAGGTTCAGATATATTGTGCACCATGTTAGAATTTTTGCATTTTACTTGTGAATTTGTAGGCTTTCTAACAAACTTGCTGAGATCCTTCCTTTGCACAACACATACTTATTAGTTCTCTGCTTTGGTTCCCTAACTTGTTTGTTCATGCATTTCTGTTGCTGTTTGGCAAGTAACTATTTAGAGGCTGGTAGAGTTTGGGGAAGATTTTTTCCGAAGTGTGATCTTTATGCCGTTCTTGTGTATTTCATGATTTTCTGTCTAAATTTCATTATGTCATTATGTTTTGTGACATTCAGATCTTTTAAATCAGTCAAGGATAGTTTTACTGCAGAAAGGACACATGTCACCTTTGGATTGGTGAAGGTGTTGTGACTGGTTTGCACTGATTAGTGAAATCTAGATAATTTTTTTTTTTTCTTAGAAGACTGGTGGTTACAATAGAGTTTTGATGCTTATGCTTGTTTGTAAGGTTTAGAGGAAACACAGGCAGCTGAAGGTGATGTTTTGGATGCAGGTAAAGTGTATGGTTTCTATAATGCACTGGGGCTAGAAGTCAGTATTGGCTTTGTTCTTGTAGGTACTTAAGTCTGGCTGTCATCTGGGATGCCACTGTGCAGAATGGTGACCATGGAGACAGGGACAGTGTTGTTCAAAGGTAGATTATGTTGTTTAGTTTGTAAAGTGACTACATCTTTCTTCATATCTTACTTATACAGTGCATTGCTTGGAGGAAATTCTTCATGGTGGCATGTATTAGTTTTTATAGCCTCTTACATTTGGAGTCCACAAAGGCATTTAAAGAAAATTAATCTTTCTTCTTGAAACTCACCTGCATTTTTGTTATGCGGGAGATAGCTTTGCTGTTACCTTTAAAAAATAGATCATTTTTTATTTCCTTACAAATGCAGTGTCATAGTAAGCTTTAGCTTACCTATTGACCTGAGACTGCACTGCCAAGCAGTGATCACTCATTTTCCGAGCTCTAGATGCTCCTGCTGCTCCCCTGCATTTACTGTACTGGTCATGTTACTGCTGAGTGGGCTAGATCACAACCCACTGATCCATCAGAGAAATTACTGTGCCAAAAAGAAAGAAAAATCGTTTTCAGCAGATTTCACTGATGTCATGGCTGTGTCAGTGGAGCTTATACAAGGCAAGGGGCAGGAAAAGATAGGGATGGCAGATTGGCCCATTGGGAGCCCATACATAGATTGACTTACAAACCTGGTGAAATTCCAGGGTTGTTGTGCACTGTTTCTAGCCATTGAACAGTATATTTTGTATTAATTTTTGTGTTAACAAGCAGATATATTTGTAAGTTGAAATGGCGTAAATTCCTGTAGCTCATTATTTGCTCTTTCCTTAACTGAGATGTGAGGGTTTTAGAATGACAGTGGCCTTGACATTCCCCAATTTTTCTTTTAATTTTACCCTAACTACCTCAGAAAGGAATTTCACAATTAAGTTATTGTTACAGGTTAATTAGTTGCATATTGTCTTTCAAACAGATTAAATAAATTATCTGCATATAACAGAAACTCGGGCCTGAAGAGGAGTGTTACTAGTCTTCTCATATGGGCCCAAATAACTTTACTGATGAAGATTTCTGCTTCAGTCAAGCAAGTTTTTTCTGGTTTATTTATAAAAGCAGAACCTAGAGAATGAAGTGATTATTACTTGCTCAGAAGAAAATGTGAAACAAATACGCTGTCAAAATGAGCAATGTATAGCAGATACTGAAGGAAAGGACTAGTAGACTCCCAAATTAAACAGTTTTATTAATGTGACTGTGCATAAGAACCACAAAACCAATGGGTGGTCACGTTCCTCACCTGGTAATTAAAACAAGAGGTCATAGCTGCAAGTACTTTATTTCCAATCCTAATGAGTAATTTCATATGACTTTATTAAGAATTAACCAGCAAAAGCATGTTAGTATGCATGTAGACATGTAGGTTTTCATATATATTATTTGGGTTTTCTGACAGTGGTGGAATAACCGATGAAATCACAAGCCATATCTTTATCTCAGTGCTATAACTGCTGATGAAATACATGATGGGAAAGAGACTGACAAATTGGGAAATAAACATGACAAGAGGGCAATCATCTGGAGTCGTCTGTATCATTTGCTGGTGTAATCTTCTAAATCAAAATGTGCATTTATTGTAACTGATGCTGTTCCTAGCTAGGAACAAGGTGAGAGAATGGAGAACAGTGATCTGAAAACTGGGGATTCTGGTGAAGGAGGTTGTTACTGTGGATGAACATTTTATTGTGAGTCTCCAGATAAGTAGTGAGGTGGAGAGGCTAGTGGCATCTATGGAAATACAAGCTGGAAATATTTTTTTAAAAATCTCTGTAAGATGGCATTAGTAGGCTACTGTATACAGTTTTGATATCACTTATAAATAAGATGTACAAAGGTAGGAGATGATACGGAAGAGAACTGCCAAGATTATACAAGTAGCGAAGAAAATGTCTGTGGTAAGAGCTGTAGAAAACCTAATGTGTGTAATATTTTTAAAAAGGGGATTTAGAAGTGACTCACTGTGCAGAATGAAGTAGAACACTATAAAGGTGTAGCTAGGATGGTGGACTGAAAGCTGAAGTGAGACAAATATTAAATGGCGCTCTCTTACTAAGTGGGGTGGTATGTCTGTGGGCTGCATGTGCTCACATCATGATCAGATGCTTTATTGGGAAAATGTTGCCTAGCAAATCATAAATTATTCTGCTTAATATACAAATCACTGGACAACATTGAAATTCCTATTATAATAATATGACTCAAATAGATAACTAGATGCTCCTTCTGAATGCTTCTTCTGAATGTTTACTCTGTGACTTTCACATCCTGGATCACATACTCCTTTGCTTTGCATCACACAGTTATTTTCACCCCTGTGAAGTGGAATGAATTCACTATTCTCATTTCCTCTCTGAGTAACCCGTAGACCCTTCCTGCGAGTGGCCAGCTGATGCATTAACTGAGTGGCAGAGATGACATCCTGTTGATGGATCCCAGTCTCAAAGATACATGAAGATTAAATTTAGTTAAACTTCACCAGGTGTCCTATAATGTATCTGGCAAGAGTGAGAATGTTTAGAAATAGTAACCTGTCTTGGCAAGGAAGAAGGTTATCTCCACAGAGACTAAGAACAGTGATTTCACAGGATGTTCTGACCTCCTTTTTCAGTCTGACAGGGTAGATGGATAGTGTTTCCAGGGGAGGGCACAAGACTGAAGATTTCCTCCGCATCTGTGTTATTTGGGCAGTTGTGTATGGATCTGTTTCTCTGTATAGGAGGAATTTTTATTTGCATTTCACTTTAGTCATTGTGGTTCATTTTGTATTCCTAGAGGCCATAGATTCCCAAAGACTGTGTTACTACATCTTGCAAATACATTTTATAACAATATTAATGATACAGAATTTACCGCTCACTGTTACATATCTATACACTGAGAATTGATACTTGGAGAGAAAAAACATATTGGAGGAAATACTTCACTTTGTGATTTCTGCAAACCAACCTTTGGAAGTCTGGTAGTATTTCCAGTGGAAGTCCCTTGAGTATTTTCAGCAATTTTACTATTCTAAAGAATCACTTAAATACTCAATAAAAGGAACATTTGCAAACAATGTATAGAATTTGGAAATTAATGTATTCTTTGAGTTCTTTACCACTTGCGAGTTTTCAGAATGAAATAAAAATAAACAAAAAAAAAGTTCCCTTTCATCCTGCATCTTTCCAAGAGTTTGAAGGTTTTCTTTTTATAGATTTTTTGTTTTTAAAAAAAAATTGTTTTGTAGTTTTTAAGCTCTTACATTTGTGAATACCCAAAATTGTTATTTAACCAAATTATGTGGGAAGAAAAGGATCGACTAACATGACATGTGTATTCATTTGCTTAATAAGACAATTTTTCTACAGTTATAGGAGTCAAGCTTGAATTTATATTTTAAATATAAGACCGTACTGATTTAAATAGAAAATGGATAAATTATTGTACTGAATCTTTGATACACAGATCTTTTGAAATTCAGTGGATGTCTTTACAGTTAACAAGTTATTCTTCTATTTAGAAAATTCTTTAGCTAGATTTTGACAAAACAGGTGGGAGCTGAAAAGCCAATTATATGCTTTTAGATTAATAGGACATAGAGTCGTCTGGTCAAGTGTCATGGTTAAGAGTGAAGGAGCTATTACATTTTATTGTCTTATTGATTGTAAAGCGTAATAACTTGTGTAGTAGGGTATGTGTTGCTATGCTGTTTGTGTAAGTCTGTAACAACTGCTTTAGGTACATTTCCTAACAGTGGGCCTGATTATGCACCATTTTAGTATTTGGAATGGCTCTGGGAAGTATATGCATGATGTGAAACCTCTTGAAAGCGTTTCTAGTCTTCTGGTGGGTTTCAGATTTCAGGTGCCCACAACCTCCTCTGCATGCTCAAATTCCTTCAACGCTGCTTTTTTGTTTATTTTTGTTTTGCAGAAAATAACAGAAATATAGTCCTCAACTACTCACAGCATAGCTGACTTTTGTGCAACAAGGATGAGCACACCCAGGAGCAATGGATGAGCCTCACCCTGGCAAAACTATCCTTCAGATGAGGGTATCTCTCTTCCACATGAAGCCTAAAAGGTAACTCGATATCTGAAAACTTCAAATGAAATTTATAGGTCTATCTATCCCTCTTTGATTGTTACTACCTACCATACTATGTCCCCCTATTTATTTCTTTTGGTGGTGGTGTGACGTGCTTGATAGTCATTCATGATGTGCAGCCCAGATTCTGCTTTTGCTGAAGTTACTGGTTTGTTAAAACTTGAGTATTTTTAACTTTTAATCAAATTTGGCATAGAAGAAAGCATTTTCCAAGATTAAAACTATTCTCCAAGTAGGGATATAGCATGTACATAACTGTTTACACTACACATACCAGTTGACTTACTTGTTTTAGTTGTACAAATTCAATGTCAAAGCTTTGCTAGAGCCTTTGAATGAAATGTCTTGGTTTTGCTTAAATGCATTGCTAGTATAAAGCTATGCATTCCACAGAATTCTTTTTCAAATAGCTGTAGGTTTTTTTAACCAAAAGTTATCTTCAAGGTCGTCTTATTTTATGAAGTATTCTGCCCACTGAGTGAGTTTCCTTGCACAGTCCACTGAGAGATATTCTGATCTGCTTTTTATATCCAGATGTAGCTTAATTATTTAAACATAAAGACATATGCTGAGATTTAGGAAAGACTCCCTTCAGAACTCAGTATTATCATTATGTGCCAATTTAAAAGTATCACTGATCAACTGGAGATCTTTGTTGCCCTTCAGTTAAAACATGCGAATGTGTGGGATACACTAAACCAGATGTAATAATTATTATAGTTCAACTGTTCATACTGCATGCTATTTCCTACCGCATGACCATTGAAGGAAAAGCAAAGCCAATTAGGATTGCATAGTCGCATAAAAATTCTAGTTGGCTTGAAAATACAGTACCATTCACATGAATGTTAAACACTTCAAGGAGAAAATTACATAGGCATGGGTAAACTGCGTCAACAATTAAGCAGAGGAAACAGATTCAAACAATTTAATAGAGGAAATGGAACACGGTCAGGGACAATTTCTTGTCCTAATGACAAAGGAAAGGAAAATGCACTCTCCACCCTGAATAGTTTTGTTTGAAATCTCTAATTAATGGGAGTTACAGTAAAGATGAGAATAAAAAGTTATTTATTAATTATAATGTATAATGGCAAGAAAAAGTCTTTGAAAGATAAATATTTATTGTATTGACTGGTTTAGTAGTAATGTACAATCAATTAAAATACTTTATCATGTTCTCAGATACCACATCACTGACTTTCAGCTTCTTAGGAAATCAATTGCAAGATTTTCCCTGAAAAGATGGAAACATGTCTTTCCTTACACTCAGCTAAATCCTAATGTTATTACAAAGTTCTAGGTGTATCCTGCTCTATGCAGAACACACAGGGTGGCTGCAGTTCAAGTCAATGTTGCTGTTGTGCTGAGTTGCTATGTGTTAAGGTGCCTACGATTCTCTAAGATTTCTGTAGCCTCTTTTGGCTACAACACATGGGTACCTGCGAGTCCATTTGGTTGTTTCTGGTTGTTTAGCAAAACCATTACAGAACATTGTCTCGCTCTGCACTGGCTCTGGATTAAGAAGACAAGCATGAGTACAAGGGGGGCTTTTGCCTGTGACCTCCCCACCCTGGTCAGCCATGTGCTGGGGAATACAGTGGTTTATTTCCCACCCTTCTGCATAATGTCTAGAGGGTTGCCATGTTGGGCACTGAGTGAAGGAAGTTCCTCTGGAAGAGTGTGGTTGGAGAGTCGTCAAGTTTATTCTTGACTGGATTAGTCAACTATGACTTCAGAAGAGTATGTTTTCTGACTGCAATGCACTTTTCTGTATTGATTTGTAGAGATTTGTTTTTCATGAATCTTCAGGCTAAAAATGTGCATGAGTGCCTGAGAGAACAGGTGTCTACAAGAACAGTGGGATGTTATGAGACGATAACTTTTCCAGCAAATAGTAATTTTATCATACAATCAGAATTGCTTTCTTTTAAAAAGAAGGCTTGTCAGGTTTCCAAATTTGCTTTTGTCCTGTGGCCCCTCTTTATACTACAGTGCTTAGCTTCAGGATATGTGCTTAGCAACAATAGATGTACTTGTGAAATGATTGTACTCGCTATCCTTTCTTTGCATCTAAACACTTTTCCCTTTTCTTTCTACAGTTACCGATCTGCTTTATGTTTCTTTCCTGTGATCTAACTGTACAATAGGAGGGACACTCAGACAAATTTGAAATCCAGTCCTTAATTTTACATTCACATTGATGTATGCCCATCTGCATGATTGCCCTTAGTTATAGTCATGAGCCGTCACAGTCAGAAATTTCTCATGTGCCTAGAACTTCACAAGTAGCCATTTACTGAAGTTATTTACAGGCACCAAATAGAAGCTTGAGTTGAGGCTGCACAAGCATGCCCCTGACGATTAATCATCTATTCGTTAGGTGGCTTTTGCATGAGTTTTGAGAATAAAGTCACAGGTTTCCCAGGAAATAATTATCTGATCACTTCTGTACTCGATCAGAACTCTGTAACAATTACTGAAGGTGTTAGTGACTCTCATACTGCGGGTCATGAAATGGGTGCTGTTGGTGTCTCAGAAGCTTTATGTTTGATAGGATGTTGTTGTGTTCTAAGTACTAATTCAAAGCAAAAGAAAATTATTTGTGTTTTTAATATCGCTTCTCTTAATACGCATTTCATTTAAAGATGTCATAGAAGAGGAAAACTGGGCCGGGGGGAAGTAGTGGAGCACAAAAAAGTCCTTTTTTAGATGGTAAATAGCATGCAAAAATTTGAGAATATTTTTCAGCGTATAGAAAAGACAAGTGGCTGACCAAGAAGCTATGGCTGACCTTAAGGGTGGAAAAGCTGGTAATTTAGTGCACTGCTAATTCTAGATGAGTTTTCTCAGCTTCCAAGCTTTTTCAGCTTGGAGTCATCTTCCAAGTAGGTGATGTCTGGGAAGCCTTTCTTCTCCAGGTTATCTGATTCTTCCCAGGGATCTTTGTAAAGTATTCCTTTAAGACAGGTGGCTTCTATTCCCTTACTGGATCTATTAATAGGTTCTCTCAAATAGGCCTGTCTAGTCTTTTGAAAGTGATTATGGCAAAAAAGAGGAAGTATTAGAGTTTTTTAGAATAAAACCTGTTTTCATAAACTCAGGATAGAGGAATTTTGGCCTGGATATTAATTGTTGTCTTTGTTAATGATGCAGATAATTTATTCTCATTCAAGTTTTTGTTCCAGCAGAACTCATTATTAAAAATAACATAAATATCAAATGGTTAATCAAAGACATCTGTTCTAGAAGAGCAAATTCTGTGCACTCACGCACATGTGCATGCATGCTTGTGCTCTGTGTAGGTAGAAGGCAGGTGATGGGGAGATTCTGTCCTCAAGTAGTGGACTCTACCTGTGGATGCAGACAAATATCTTGAAAAGAAACTTGGTGTAAAAGTAGAACTTGAAGTAAGTCTCCTGTACTTTTTGTTGTTTCTTTTCATCCTGCTCGAAAGCTGCAGATATATTGTTTCCTGACTTTCTGCCAGAGCCCAGCATAAAGTCTCTGGCTACAAAGTGTGAGAGATTAAAAAGAGAATGACTTTTGAATGAGGAGGCTGCTTTAAATTATTCAGAGATCCTCCCTCTTCCTCTGTTCCTTTTCTTGATGTTTTGGATCAGCAGCACATTTCTAGCTGTAAATGTCTTTAGAAAATATGTTTTAAAGGAACAACTTCAGTGTGTAAGAGACCTTGAAACTAAAGCATAAAGGAGTAATTTTGCCTCATTGCATGTAGTATAATAGACAACAGTCTCTATCTCATTTGGAAATATGAAGAATCACTAAATATACAAGTTCTGCATAATCTCTTAAAATCCTTTTTAAGGAAAAAATTCTTTTAAACAAACATGAGAGCAAGACTCACCACAGTAACTGGTTTAACTTCAAGCTTTTGGCATCAGGGTCCATTTGCTGATACTTTTGTCAGTGAAAAAATATGCTTTCCTAAGAGCTCTCTAGGAAGACAATACTCCCTGAGGGTGCTCAGGCATTTTGAAGAAAATAAAAACGGAGTTAAATCTTCACCCAAAACTTGAACTGGACCCAATCTTAACATTTCTTGAGGCTTGACGAGTTTGGAATGTTTCTTTCCTCTCCACCCTCATTACTTTTCATTTTCACGCTCTTCTGCATTGCCAGGATCTGGCCAAGATCTGAGTTACGTGTTGCTGGAATTCTGTACCAAAAAGGGGCAATATTTATGTGGTATATTCTGGCCCGTTTATAAGAAAAAATTCCCACAGAACTTAAGAGACAGCTTGTCCATGTCAGAATGCTGCACAACTATTTGCAAAAGTCAAAAGATTTTGGTAATACTTTAGTAATAATAGCAATTGTTGATAATTTAAGAAAATAATTTACAAATATTTTCCCTCTTTTCCTGTGCCAGCTGTAATACCTAATTACCTAAATAGTAACATTATTATGTATATCTAGAATTCATGCAAATAGCTGCAGTGGACTAAAACAGGAGATGAAGATTTAAAACAAAACAGAATGAGAAAAACAACCCATACTGAAAAAGGAAAAAAAATTACTTTGTCAAACCTTTTACATTTGATCATTCCTAATAGTTGCCTGAATTGAAAGTTAAGAGTTGTGCATACCTGGCTGAGATGTCTAAGTACTGTTCTTGTAACCTTAAATGAACTAAGAATCTGACAACACACTCTCCACTTGCCTCTTACACATTTTTCTCAGTATGTGCTCTGCCAGTTTCGAATGCAATAAAATCTTCAACATGTCAGACACTGAGTGTAAACCTAAATAGCTCTGGCTTGCAGATATCAAACCAGTGAACTAAGCTCTTGAGAAATTCACCCTATAAAACTTGCCTTGATACCTGGAAATTTTGCTTCTGAGATTCAGTAATGTGAGTTATTACTGCTAAGGACTTACAGTTATGTTCTGTTGATACGTTGCTGTTCTAATGAAAGGTTAAAAATAATAAAAGGGATTTCTTTCTGAAATTTAAATAATTTTGGGAACACGGCTTCCTTAGGGACCAGCAATCTTCACAGCCAGAAGGTACATTTGCTTTCTGACAGCCTGTCTGACTCTTCTTGACAGCAGCTACCCTGAAATTGCTGTGGGCCTTTGGAAAAATTAACTGGTTTTGTTTTATTTGTTTTTAAATAACATTTCAAAGAGCTAACTAATTTTTTCCCTTCTGATTAGAGATGATTGCCAACATTTTTGTTACTTATCTGTAATATACCTCCAGAAATTGTTTTTCATTAGGAATGGAAATACACTTCCAAAAGGCAAGGATTTAACAAAAAAAAAAAAGAAAAAAAAGAGCGATGAAAACCAGAGTTTGATTCTATGCCATTGCATTGTTTGTGGGGAGTGGATGAGGGTTTGAGAGAGTGTAAGTAGCACATCCTTTGTGTTAGCTAATGAGTAGGTCTGCAAAAATAAAGGTGTGGATGCATTCCCATTTTTCTCTTTTTCTGGTTCTGATGCTTTGCTGTGAGTGGGATTGAGCCCATAAGAACGTTTTCTTTTTGCAGCCATATTTGCTTAGGCATAGATGCAGAATGACAGCCTATGAAGCCCAACAGCCAAATGCCCTTCTTGTGACTGAACGTATCTAGAAAAGTGACATGGAATGACAGTCCTCAATGCCTGGTCCTCCATGCTAGAAATGTTGAATTCATCTTAAAGATGAACAGTTTAGAATTTATCTTAAGTAGATCTGCTTTCTCCACAGGCACTTCCTCTTCCATATAGCTATTTTCCCAGATTAACTGTTACTCATAGTTTTTCCTAGCTGTGTATATAGCCAGATTCTTAGCTTTCACAAGTCTGCAGAGCTCTGTGAAAGAGTAAGCGCTATGTTGATTTAGATGAGCTGACAATTTTGCCTGCAGCGTCAAAATCGCTTTTCCCAGGCCATTGCCAAAAACCGTTTTCCTTGCCTTCCTCCTGATCTCTGAAAAAACAGGCAGCTCCTCTTCAAATGAAATTCTATACATTTTTGTACAGAGAGAGGAAATTCACACAACCCAACGTGAGCCATCTAATTAATCTGGCTAACCTGTGCCCTGGGTTTCTTTTACCATCAGCTGAGAGTGATGGACAGTCTCCAAGGAGCAGACCAGAGTCTTTACATTGACTGTACAGGAACCAAGGAGGCTTTTTTTTGCTAAAGCAGGTGCCTAATCAGTAATGATGTGCAGTAACTCTGACTGCCATCATTCTGATTTATGATATAATGCTTCTGTCACTTGCATTTAAGAAATTTCACTTGATTTGAGGGTTTATATTGAATCATCTTGGAGTCCTTAAATGAAGCCCCAAAGCTATTTGGAATTCTGTCGGTTTGACTAGAGAACACTTGAAGGAAAGTCCTGGTCCACTTTTTTAATGAAAAACAACTTAGACTTGCTGGTTTATGAATAGGTGACCAGAGGGTTTTTTTTTAATTTGTTATTTTTTCAGTGTATTGTAGGCTTTGGCGTGTTGATTTGGTACCCTTTGGCTGTTTGGATCTTTACCACATCAAGGCTCATTATTCTTTGGCCAGATCAAGGCCTGGGAGAAGTGATGAGCTCTTAAAGGGAGAAGCTGCACAGAGCGGAGGTGGTGGAGAATTCTTCTGCATATCATGTAATGAAGACAGATACAGTATTTGCTTTATGCTGAAACATTTTAGAACTGGAGATCAAAATTATTATACTGTCAGTTACAAAATTTACTAAGAAATTTAGTTTGTATAATGCACTTTATTTTTAACAATTCACAGATACAGTTGTGCGGGTGACTCTGATGACTGTTATACTTGTGCAATTTGCTGAAGCAGAGTCCACAGAATCCCTGCTTCCTGTATATGTGAACCAGACTGGATATATGTTCAATATTCTTTGATAAATGGTAATAATGTGTTTATAAATAGAAGAACAATAAAAAATGTTACCATATGCTCAAAGTAGTGTTCAGGCATTTACCCTCACTCATGAGACAATGCTGTGGATCCAAGCTTGTTGTACCGTATGGACGTGGATGAGAAAAGAAAACACTTCTCTGATTCATGGGAGTGTAGAATTTTCATTTTGTTATGGACAAAAAGAAATGAAAAATTAATAACATAATAAGGTTTCTTAAAAATCTTTCTCAAACTGAAAAGCCTCATTATATATTACAATGCAAATTCTTCACCTCTGACACCGGTACTTTGCCAGTAATATATCTCGGGTGCAGTTACTGGTAAATAAGTATACTTTATCACATGTTTTTAAACTTAGTTGGGTAGAAGACTTTTGTTTTCTTTGAGGCTGCCTTATTTAGGGAGAAAGAATTTGCAATTTATTTACTTCTAATTTTATGGTATACGTTTAAGGTCTAAACTCTCAGACAATGTGAAAATTGGCAGAACTTCACTGGAGTCAGAAGAGTTCTGCCAGTTCACAACATCTGATGTGTCACCATTTATTTTATTTTTTGCTAATGATGTTGTATAAAAATGTCATGATTGAATGCAGATAAATTATTTGTAATATAATCCCAAAGTTTGGTGCAGAAAATGTTTCTTTTATACCACACAGTGGTTCGAGTTAAGCTGAAAATGAAAAAACATGAAATGAAAAACCCTAGAAACAGAATTATTCTGTTTTATTATCTGAGTGCTTAGCACTTTGCCTGAATGATAATGTTTTTCTTAATATATAAGGCATAGTTTCTGCATGATTTCAGTTGTCTTTTTCTTCTTAGAAGCGAAATGAATATTTGGATAAGTTACTGAAGCGATAAGGGGAACAAAAGAGGTATTTTTTTCCTCTTCAGAGATAATGAGGGAAAGCAAGTACCCAGAACCAAGTTTCTCTGTCAAGCAGTCAGTCTTTTAGGGTCCCAGGAAATAATAAAGGGGAAAAACAAACAAAACAACTCAATGAAACAGAACCAACCCCCAAACCTTGCTGGCCTAAAATAATAAAATAAACTCAAATCACAAACAGTATTATAGTGCTCCCAACTTGCTCGCCTGAGAGAGATGTGAAGTTTTAAATTGCTATAACAATTCAAATATGTGTTTTTTTTTGAAAATGTGTGGAAGTAGTGTGGTCCAAGTAGGAAATTCCATTTGATATATATGCAACTACATGCTTTTTCCAAAGATGAATTAATGGAAGTTTTGGGGAATTTCTCTATGCCTGACTTTTGTCTCACTGGTAAAGACTAAGTTCAAATCCTAAGCAAGACCTTTAAAATGGTTTAGGAGGAAGCCAGAAGGTACTTCTGTCATTAGCATGGGTCTTACAGAACATAATCATAAGGCTATCAACTGTCTTCTTTACTATAAATAAGTTGTTAGAGCAGGGGCATCTTTACAGATTAATTTGAAGCTTAAATTTAACCAAATCTTTCAGCAACCAGGGATTTCCTTATGGATTCAACAGATCTTAACAATACCATTCCTTAAACTGCAAATTGCTCAGTACTGTGAATACGAACATTCTTTTATACATGCAGGCATGCATTCTTCACACTTTGCCATGTGTTGACACATCATATATATTTTCTCTGTACTGAATAGTGCAGCTACCATTCATTTCCCCTCACACCTGCCTGTAAATTCCATGCTTTTTTCATGTGTATTTTTAATGTGGCAGGAAAAAAGTAGCCTAACCTTTATATATCAAGATTTTGCCTTTACTGGGAAGTGTGGTGTATTCTTGGTTTAGCCATCCTGACAAGTAGCAAGAGGTAGAAATCCAGTCAAGACCAAGCGGTTTGCAGTTGTCTTATCAGTTACCTGGTCAAATCAGTGTTAGTATTTCATGGTTATGCAGTAGACTGAATTGCATCCAGGAAGATGGTAGTTAACTGGGTGGTCAGTTAGTGGTACAGCTATAGTACAGTTATATTGCTAGCAATTCCTGAGCTAGGTAGTTTAAACTAGTTCAAATACACTTAGGTTGTGCTACAGAGTCACGAGATATTCATGGACATGACTTATGTTTTTAAAGATAACTCAAAAAAAAAAACAGTATGCCTGTTTTAAAGAAGTTTACTAGCGAATTTCTGTGTCTTCAGGCTTCCAGCATTAGCACATGAAATCTCAAAGCTCTCACAGCAGGAAATTCAGCTGAGGCTCTTGGGGCCACACTGTACGTGTAGATGTGGCACTTCAGGTCATGGTCTAGAGGCATGCTCTAGTGGCTGAGATGTAGGGGTTTTTTGTGTGTGATGGTTGGACTCAATGATCTCAGAGGTCCTTTCCAAACCATGAAGATTCTGTGATTCTGTATTCAGGTACAGGACCCGTATTGGTGTTGAGGTTGACATGTCCTACTGTCTAGTCTCCTCACTCCAAATATTGAGTATGGAGTCTCCGAGAGCTTCATCTTAGCCCCAGTTCAAGGGTTTGGCACTTCTGTGTAGGAAGCATTCTTGTGACACAGGGCTCTGAGGACTTCTTGTCCCCTGGATCTTAAAAATCCCTGGGTAGAGTGGCTGGCCGGAGCTGCAGGAGCCTGGATCCCAGCCAGGAATCAGACAGGCTCAGGTTGTGATTTGGCCAGTGCACTGATGAAAGTTTGTTGAATCAGTGACATTTTTGCAAAACATTTCAATTTTGAAAAATTGTCATTTTCATTTTAGTCAGAAAATTCCTCAACAGTTCTGTTTATGAATGTCTTGTGAGGATATTTAAGTTTCTTTCGGTATATAATTCAAATTAAGGTTTTGTTGAATAATTTTACTTACTGAAAGGAAAGATGAGTTGAGCGCTTTTGACTTTTGCTTCATTACCATAGTCCTGAATGTGCGTATCTGCTGAAGGAATGCCTACCATTAAATTTTCAGCTACCCTTATTAACACCAACTTGGATCAATGTCTTAACAGGAATGTTTAGTTAATGCATTGGAAGAAATCAAATTGCTGATTCTTTCTAATTGAAATAAGCTTATTTACCTTTTTTTTTTTTAACCCTTGTTTTAGAGAGTCACTGAAAAAAACTCAAACATATAAAAAAGAAACAGCAGGGACACTAGGGATGTTTTTAACTCAAGAGATATCAAGCCTATAACTTTTGATTACTCAGAAATACGCAGAAAATAAATCCAGATAAGATTAAAGAAGACCCAGAGGAAGTGAGAGAATATTGTCTGCACTAATATGTTCACTGAGTAATGAATAACATTAGGTTTGAATCACAATAAGCATATTTTTAAACTTAGATCTAAAATCTTACTTTCTATAGTCTCTCTTCTACTGTGTGCTTTGCAAACAAACACATTCATGAGAGTAGCTCACTGTGAATGTGTGATCTGTAAATCACTCTCAAGTACCCCCTGTGCAAGTTTGTACTCTTTTATCTTAGTTTCTAAATGGAAGCACTTTAAATTATTTGAACATTTGTATCTCAGTAAGTTTTTAAAATTTAAATTACTTTTAAATTCTTTATTCTGAATCTGTACCATACTTCAAGGTTGATCAGATGTAATTGTATCTACATTTTACTCGTAACAGCAATTTCCTAGTTTTGGTGCACCTCATTAGTACTTCCTTGGGTACTTGAAGTTGTCCAGATTTTGCTCAGTGGTCGCTGTTTTAGGTTTCTGATACAGTTTATTCCTAATAGTTCTCTTCAGGATATATTTTCCTCTTTGGGATTTGCTTATTTTCTTGTCGAAACCTCTTGCAAGGAAAATTGCATATTCCAACAGTCTAATAGATTATTGTAGACAGAGTTCCCAAAATTCAGATATTTCTTGTAAGTTTAACTGAACTGCTGGTGTGAATGGTTTTTTGTTTGATATCAGCCAATGGCTCATGTCCATCTCTGTTTTATCAGGTCAATCTCTCACTTTAGCTTTATAATGGCCTTCTATTCGCTTCATATCCTGTTATCACATATATTCAGGTAACACAGGTCATTTGGGTTCCAAAAGCATGATGATACAAAGTTAGCTTGCTATATGTATGCTACCTTCCTCTTGTCTGTCCCTCTGCACTTATAGCTGTTTCTGGAAAGCAAACATGATATAAATCAACTTCTTTACTGAAAGAACCACTGGGGTAGAAAAATGTACCTGCATATGTCCTTCCTGCGGCTGCAGGGCGCTCTGTTGTGTCAGAGAAACACGTTGTGCACCTCACCACTGCCTTTTTCCATTGTAGATTACTGTGACAAAATTCATTTTCATACGGTTTTATCCCATTGATGTTTCTTTTGTTAGGTTTGAATTTAGTCTCACATCTTAATCTTTCTGGGATATATCTATGCATTTCATATTCTGTATTCTTTAAAGAATTTTTTCTGCACAAAGAATCCTTAGTATTTTGTGATTCATTGCCTCAGAATATTGTAATTTGTAGAAGTCCTAATGCTAGTTACTCTTACACCACTTCATTTATAATTATTGTGAAAGGCAGAGTAGTGCAATTTTGCTCCAGTTTAATAATTTCCATGCTGTTTTCTGGCTCTAAATCTTTAGGTAGGTGAACAGAGGAAAGATTCAGAATTCTGTTTCATTTAAATCTCTGAATGGATAAGAGTTTCATTTTTTTAAGAAACTCCGTAGCTATATAGTTCTGGTATGAGCATTGCTTTTTAAGACTAACATAGGAGCATGCTATGCAAACGCAGACAGACATGTGCCTACCAAATGGTAAAGGATTTGTGTTTTACACTCTACCACAAAGGTTTGTTCCAGGTTCTTTGAGGTGAATACGACGTACTTGTTTCCATGGAAGTTATGAAAGAGTTCACACGCTTTGTGCATTCAGTTGAAAAAGAATGCTCACAGCTTTGCTTTTTGCCCACAGTTTATGCCTCTTTCAATAGCAGCCCTCTTTGTATGCACATTCATGTTACAAGAAGGTGTGCAGCCTCATGGCTGGAACGTTACACAGGGCATCAAAGAAGTTCCCTTGGGAGAACTTAGGACTTCCCTAAAAGAAAACAATGACCTGATCTTCATCAGTTTCTCCACTGGTAACTGTTGTCAGTTTATACTGGCCTGAAGCCAGATCTCAAGCCTTTCCTGGTCTTTATACATAAACTTAAGTTATTTTATGTCTTTAAGCTGCAGTTTCTTCTCCTGTCTTTTCTGTATCATCCTTTTCAATGAACCTATGGTCTAATGGAACAGTGGTGGACATCAAGCACTTAGATCTGTACCTGTCTAGATTCCTTTGTACAAAACCAGCCTGGTGACCATCCAAACTATGTATCCCTGAAAATAGCATTTCAGATCCATGATTTGAAGTTATTCTTTAGAGGTTCAGAAATCACAATAGATCAACAAAATATCTGTCAAACTTGGAAAGAATTCAAGGTATAGATAGATCATGCATAGCCTACGTCCTGGTTCCAGCTGAGACAGAGTTAATTTTCTTTCTAGTAACTGCTGTGTTTTGCATTTAGTAGAGAATAATGCCAGTAACACATATTGTTTTAGTTGTTGCTATGTGATATTTATATTAGTCAAGGACTTTTTCAGCTTCCCATAGAAGCTGAGAGGGGTCTTAGACAGGACAAGCTGGCCAAAGGAATATTCCATACCGTAGATGTCCTGATCAGTATGTAAATGGGGGATGGCTGGGGGCAGGAATCTGCAATCACAGTTTAGAAATCACTGGGCAACCAATCATCGTGTGATGACAACGACTTGTACTGTATCCTTTTATTTTGTATATTCTTTACCATTATTATTGTTGTTATTATTTACTCTTCTGTTACTATTCTGTTAAACTTATTTCAACCCATGAGGGGTTCTTTGGTATGTACCTGCTTTTCTCTCTCCCTTGCTGAGGGATTAAGCAAGTGGCTGTGTGGTCCTGGTTGCTGGCGTGGGTTAAACTACAACAGCCTAGAATTTTTGAAACTCTTAAATATTAAGGAGATTGTATATTCGTTGAATCTGAAATAGACTAACCTCGTCTTAAGCAGTTTGAAGGTCTACATCATCATGTATCAATTAAATGTATAAATGTAAATGTATTAATTTCTTTTAGAAGCTTGTGTTCATTTGTTTCTTGCTTTATGATAGCAAAGCGTCTTGGAAGGCTATTTCATATTTAATAATTAGCAAAATATTGAGCTTCTTTGGGATATTCTTAGTTGTCTTAAGGTCATAGAGTATCCCTTTAAACTCTTTTTTGTGCCTGAAAATGTCTGTTCAATAGTTTCAGACCGTCCACTGTCAAGACTCCCAGTGTTGGTTATATTCCATTGTAATAAGATGAATTATCTTTGTTCAGAAACTTCCTCTGGCACAGAGAGAGGAATTGCACGGGCTAGAAGTATGCAAGACTGCCTTAGTAATCAGTTAGCTTCACTTCTCTTTCCCCTCTTCCCTCATGTCAAGTCTAGTCTAAGTAGAATTATGAGAATAAATCCATCTTCCTGCTAAGATTTTCAAAATGGGTAGCATCAGTGTCTCCTCTGTCTGTCAGCTTGCAGGTAGATGTTTCCAGCTTAGTCTGCCAGAACATAAGCAAAGTGATCCACCTAATGGATTAGTCCCTAAGGAGGGTTTATTTAGCTAAGATTAGTTCTGATTCTTTCAGATAATGTTTTCGCTGTGGTACTCGTGATTTGTTGTTTTTCTTCTTGTTTTTGGAGTCCTTTGATACTTGAGCTTTTGCTTTGTGGAGAAACTGGGGAAAGGTTCCTGCTTCTTCCTATTGTATCATTTTGTTTGGGAATACTAGGAAGCATAAGACAAAAGGCATGATCTTAAAGAGGACTCTTACTGAAAATAAGCTGCTTTTATGTGTATTTGGAGGTACACCTGGATTTACAGTACAACTCATGGTGAAGACTGGAAGAATTCTAGACTTTAGATAATTAGCTGCTTTTTGGGTTTTTTTGTTTGATTTTTTTTTTTTTAAAGTAATGGCTGATATGTTAAAACCAGATTATGGATGTTGATAATGAATTTTAGTTTGTGCAAGAAACATGCTAGTACCATTTCAAAGAAATTATATCTGCTTTAAAATAAAACTGTAGTAAAATGCTATTCATTTTGTGGCTATCCTGTTTGAAAATAAGTACATTTTGATGCTGATACCAATTCAGAAAATGGAGGCAAATCCTTTATTGTGATGAATGGTTCCACTGACTGCTTGCCTGGGACAGGTAAGTAACATTTTGTTTGTAAGTAAGTAATGAGCTGTTGGAGCCAAGTTCTGAGATTTGTTGGGAGTGACACATGTACTGTAAGTACACCACAGGTTTTAGGATTTTGTTTGAAGTCTCAAAATATGCCTTAAGACCATGATAAAAATAACATTGTTATGGCAATGCATGTATAGCGATATATGCAAGAAAGTGTGCTACATATTTGGGAAAGAAGCTAAGTCATCATACCATTAGTAGTTCCTATAATGAAAACTATACAGAAACCAAGCATTTGTATTTGTGCACAGAATTAAGCTATGTTCTGATTCTGACATCTCAAAGCTTTTGGGTTTAAATCTTAGGAGTGAGCATGTGAACAACATTATGTTTGTGTTTACTTTCCTAGAACTAAATTGCGGACTTGTGGCCAAGACTTGGCAAATTACAAAAGAAACTTCACATTTCTTTAGTTTTGAGAATTTAACAATGCTCCCTTAATTTGTCTTCGCATGTTTTATCATGGAATCAGTCATAACTAGAGATATTACCATTTTACTTTTAAGTAAATCGTATTTCCTTTAGGTATGTCTGTGTGGATGTCAGAAGGTGAATTCTGTGGGTGTTGATAGTTGTGAAGAGATTATTACTATGATTTTGAAAATCCTTCCTTATGCTAGATATATTATCCTGGCAACTGGAGCTGTCAGATCTGCTAGCAGATGTAGAAAGGGTCACTTCTAGCACAGAAACAATTTGGACTGTTTTGCAGAGATTTGGTCCTCTTTTTGAAATTGTGATTCGTTTATATCCTTCTTGACATATATTTACAGCATGCATTTCAGTGTCTTTCTCTTCTGGTATAGATTGCTTGTCACCATTAGTTTTGTGTTATGACAGCAGAGATTATACATCTTCTGACCAAGCTCTCTGTCTGGTTTTCAGTTCTGATAGAAACATCTTTTTTTGTCTTACTGTAAATACTTCCACTGCAAATTCTGTGAGCTATAGGCTCTTTTTGCCTTTAAAAAGGTATTCAAGCAACAGTATTAAGCTTCATAATTCTCAGTGCCTACCATTGTGGTTTTTTCCTGTAATTTCCATTTTGTATTTGGTAGTACTGTACATTCCGTGATAGTGCCTTGTAAATAGTAGATCTAAATAGGAAGGAATTTAAATCCACTACAATTCTTCCATATTCTTTCATTTTTTAAATGCAGCATTTAATTCTTTCATATTTTTAATGCAGCATTTAAGAATCCTTATCCATAATCCTTATTTTACTGTAATATAAGTATCCGTCCCATAGATGTACTTGATGATGTTTTAAACCCATCAACACCACTGAGGTAAAAATAAAGGTGTCTTGTATTTCCTTGCAGTTATATGAGATTTAGATTTCAGTTTCCTCTTTTATTATAGTTAACGATCACCCAGGAGGCCATGTAGTCTACTGGGCCAGAGTGTGTTCTGCTTGGTGCATTGTCTACAGAGGCTTTGTATTATTTATTTATTTACAGTCCCAGCCTGCAGACCTGCATCTTTAGTCAAGCTATAAAGTCTGCTGCTTTTAGCACTCTATAAAGCTCTGTCTAGATCCTTGATGGGTTCTCTAAAGAGGTAATGTTTACTAATCTTGTGATTTGCCAACACATGAAACTTTTGTGGCCATGAAAAATACAGAGTACACAGAGCGTGGCAACTTAATGTCATTTTTGTATTAGCTCCATGTCATGAACATGGCCATCCCCTTTTGTAACAGACTTCTTAAAACTGCTGCTGCGTTATCTAAGAGCGACTAAAGAAAGATCCATTCTCTTGAGACCTATCAGGAAGTCAAGAAGCTAGAAGACTGAAGATGCCATTTCACATTTTCTTCCCCAAAGCTCAAAGAGAAAGTACCCTTCTGACATCCGTGGGTTATTAACACATTTAAGAAAACCAGTAGCATTATAGGGTTTGAAACCTTTTGTTGAGTAACAGACAAATAAGACTCATCAACAGGGGAATGTTTAAATTTTTCATACTCTGTAGGTGATTGTTTTTGTAATGTACATTAGAAGATACATCTATCAGTCCATTAAAGTCAATGTTATTACTCAAATGGATTTATAAACATTAAATACATCTTCCCATAAAACATAAATAATGTAACTCCATTTTGACCTTTCTGAAGGTCCCCATGAAACTGAAGAATGTTTATTAATAGTATTTTTGGCCAGCTTCCACATATAGGCTGAAGGATTTTAAACAAGATTAGTTTCTCTTTGCAAGATTATGGATTCTCACTAAACACTACTGCTTTGCCATTGTTTGAATTTCTAAATTTAGCAAGTCTGTAAGCAAGAGGGGGTGAGGCCTTCCTGTCAGGTGAGAGCAACTCAGAGCTGGAATGTGGTGCTCAGCATGGAAGCATGAAAATCAGTGGTGGTGGTGATCTGGAGAGACTCTCGGAGTAGCTGTGTGAATCTGGTATTGTAGAGGTTGGCAGCCAAATTTAAAAAAATAATTTAATGGAGAGATTGTGGAAATATCCAGTGTAAGGGAGGATCTATTTCCTGCTAAGCCATTTCTAGTTCCTCAGAAAATGCCTCCAGCTTCTCTGTGTGTGCTAATCTCATACAGAAAGAAAAATGAGAAGAAAAAAACTTGTCATTTTTGAAAGATTGTTCCACTTATGAAAAAGAATATAAAAGTACTCTACGTGTACTATTCTTTGTGGAGCAGCAAATAAAAAGGCGAAATACTAATGTTCAGCAAAGAATGAATTGGTGGGGTGGTATCGTTATGGTTGTGTTAGGGATGGGGAAAAATGTTGGTGCAGCTGCTAAATGGAACAGCCACCTTCTCTTCAAGCTGAATGAGGGAACAGTTAAATTCATCTGTGTTTAGAGGTAGTTGAAAATAGTGAAACAATCCCTAAAAATTCAATTCGGGTATAATGCTATTCATTATTCTGTTGGAGCAGTTTCTTGGTGGGCTGGAAGTTAAATGCAGAGGTAGGGGAAGGGCTTTGGCTGTGGCTGGGTGTCAGTACATGTGAGGAAAAGGGCAGACATGCTACAGGAACCCACAGGAGAGGAACAGCGAAGCTCCAGGTGCAACCAAAGAAATGTTACACTGCCAGCTAAAAGAGTTTTACATAAAGTACTCTTAAAAAGAGGCATGAAGCTGTGAGCAAGGAAGGTATCTCCTGCTGCTTGATTCCTGTTGTGTTCATGAAAATTGGGCTTTAACATACAATTTGCTGTAGATTGCGCTGAAGAAATTTTGGACTCCATCATCAGTTCCTCCTCCTGAGAGAACCAAGGATTTGAGAGTCTAAATTTTGGAAAGATGCTTAGGTCAAAATGGTGACACCATTTTGTTTTAATAATGAAGTTTGCTTAATGGATATTGATACAGGAATCTGCAGGCCACTAACTTTTATTGGGCACTCTAACTATCAAGAGATGGGCCCTTTTCCAAACCATGACTTTATGTGGGCAAGACAAACAGAAGGTATAACGAGGTATATGGTATATAAGCAGAGCGAGCGTTTGCAGCCTTTGCAGCATTTCTGACTCTCCAGAGTCTCTGTCCCCCTTCTTTTTCCTCACAGCCTCTTCTCTTCCACCTCATTTTATTCTGATGTGAGGCATCACTACCTGGCTCCTAATGTCCATAAAACAGACATCAGCTCTTCTTGCTATCCTTAAAACCTGAATTTATGAAAATAATTCAACTGATAACATTACTGTACTCCTGTATCTTTCTACTCATACTGCAGTTTTAATGATTTAGTATTTTCCAAACTGATTTATTAACTATTAGCTATATTCTCAATATAACTGAAAATGAAACAAAAACCTTTTTTAGTAGCAGTATGTTTTAGATACTGGGAAAATTGTACACATCCAGGTGGAAGGGGTTCAACCCCTCCTTATAGGTGGTTTCAAATGTGCAAAAATGTGAAGCTTGCTTGTTGCCAATGTGGGAAGTGAACATAATTATGACTTTGCAGCTGCTTCCCCTAAAGAAAACAAACAAATAATAAGAATCACACTTTTTATTGTGACTAAAAAGGAATATGCTCAAAGGGAATCTCTTTATGCCAAAAGAAGCCATAACCAAGGTAATGCTGTCCTGTCAAACTCATGCCAAACACATTCACAACTATGGTATGAAACCGTGAGAAGAAAAAATGCTTCCTCACTATTCATTGTCAGTAGAGATTAAGCTGGAATAAAGAAACAGTGCAGAGTTTTGGCTGTGGCAAGTCTGCGTGGGTATTTAGGTATCAGGCTACATGTAATAGTGGGCTTTGTAGGCCAGAGGTAGAATGCTTACATCAAAAACGCACAGCCCAAAACAACCAACCTCAAAATTCCCAAATGAGCCTTTTCATTAAAAAGAGCTNTTTAATGCTCAACAGTTTGTCATCCATTCATCTTCTTTTGTCCTCTACTGTTATTTCTTTTTATTGCCTAACTTCGGGATCATTAAGAACATGTGTTCACTTGGTTATTTCTTGAAGAAAATTTCCTGTAGGGGACACGAATACCTTGCTGATACAAAGCTATCAGTATGTCATTTTTGATGTGCCTATGTGACGTACAGCAGTAAAGCATTAATATCACAGTTAGAAATAGTTGGGACAAATACTAAACCACACTGTAGTTTGCTGAATGTCATGGAGAGGCTCCTCTGGTAAATAAAGGCTTGGCAGATTGGTTTTAGATGAATTGGCTTAATCTTTAGATTAGAATTACTGTCTTGGTTTGACGTATGCAATGTACATAAACTCCATATTCTTCCTTATTTATTGTTGTTTAGTGTAACTGCAGTCAAAAGATCTGGTCAGCCTGTAAATAACTTGATATCTAGAGGTACATAGAAGTCAGAAAAAATCATGAAGAATATTAATTTGCATGACTCATTCATAAAATATGTATTTTGTTATGCTTTTAATGAAGCACCAGAGAAATAATAGGAACAAATATTTATGTCTCCTGATGAAGATCTTTTTTCCCCTTATTATAGTCACCTGCAGTTCATACATTGTTATCATTAAGTACCCAGAAACAAAACATGTACAGTACAACAACAATACATTCTTTATTTGTAAAATGAGTCACATTTCTTCTGTCGTGCTTCCCACAGATCAGAGCTTTAATAGGGATATAAATAAGAAACTTAACATATGTGACCTTCTGACCACAGAGTGTTAAATTCCAGGGACTATATTGCTCTGCCACTTTTTTTCTTTTATTTGAATGTGTATTCATCATAGTTCTGTCGGAAACTGCATGATTTACAATTGATATTAGGTTATGATATGAATTACATTCAGATACATGGAGAGGAAAATTGTGGAGGAGCAATTCTTGCTAAGGATGTTGAAAACAGTTTCCACTTAACCTTCAAATGTAGTGGAAATTGTACACAATTGTATTTAGGTAAAGTTTTATCATTGGGAAACATCTGCTTCTGTACAAAAACTTTATCTGTTTCTGTCCAATGCAATGGTTTGTGTTAACATTTGGATCTTGAAATATGCAATTCCACAAACGCATGACCTTTGTGACTTGATAAATGAAGTCTGTCAGCGCAAATAGTATTTATTCTGAGCAAAAGGACTTGAAATAAACCCACTGAAGGATCTACTGTGATGCAGGTCCAAATGGGGTTTTGTGGCTTGGAAATGTTCAGATATTTATTATAAAATTTTAATATTAGTTTGATAATATCTGCATTTGAAATACAAGCAAACTCTGTCAAGAGTATAGTTTATTCTTCACTATTTATAAAATAGTGATTTTATCTCATTTAGATGAAAGCATTTCAAAGAAAATGAGCAAATAGAATGCATTTCTGTTTCAAGCATACAATCAAGATATACTAAGAATCATTTAAGAGAAAAAATAATTTGAGGCTTCCAGTTCAATCCTACGATGCTGTGAATCCCAGGTTTATTGTGTTTTACAAGCTGCTTCTTGAGGCTATAGATTTTTGGTATTTCATCCAGAGCTTCTCCAGACACAAAAAAACCCCTTCCAGATTTCACAAGGCTCTTTCTATTTTGACGCAAATACAGTGATCTTCACAAAACACAGAGGCCATAAGACTCTTTACTATATTGTTCAACATCCCTATTCAAAAATTGCTATTAAGTAAGCCTAGGACCAACATAAAAACTGATTTTGTGTTGGAGATACCTTTAGATCAGTTTACTTTCTACTCTTAGATAGTCATGAGATTGTATTTGTGATGGGCTTGTTTGCACAATTTAGAATACATTTTCTTTCGAGAATAACTGTTGTGTTTTCTGAGGTCCATTCATGACAGAGTGTTAAACACTGCTTCAAAAAGACTTATGACATGAACCAGAACGACAAACATTATGACTGTGTTCTGTCTGTGTGTGAAAGAAGATGTAAGTAAAGGTAACAAAGTGATAGAAATTGACTGAAAATGGAGCATAAGGTACTGATGAATAGATTTCAAATGCAGAGAATGAAGGATTTGCTATTGTGGCTGCTTGCAGAATTAAAGCTTACATTAGGGCCCATGTTTTGGAATCAAAATTTGAGGCTCAAAGGCTGCTTACCAGATGATTTCTGATTCTTATAATATTGTGTCTGCACTGTATAACGTGTTCAGAAAGGCAAAACTACAAGACCAGTTAACATTGGGCAAAATGTCTTACCAACAAATATCTTAAGTGTTTACAGAACTGTTGGGAAAGGAGGTAGTCAGGTTTCATTTTAATTTCTGAAAAACCTATTGGACAAACTATATGATGATGCTCTCTGTGCAAAAGCACAGTGAAAGACAGCATTTTATATAACATTGAGTGTAGTGTTGGGGAAGAGCTCCTCACTGGGAGTAAGTCAACCTAGAGAAGTTGGGAATGAATGCTTCAAAATATGTGTTTACCAGTTAAATTTCATCACTATTATTGTGTTAGCACATCACTGTTTCTGCCTTACGAACAAAGGATTGGATTTTTGTTTGCTTATTTGTATATATCTTTTAATAATATTTCATGATTTTTGTCATACTTATATATATATATACACACACACATACACACATATATATGTATCTGCCCAGAGAACTCTCTTACCTGTATTATACATAGTATTTTAAAAAAGGGTGGAGCACGTGGAGGATTTTCCTTTGTGCCAAAATTTACTTTCCTGTGAAACTAAATTTACGGTGTTCTGCTGTTGCATGGTAGGCTGGTTCAGGAGCACCCCTGGTTTCTGGTGTGTTGAGGGAGCAGTAATACTGAAAAGTGGACTGAATTTGTGCTGGTCTCTGGACTCCTATAAAGCAGAATGATGGCAAGGGTTTTTGTGATATACCACAGTCATTAGAAAGTGCTACCTGGGAAGAGAGGTAGAAATACGTATTTGTCAATGCACTTTGTGCTTCAGCTTTTGGAGTCAGAAGGACTGGCTCAGTCTTACTCAGTCTTCCTTCCTAACATATCCATAATATTTCTGTCCTCTGAGGACTCCAAAGGTCTATTGAGTATTCTGTGGCTCAATCCATAATCTTAAAACTGCCTTTTGCTCCTCACCTATCCTGACATCAATTTGAAGAACCAAGAAGTATCCTGAATGACGTTGCTTCAAACAATATAATAATGCTTTCATTTAAGCAGAGAAAGGTCTTTGACATCATTCAGAAGTATCTTTCTCTGGTACATTGTGAATGCACATCTTTCTGTGCATTAACGATGCTTTTTAAACTCCCATTGTCTAAATAAGCAGATTAGTAGCTCAAATGGGTCAGATTTTGCTTTTCCCAAACCCAAGAACTTGTCCTTCAATGTTGCTACCGGTATTTGCACATGCGATTTCTATTCACTGGAGGCTGGATGTGTATTCCTTTTGCATGGGGTGCTATTGCTAAATTGGCATTCCCACTTTTTTTGGATGCAGTCTGTCTAGTTAAGCTGAGCAGTTCAGTCAGTTCCTCCTGTAGCCCCCAGCTTAAGGCAGCAAACTTTACCTTCCCCACGCAACCCAAACATTTCATGTTGCTGCAGCATATTCTTCAGTTTTTTTAAAGATACGTGACTAGACTAACATCATCCAGATGATATCCTAATACAAGCTCTTCTCTAGGTATTGGCATGGCATTGAAGTTTAAATCGCTACCTGTCACCATTTGTATCTTGTTGAGATTGATATTTCCTAATGAAATTTCACTGCTATTAGTCCTTCTGAGCCTGTCCTACCACATAAAAAGTCTGCAGGCGTATGAGTTGCTTTTCCTCACTCTAACTGATAATTTCTTGCGAGGGGGAGAGGATGGGAGGAGGGACTAATGTTCACCTTGAAGTTTAGCTTAGTTAAAATGCAAAAGAAATGGGAGAACAAGATAGTCTTTAAAAATTGTCCAAATACTTCCTTTTTTTTAAAAGAATTTTTAATGTTACATAGCATTGCTAAACTCAACAGATGAAAAATTAGCCGTTTGAAATTGTTTGATTTCAATACTTTCTTTGAATGGTCTTTTTCTAGAGCTACCCTTGCTCATCTCCAGGGTGTCTATCTGGCAGTTAATGCTGCCCACACCACTTTTTTTGAGAAAGGTGACTTTTACTATTGTCTGCTGAAGATGTTGTCAGTGATCATTCTCATGACTATCTTTACCCCTTTGCTATCTATGCTTGCCTCCAGTTATTCCTATTTTCTTAAGGTCTTTATCAATTTTTCTCATCTATTGAACAGCTACTATATAAATAATTTATGAAAGCTTTCAGATCTTTGAGGATACATTCAATTATATATGAATAAACTGTGTTACTATATTCAATTAATGATTAATGGTTTTATACAGTTATATATTTCTATATGTATACCAGTATTTTCTGGCTGTTACCACTTTTCACCAGATTTTAAAAGACCTTTAAAATGGAAAATTATTCTTTTATGAATAAGTATAGAAATCCTTCCAGTGATTTATCAGACTGTTTTACAGATGCTTCGGCTATTATTGGTTATGTGATATTATTCATGAGCAGTTGACATTAGAAAAAAAATGGGTAGAAGTACACTTGAGCAATTTTTAATCCTTCCCTTTTGAGAGATTGTAAGAGATCATTAAAAGTGATTGCTTGTTTACCTTGAAGATTCTCCAGCGAAGGATTTTGAGAAATTCTAACCTGTTGTACTTATTCTACAGAGGAAAAATGTAACTCAGCTTCTGGGTATACAAGTAACAGCATTGGTAGCTGTTCCCCTTTCCAGCCTCTCCTCTTAGGAAAATTATTGTTAGGATTTCACTTTCCTAATAAACACCTGCATGTTTGTTGTCTGAAAGCTGGACATGAACACATGATGTCTGAATACTGATTGAGAATTTAAATTAATATTCAGTTGGAGAGATTAGATTTCTCCGAGTGCATGCGGTTGTGTGTCTGTCCAGTGCAGTCCCACGCCCAGAGCAGCATGGGAGGGCTGGACTAAGGGGAGAGCGTCTGCTCCCCAGCTCGTGACCTACATCAATGGAAAAGTTGTGTGGTTATTGGTGCTTCTGGGCATTGATGCATTACATCTATACTCAATGGTCTGTATTGGTTCCTTGTACTGCAATAAATAGCATATGTTAATTTTGGTCCAGAAACCTCAATCTATTTTTGATCAACTGTCTTTTATTCTACCAAAATGCCCAGGCAGAGAGCCTTCTAAGCTTAGATATGTAGGAACTGAGGACAAAGAGGACTCTAGTAGTGGCTGCTAACTTGAAAGTACATAGTTTGTCGGGACTCTAAGAGAACGTTTTTCCAGGCTCTCTGTGGAGCTCAGCATGGTAATTAGAAGGCAAAGGATTCAGAACTGATGGTGTAAATTAGCTTTGACAGCCTACAGTAAGGGAGAATCATAATTGATATGTAGCTATTAAATGTTGCTCTTTCAATATTTTACATATTTGCAGTGAACTACTCAAAAAAGGTGGAACTGTAAAAAAAAATCAGGAATTTAAATGATAGTGGACCATTATCCTCACAAACTTACAGACAGCAAACTATTCTTGAAAAGGAGACATCATACATTTAAATGGCATCTAGCTCAGATCCAAGAAGGAGCAGAGTTATGCCTTGAAGGTAATTGAAGGCAACCTTCGAAATGGGCAGAGACGAGATGGCTCTTGACCCTGGATCATTTGGAACTCACAGCAATGCACAGGGACTTCGCCATCATGATAAATGATTTGAGTTTTCACTAAGTGAGTGTCTGAGTATCGTTTATGCTGACTTCCTGATATTTCACTGCCAAGAGGTCAGCTGCTGTATTTGAGCACAGATGAGAGTCACTTGAAGATGAATCCAGGTCTGGACACCTTGCAGAGAGCAGCACTTAAGGACTGTGTTAGTGGCAGAACTAGGTGTTTTTCGCTGGATATTAGATGGATGCCTGTGATTGAAACTGCCAGAGAATTGGACATCATTGATGTCTGAGTAGGACCAATCCTGCCTGCAAATCAGAGCATGAATCAGTGATTTCTTGGCTCTTGACAAAGGATGTGGTAATGACCAGACTGGATAACAACCATCAGCTTCTGACTCATTAGGATTCCAATCCACAAATGTTACCTGGGGGCTGATGATTGAATAAAAAATAGTTTTATGACTAAAAGAGTCTGGAATTCAGCAGTGCCTAGTGCTGTGAAGGCACAGCATCTTGAAAATCCAAGAAACTGTTTGGTCAGCAGAGAACAAATTCATGACCTTCTGTAATGCAGAGGGTATTATAATTGACTATAAACAACTTAGATGTCTAATACTGGGGATTAGTGCAACAAATTAATGCACTGCAAAAGACTGCTTCTGAGAAGAACATAGGAAACCTTAGCATTTTTGTGAACTGCTGCTTAACGCAGTAACACAGGACACTATAAAGTCTATGTGTGCCAAGTGTTCCCAAAATCTGTGCATTTATTGTTTTAACTAGTCGCCGCTTAATTGTTTATTGAAATTAGAAATGAAACTAAGCCCCTGTGTTTCATTACAAAGTTAGATCATGTTCCTGGTGGTTCAAGGACGTTTTGGCCACGTGTATAAGGCCGGGCCAAATTTAAATGTGAGGATAAATTTTAGATAAATCAATACATGAAAATTTAGGGTTCAGCTCTGTTTCTGTGCATTTGCATTGCTACTGGGATCCCTCAAACTCTCTGCTTCAGTTTCTCAACTGAAAAATGGACATGATAATGAGTCTTTCTTTTTCTCACCTTTTGGTTGTTGTTTTTTTTTTTTAAAGTATTTATTTTACTCAAAACAGATCTAACTAATGTAAGGCAGTAAATAGTAAAGTAGTTGCTGTCAAAAACAGAATAGCTTGCATGAACTGTGAACTGAAACTGCTAAAATTTTCTTTTGACTTCTCCTTTTTGTTTCTATCACGAGGGATTTCATAAGGCGGTATCAGTTTCCTACACATGATAATTAAGATTCATATGACTAACTTGACTTAAAATTCAGCAGAATGCTCATATAACCCTCTAGCGGTCCCCAAATCCTGGGTTATTAGTCTGAAACTGGCAAGTACAGAATAGTAGAGAGAAAACTGGGACAGATATGTTCAATATTAATGCAAAAAAAGGTACAGAAGAACTATGGTGAAAAATAAAAATAAACTTTATTTTCTAATGCAGTGGAAGTACCTCAGGCAAAAAAAGTTATTATAATACACATTGAACTTAACTGAAATATAGATCTAAACCTTTAAACCTATTCCCCTGTTTTTAATGGTATAAAATATTCACTGTAGTCAGTAAATGAGGCAATGATTGAAGTAGTGGGCTATGAAATTTGTTTTGTAGTATTCCTATGTAAGTACAGGAAAGGAGTTTTCTGTCTTTGTCTCTCCTATACTAGGTTAAAATATATAATAAGTGTCTACCAGGAATAATTTTGTTTATAATTGAAAGATAAACCAGACACCTTCAACAAATTAACTTTTAATATAAGTAATTCTAATGTTTTAATTATCATTCTTTTTTTTTCTGTTACTTCTGAACAGAAAAATGAAAGAAAAATATTTCAGTGCTCTCATTCCAAAATCAGCTACAACCTGGAGCATTATATCTGCCTTAATTTCTTGCTTACAGATATTATGTAGCAAAATAATACATGTATTTATCTGGATTTTATTTACATTTGAACTCAATTGTTGACATTAGTAAAAGTGGCATCCTTTTCATGTCTTTCTCCTTTTACTCCTGATGTTCAGACCTTTCTGAGTCTTTTTATTGTTATGAATCATTCCACTGATTTTTGGATACCTGTAAAGTCAGTTCCTGAATTTAATTTTTTTTCTTATTAGTTTGCACTTTTGACTTATTTGAACAGAAAAATAGAATTCAGTAACTTTGTGAAAATAAATACTTATATCAGAAAAAGAATTTCAGTGCTTTTACCAGTGAACTAGGTTGTTTGTTTGTTTGTTTTTTTCTGGTTTCTTTTTCTTCTCTTAGATGTCCTGTCTTTTGATATTTTTTCCACTTAGCATATGGTCCCTGCAAGAAACACAGCCTCTAGCATTTTAAAAAATTGGGCTGCATAATGATTACAAAATTCTTCAAAAGACAAAAATATTTCTGAGGAAGAAGAGGGAATGCTTGGTGAAAGGCATACAGTTTTTAATTTTTAGTTCAAATTATTTTCTGAATTCAATATATGATTTTTAAATTTATAAATTATGTTATAAATTACTTTGAGGAATTCTGGAATAGAATTATCTTTGCTTTTGCTTTTAATGTGCCTGAATACTGCCCACAGAATTTTTCCTCATGGTAATTCTGAAACCTGCCTTGCGTATTTTCTTTGGTTTGTGTTCTTTCCCCTCATCCACCTTCCGTGTAGTCTATAGATCAAAGATGGTTGAAAAATTCAGCTAAGTACTTCATGTGTATTTTGATGACCAAGACTCTGAATCTTTTGGTAGAACACTGGGGAGTGGTTCAATGTTCTTTGAATCTAGGTTATACAACAAGTNTATACAACAAGTTTTTTTCTGTGATTGAATCTTCTCATTGCATAATAACCAGTTCCCCCCTTTTTTATCTGAAACATCTGAGGTAGTCTGGGTTAGGATATCCAAAATTAAAAAAAAAAAAAAAAAAGAAGAAGAAATTCTAAGCATGAGTGTCTAATAAACACAAGTTAGAGGACAGTGTGTTCTGTGCTGAATAGATGCATAAAGCAAGTGCTTTAAATCAAGACTCGAGTCAGGACTAAGAGGAAATGATCTGCAGTCCTCTACTTGAGCACGTGTTCAGATGAGTTTATAAAAAAAAAAAAGGAAAAAAAAGAAAAAAAAAATAAAAGTAGGTTTAAAGGCTTTGTTAGACCTCAAAGTGAGAAGCAGATGTAGAGTTTAAGGGTAGTAATGCTTAAATTCTCATGTAACTGCTCAGAAACAGACATGTAATATAAGACAGTCATCTTTGAAATTAAAAGCTATTATGATTTCAGTGTTGCCACAAAATCAATATCCTAGCCTAATTCACCAAAGCTACAGTAAAGAAAATAAAAAGAAATAACTAAAATCTCTTCATGAGGTCAACTTGTCAAAGAAACTTATACTACGATATGGTTTTATGTTGTACAGTGGCTTACTGAACAATAGGTTTCTTTTATGTTTTGAAGTCTTCAATAGGTCCCAAGAGAAACGAAGTACTGAAAGCACGAAGCCCCTGTATCAGCACATGTTGCCAACGAAAAGTAAAATGAACTCTTAACAATGGATGAAAATTTTTTTCTTCACTAAATTCCCTCTTTTTAATTTAAAAAGATGAAAATATGGTAACCTCTTAAACTCTCTTCTGTCCCTTTTTGAGGAAGGGGAAATTTTGATTTCAAGTGTGTCAATATCTTGTCTCCTTTTAGATGAAAGGCATTTTGAAAAGGAGTCGTCTTTGTCATGTCTCCTACACATCATGGGGAGAGGAGGAGTGTTCTTTGGGAAAGATGGTGTTCTGAGTGTATATCCATACCATGTGTGTCACTTGCCAGAGTCATGGTGACTTGTCTACAAAAGATGGTTATTCGTGCTGGTTAAAAATGTTAAGATTTTGTTTACAAGATGATGTTCTGCCTGCGTCAATGCACATGTGCTCGGCCCTAGTAAATCTGTAGTGGTCTCTTTAGTACAGTGTCCTTTGTAAAAATGCTTATGTAGTAGTTAATTCAGAAGAAATCTGAATTGTAACCTTAGGAATAATTTAGCTATCAAGGAATTGATTGCACTTAATTATGTAGTGACTTAACATAGGCTCTCTGAGGTTTAGGAAGTAGTTATTATTGTATTGCTGTTGTGTACCTTTCTAAAAGTGCAGGATTTGATTAATAAATTCTTCTTTCGTTTGCACAAGAGGAATAGTTTGAGTAAAAACTCTGAAACCAAAGAAAAAAATTGAAAAATAATCATTAGTTCAGCACCTCATTTCTCACTCTCAGCAGATTAGAAGTTGTTCCTCAAAATATGTCTACACTGAGCAATGCAATGTTATGATAGCAGCTTGTTGTCTTCTTTTCAGTTGACTAAATTAGTTTCAATGGAACATCACACTAATGTAGCTGTACTATGTATAAAGAAGCTAGTTTGGGCATCTTTACATGGCAGTGCATTGTGCTTACATTTCTCTGTTGTCAGTGTTTCAATTTGTCAAACACTTTCAGCCACCTAATGCTGCTTTTACTTCTCGGCAGTTCTGTGCTGGGTATAGAGCTTGATAATGAATGTTGATAAATAATTCTTCAGTATCCTTGCAAGAATGCCAGGAACAATTGCCTAGAAGTGCAATAGCGATAGTCCCAACTATGGTTGATTAAAAGGTGTAGGGCATTTTCTTCTGTTACATATTCGTAAATAAAATAGAAATATACAGCCCTTTTTATTTAAAGGCCTCACCTAAAGACTGCTCACATCAGTAAAATTCTTCTGTTGATTTCACTGGTAGGTGAGTTACTGGGTTCTATTTCACGGGTAGTTCTGGAAGAAGAAAAAACATTGCAAGATTTAGCAATCATTATAAAAAATACAATCTGACTAGAAATCAGACCTGCCTAGCTAGTCGTACAGGATGACAGCAAAAAAAGTTAATTTTTGGGTACTTGTGAAGATAGCTTTCCCAAATTGAGATAGGGAACTATATGAAAAACATTGTCCATAAGAATATCCAATTGACAGGGAGAAATTTGTAGGTGATTTGTGGCATCCATTGCATTAGTACAGTAAGTGGATGAATAGAGAAGAATTCTACTTTAGAAAAAGATTAGAAATGCCCATGTGCTACCGCTTCTTAGAAACACCTATTGTCTTAGTAAATGTAAGGTAAGAAGGAGTACATCTTATGTTATTTATTTCTGCTTGGGAGTATGTCTTAGGGTGGAGAAGCAGTTTGTGTTGGCTGGCATACATGATTAAGTCTGACTAAGATACAGATATTCCATCATTTTCTTCTTCTGAAGCAAATGAATGGCAGAGGGTACAGGCACTAGGATGTTACAGAAACAGTTTCATATAATCCTTGACTAAAGGGAAAAACGTACCCAGTCACTTTTCAAGGTCTAAGAAGAAACAGAAAGAACTTTAAAAATTCAGCAATAATGGAGAGGTGATTTGACAAGTCACAGTTAGAACCACAAAGATCATTCCTCTAACATTTGCAAAAATGAAACCTACTTGGTACTCCTTCATCACCATGCATGCACCCTCAATTAAAGCAGTGCCCCTGATAGCAGGCAGTATAATCTGCATTTTATTTCACTCATGAGCAAAATAACAAGTTACTCAGGCCTGCGGCACTCATGAGTGATATGGGCCGTGTAATATCCTCTCCATTGAGTTTCCTATTATTAAGCTTGAAATAAAGAGTTCAAAATTAACTGTGACAATGATTTTATCTAGCGTTGGCATCACCATTAGCTTCTGCAGTTTACTGCTAATAAAACTTTAAATTTGCTATTACTTGTAATAACCTTTTTGCCACCTTAGCTGTAGAAATTAGACAAAGAACCCTGCCAAAACATGGCTAATGACTTTTTCTAGTTGCATGGAAGAATTGACTAGAAATAGTGGCTGTTATTTATGAAGTGTTAATCCAATAAAGTCCAATATTTGGGATTTCAGCTGATTAATTTGAAGCACATGCTTCTTTTAACAGGCATCAGTGTTTCATGGTTCACATATTCAGCTGACCAACTTTACATGCAGTGTATCAAATGGATAAGCGTTCTCTGCAGCTGTCAGGCTGTTTTGAAAAACAGACACACAAGTGAGTATAAGTATTTTCCTATTTCTGAAGCACTGCTAAGATCTTCTGTTTAGAATGGATGTTATTGAGGCAAAATCCTGGAAAGCTTTCAGATCCTAAAAATAGCACCCCAAAAGAATTCTATAAGGTCCTATCCTGATCTTTCCTACACTGGTATAAACTAAGAACTGTTCTCAAGTAATTGAACTTGTCCCGTAGTGTAAGTTGTAGAACTGAAATCTGAAGCTCAAAATACACTTTATTATCCTTACAATCTTTGTTTATCCTTTTCTAAGCTATTGGTTTTCAAGCTGCCTAAGTGCAATTTGCAATGATTTCATTGAGACAAGGATTTCAGCATCTTTCATCTGATACAGTGCCATCCAGAAGTACAGATTGTTAAATATAAGTAAAAAGCACAAAAGAATTAGGGATAGGCTTACCAATGGAGAGGAAAAAGCAAAATGCTCATGTTGAAATGCACAAAACCATTTAGATCCCCTTAGGCAGAATGTTCTAAGTAGGTACACAAATTCTGTATGACTGCAGAGTCAGACAAGTCCTAATAGGATGCAGAGGAAACAAGAAGCCATGGAAAGTAACCAGCAGGGGAATTGATTGATGGTGAATATATATCAAATACCTCTTTTCACATAGTTTTCAAAACTTGGAATACTGACTTTAAGATATATATGCCTATGCTTTTCTTTTAAGTTGTATTTTCCTTTTTAAAACTGGATGGTCACTTATTCTCTTTTAAATAACGTCATTGTTTATTGCATTTATGCAGGATGTGAAACTGAGTTCACATCCATATCTTGTTACATGCCAAGATCTTGACCTGAATGTTAGACTGTACACTGTTTTAGGGACAGATATGTACTAAGGCTGTTAGAATAAGTAAAAGAAAAACAAAAATGGTTTAAAGACTGAATGAATAGAAAGGAGCCTAGGAGATCATAGCTCTGTGACCTCGGGAACCTTGCCAGGAAGAGGGAAGGCTCTTGGTCTCAGCCATTGCTCCATGGCAGTGGACAGTTCTTTGTGACAGTTGTTAAAGAGACATAATTTTTGGAACATAGACTGTTAGGATTTGAGACTATTAAATGAATATTATAAAAACATGAAGGACACGCTCTGTCTTGTGGCATTACTCTGGCATAAGTAATCTTTAATTATTAATTTTGCATCTGGAACAACTGTAGAAGAGGGAGAGATTGTTCTTTCACTTTCATCTCTCCAATTCTTCATCACAATGTGATGGTTGGGAAACTCTGCAGGGGGATGGGTTAAATAAATATGAATTCCATGAAGGACTGAAATGAATGGAGCCAGAATTTTCCAGGGCTACAGTGGCCTGAGTACTAGCTAGATGTGTGTCGTCTTGATCATCCAGTGGATTTAGAACATGAAAGTAACAGAAAGTTGTTAGGAGAGCAAGAGGAAGAAGAGAGATCTTGTTGATGCTCGTCATGTCTCTGCAGTTCTAATTTTGATTGCTTATTTTCTCTTTCCCCACTGCCTCATGATTACTTCCTAGGAACCAGGCAGAAAGTAATGGACCATGGGAATAGCGAAAAGAAGTAAATTTAATGAAAGCTGGGATGGAAGCATGATCACAT
Organism: Nycticryphes semicollaris; assembly: GCA_013400055.1. Lineage (NCBI taxonomy): Eukaryota > Metazoa > Chordata > Aves > Charadriiformes > Rostratulidae > Nycticryphes > Nycticryphes semicollaris. The sequence goes on along the minus strand of VXBJ01001163.1, from coordinate 808,968 downwards.
GGGTGACGAAGGAGAATTCAGGTGACTACATGGAAGCTGGTACAGATAGAGGAGTGAAAAGACTGAGGAAGGGATAAACAGTACAGGGCTGAGATCTTTCTCTGCTGATTTGTTCTATTACACTTCAGTCTAGACTTTGGCTACCAGGGCAGTTCAAGAGAGAAAGATTATAGCTATGTGACCAAATCACTTTTATTTTGAAGAAAAAAATAAAAAAAATTTGGGTAGTATTTTTTCCTCTTTATCTCTGCTTCTCTCTGTCTGTCCCTGTTTCCTGCCTCCCCCCACCTTAAGCTCCCAGTTTGGATTTTGTATATCATGTTTCATTAATAATATGTCTTAATAATGTAATCTTTCATTAATAATAGGTCAAATTACCCTGATTATAGTACCACCTCTTTAGAGTGCTCAGCCAGCAAAGAAATTGTTTTAATAATGCACTACACATACAAATATGCAGATGCAGTTCTTTGAGGAGCATTCTTAGTTCTTAGTCTGTTTCTTTCTCCTACATTTAAAATGAGCATTTTATTTTAAATAATTTAACTAACATGCTTGAAAACATGGCTTTGTGGAGACGTAGGCTCATTATGTTGATGCATCATCTGAGAGAAACCCCAGCAGTGAGGATGATGATGAAGGGTGTAATCCTACAAAAGGTCATTCTGATGTTGTGCTTCTCAGTGCTGCAGTCAAGTCAGTGGTCCCAGCAATATGCTGATAGCCTGTGGGTGTAGCTGTTGATAGTGAGGCTTGGATGCTTCTTGAGACTTTTAGACCAGTGAAGAAGTATTTTTAATTGGAGAGGCACCAACTCTAGCCTTGAAGCTCTGTTGACACTAATTCTCATAGTAATAACATCTTGAATATATTGTGAATAATTTCTAACTGGTGCTACATACTGTACTTCCCAAACTTCCAAGCTCAAGGAACTGTTCTGAATTTCCATTTGAAAATGCTGTAGGTATAGTTGCATGTGATGTCCGAGAAAGTACTGAACAGAGGATAAAATGCTCTGTCCCTAGCTTGAACATGCAAAATGCTTCCTCCTGGAGGAGAAGAATGCTGGGAGGAAGAGGGAAGGACATTAACGATATTTTATCACCAAAATGATGGATCATAATAGCTTGATTTTGAACATACCTTGCTACTTCAGGAGGTTTAGGTGATCAAAATTAAGCAATCTTTTAGACCTCATTCCTGAAAAGTTTGTTCTTAACTCTGTTTATATGCTGAACTCTCAAGTCAGTGGTACCTCTGTCATAAATGAAATGCAAAACATTAAATATTTGTGTAATTGTTCACAGAAATAGGGGTGGGAAGCACCAACAATTTCCTGAGTTGTTCTGCAACCACAGTGACGCCGTATATGTATCAGTCAGATATTTTCTCTTAACGGAGAGATAGTTTTTTTAGACATGGTAAGAGAAGCAATGCAAATCACATCTGTGCCACTTTTGATCTTTCAGGGTGAACTAGATGGTTTCCAGCAAGTTTTGCAAAATAAGTTTTGACTTTACAAGCTTTCTCCAAATGACACAGATCAGGTAGTGTTCCTGCCTATGTGATTAAATGCAGATGTTGGTAATATATTATGATCTGATATGCTTTGGCCTTGGTTTCATCACGTTTAGGGCTATGCCTTCAGAAGTGATACTTTCAGCCAATCACCTTTTAATTAAAAATGTAATTTAAATTTTCTTCTTTCCTTGTACATGTGAAATTCCTATCCTAAAATTGCACTCCCTTCCCCTTTTCCCTCCTGTCCCAATTTTTGCAGTTTGAGTGTACATTTCAAACAGGTTTAGCTTGTGTTACCTTTGGGGGAGTGAGTATATGACTATACATGTTCGTTTCATGATACAGCTTTTAAAAAAGGATTCTAGGTTTTAAGTTGAAAGATTGGGGCCAGCCTAGCTTGATGGCAAACATACCAGAGAGTTAATGTCAAGATTAGAACATTTTCTGACTGAGATGCACTGTAGAGAAAGAGAATTGGATATAGAGCAGCTTGAAGTTCAAATTGAGTCAATATAAAAAATAAACTTTAATCGAAATTTATGAAAGTCTCTTAGACAGAAGCCATTGATCAAAGTATCCAAGTCTGTCCAAGAGTCCTTCTCAGTGGGTATTTGTGTAATTTATTTCTGAATCAGCGCAGTGGGGAAGGCAGCAGAGGAGGGCAGTGTGGGTTGCGCATGTCTTCAGAGTACGAAGCTGCTGCTGTGCAGGGGGAGCAAAGAAGCGCCGGTGCTCACCAGTACTCTTGCTTTGAACTTTGGTTCCTTTCCTGGGCTCAGGGTGCTCTCTAGCTGGCCTGGCCAGCCCTCTGCTTTCCACATGTCTTTCACAGGCCAGAAGGGGCTATAGTGAACCATCTCTTCATGTAGCTTTTATCCAGAGCAGTTACATTTTGCGGTGTAAGTGGAAAGAGGAGAAATTGCAGAGGAGGAGGAGGAAAAATATGAAAAATTTCCTTTCAGTGCAGCATTCATTTTGGCTAAGTTAAAGTAGCTGTGGAAGTATCATTGTCGTAGTAAACTTCCAGCCAATGACAGAAACAATTGTTTTTAGTGTAACTTAATTATGTTAATTGATTTGACAACTTGAGAGAAAGGGTTTTTTGTATGGATGAGTGTTAGCTGGAGAGAATTCCTGTGGAGTGAAGACAGAAACTGCAATTTAGCACCAGTGAGTGGAGAGAGATCAGTAGGATGTACAGTAAGAAGACTGTAATGGACCATAAAACTAATGTCTTTATTGAATCCATGATTTTTAGTATGCATTAGTTATTGAGTTCCTGGATTGGCTCTGGAAGGTATTCTGTAAATCTTGCATGGGGGTGAAGGCTGAAAGGTCATTGGGAGGGGCTGTTTTCCTGCTAATAGCTGTATTCTTTCCTTTTATTGATCCATGAATTTAGTTGGGCACAAAATATGTGATTTTTTTTTTTTTAATGGTTGTTATGAGGGCATTGTCCTCCTCAATACAGAGTGCACTAGATGGTAAAATAGCATCCCATACCATACCATCATAACTTGCCTTAAAAATGTATAAATCCAAAAATGACTCCAAGAGGCTTTTGGTGTGTGCTTATATTTCCTCATCCAGCTCTCAGATGCTGAATTTGCTCTGACAGCAAAAGTCTCCAGGATATCCAACAATTACACGCTATTAAAAAAGGAAGAGGGTTTTGGAGTACTCCAGAGAAATAAAAGTTCTAAGGAAAGTTAATAGGTTTTATTTGGACCTTTTATCAACCCTGAAAGGGAAGAAATAAACTCCCCAGTGAACTGTCATTAGACACAACTGTTGGCAGTCTGTGAAACAGGTCTGGCACTGATGGGTCCCACTCTCCCCTACTGGCCTGTGGCCTTACCTCTTTCCTTGTCCCAGCTCCTCTGAGTCCCATAGTGAGCTGAGGCAGCTTACTGCAGTCACAGAAAACTATTTAGATAGTTTACTGGATTAGTTTTCTCCTGACTGGTTGAGCTGGTTTGGCTCCCTGCATAGTCAGGTGAACACTGCAGGCAGTGAGAGGAAAGGGAAGGATGGCAGGAGGGATTGGTGATGCAGGAGTACCAGCAGAGCAGAACACCTTCAGCAGCGGCCAGGCATCAGATCAGCTCAGGCGTTTCATCTGTCTCTGTCCCGGGCATCAACACCTTGATACGTGGGTCAGCTGGACAGCTGGAGGGAAGGGAAATAGGCAGCTAAGGAAGAGGGGGGAGTGAGAGGCTGTCAGCAGGAGGAGGTGTATCAGAGGGAGACTATGGTGGGCCATAACCAGTGTCTCAGCTGGATCTATGACTATTTTTTCCAATTCAATAGCATTATTAATTTCAATTTCTATGAACATCTTTTAAAGGTATTTTGTAGATCTCTGTGGTGAGCAGAAGTGAGCGTAATGGGTTTGAATGTTTATGAATGCTGAAGGGTGATTAAGCCATCAGAAAAAGAAGAGTTGTAAAAATGTTAGCCTGCAAAGACTACAAGGAGCTTAACATGTAATCTTCTTCCTTGATAGCAGGAACTGAGGAAAAAACCCACACATTTTACCTTAAAACACAATTTGTCATGAATGCTATTCCATAGTAGTTTCAAGAGAAATTTTACTTTCACTCTTTTGGAGTTTTTAGTTTGTTCTTTAAGGTCCACAAGGCAAAAACTGCTGGCAGACCAGCCACACTGAACAATCCTTCAAGATCTACTAGGAGAAATTGTCCTCAAACATTTCATCTTTTGGAAAGCCAGCTTTCCTCTCAGAGAGGGCAGCTAGTCTATTATCTATAATATATAACAGATTCCATTATTGCAACAAATCAAGTGTCTGGTGGTAGGCACAAGCTTGTATATAGAGTCTCAGCTCTTGGAGTAATTCTTGTTCTTGTACGTGTTTAAGGGAGGCTGGAGTGCTGTCACAGCATGAGATGTTATTCTGCTGGCTGGTGACACCCACAGTATGTTTTATCTTTCTTTTTAAAAAAACACACAAAATCCCCCCCTAAGTACAATTAAATACAAATAAAGTGTCACAAGAATGAATGAATGCTTGAAACTATAAAGCAACTGTAACAATTTAGGTTATATTTGCCTGCTGAGATAACCTGAAATACTAATCCTGAATAACAGGTTTTTTTACCAGTCAGCTCCGATTTAATTCCCAAGTCCCACTACTTGAGCACCTCTGTCCAACGCAGAGCTTCAGAGACTTCATTGTGGAGAGGCAGACAGGACCTTCTGACACACTTGGGCATTTTGCAGTCAGTAACTGCTGTGCCCCTTCCTGTGTCATAATGTCCATTATTAGAGCGAGAAGGAAAACTAAGTGTTCAAAATAGATGTATGGTCCTAGAAGCATAATGCTGCAGGAGAAGCGTGTTTGTATTTATATCACTTAAGGCAGGCCCTCGCTTATAACCCTGGAAAATCTTAAAATCATGGTTTTATTATGCACAGGAAAACTGCTTTAGGTAGGCTTTAGGAGCTTGTCAGATACTGGGAGCATAGACCATAAGAAGCCACTGTTACCATGTTCGTAATAAGAGGATCTCCATAACTTATTTTCCTCTTCATATTGCTGCTAGATTTATAATCTTATAAGCTACCAGAACAACTGTGTGTCTGTGTTTAAAATACAAACTTTGTTGTGTAATGACTTACCACTAAATCCTAATGCATTTTTGTTTTGTTTCATTTCATTTTGTGGCTCATTTCTTGCTCTGCACTCCCAAAGATCTCCAACTATGTGCTTGCTTTCTGAGTCACGAATGAATTTTTTAAAATAAGCACTTGTACTGTGAACCATAAAGCAAAATACAGAGATGGAATCAAAAGAAGAAGGTAATTTACTTTTAGTGTTCTGCAAAGAAACTTTCAGTTGGCTTTTCCTGTTGTTCTGAAACTGTGAAAATCAATATAGAAACATATATTCTGAAGGCAGGTCATCTATGCACTGGGTGTTAGTAACAGCGAGCTTTGAAGGGGATACTTATGTCCCGTCTGACATGAATCTACAGTTCTTTGCACTAAGTGTCCTGATGAAACTACATTTTAGCTGTGGCTATCAATCTCAATGGCTATTACTTTTTACTGTTTCAGACTGCTACCTTTTATTATGGATCCACTGATAGATCAATATGACACAAGCAAGATAAAAGTCAGTTAGCTGTACATGTCTATTATAAGCTTGAGACGTCAGAAAGCATTTTTGGGGTATAGAAAGGATATGCCATCCACCAAAAGCCTCACAAATGCTACTTTCCTGTTAAGTAAACCCAAGTTTCCTTTTAGTTTCCTTTTAGTTTCCCTCCAATCAATCCATGCCTGAACATCTTTATTTTGAGATCATCTTGGCCATTCAATATCATTGAATTGTGGAAAACAGATTTCAAAAGTGAGAGTAGAAGTTGTTTGCCACAAGAAAGAGACAGTAGAAGGGAGTGCTGACATATCCATGTCCTAACAAGAGAAAATCGCAGTATCCGTGATCTATTCTAAACTTTATTATAAGCCAGGGTAAAACTTGCCAGTTTTAAACTGACACCGTGAAAATAAAGAAGAGAATGATTGGTTCTGTGAGGAGACATCCCAACTTCTGAGTTTACTGTGTGGAAATTGCCATAATAAAATCTCTGTTATGAAGCTGTCCAGCAGAATAAGAAATACCCTGGGGCCACTTTCTGATCTGGACAGGAGAGAAAGGCAGCAGGTCTGTGAGACCTGGTGCTGGCAGGAACAGATTACTGGGTGCACCATGGCCTGCAACTGCCTGGGGCTGCAAGCACAGCCCGTGAAGCTGCTCTCCTAGAGCCTTTTCATTGTCTTCAGAATCAAAAAAATGTAGGACCAATTTTGAAGCTTTCCCTGGAATTAGGATGTATATGAAGGTTTCCTTTGAATTTGGTTCCTTCACAGGAGTACTTTTCCTTGCTTGACCTGACTCTGTGAAATATATAGAAAATCTCTTGGAGATTCTTTGTCAATTTCTTGAAATTGGTAACAGAAAAATGATTAACAAAGAACACAGATATGCACCTACTATGATAAAATTCTTATGGTAATATGTATAATATTGGCCCTCATCAAACCAAGTTTCCAGTTTTTCACAGGTTTGTCACCAATTTTTAACTTGGGCTTTCTCCCCCCTTATGTTTTACCTCTCAATATGTGATGACCTATATTAAACTGTTTATAGACTCGCAGCTGAAGAAAGGCTGGGAAACAGAATGTTTATGTATTTTCTTTTCATTTATAGCTGCACTTTCCTGGAATTGTAACCATGAAAAAAGGCATCAGTAATAGAGCAATACATGTCTGCCGAATATTCTCAGTGAAAATACTTCACTCTGGAAAACAATGTACTTAGTATTTTTTTTTTGGATAATATAGCACAGTTTTCATTTTTAAGAAGTTCAAAGAAGGATTGTGCATCAAAAGAGTTGAAAATATTTTTTTGTATTTTTTCTGAGATATCCTCCTTTCATGTGATTTTTTTCTTAAATACCCATCATCAAATGCAATCTGATATATTCCCAAAAAAAAATCAACAGTATTTTTAAAGGGCAAAACTGTAACTTTTTTGATTTGAGGACCATCTTAGAAGGGACCAAACTTTATCCACAAAGAATGACTCCGGTCTTATGTCAATTTACTGATTTCTTAAATAATGATGTCCCACAGAATCATCTTTGCCTCCAAAGGCAGCTATGCAGATGTGTGCCTACCTTCTTGCTTCATTAACATTTCTGATGTGCTTTACTGGAAGAGGTAATGCTTTTGCAAGAAAGATGCATAAAAGGAAGGGCCTATTATGTTTCTTCATGTAACAGGCGGGATTCTCTACAGGTACCCTAATATAATGTGGGAGAGATTCTTTCATCTATATTAAACCTCCTTTCAATTACTGGTACTAAGGTACTAAGAGTGCAACAGTTGTGGTAATAGCAATGCAGAAATCTTATCCCAGAGGTAACAGGTATCCAGAGGTACTTTCAGAAGTGTTTAAATTCTATAGGTGCTGTTAATTGTTATGTCCCAGGAGATTATCTGCAGCTGAAATGTAAGCTAAATTTGTGTACATACTGGGTAGTTTGGAGTGACTCTTCCAAGGAGAAGAGGTTTTTTTCCTCTTTTGTTTTTTTTTTTTTTTTTTGTAAAATCAGGTCGAGGATCTTCCAATTTACCTTTGAGGAAAGTCATATTTCTGAAATTATCCTCAATGCAGAGTTTTGTTGGAGGGGCAAATTCCTGAACTGGAACTGTGTGCACATTGGGTGGCCTAGAAAGGTGGTGTAATTTCAAACTGTACAGTCAGTCTGAGCTTGATATTTCTGAATTGCATGCCAGTGTGTATATGGAAATATACAGTAGTGTAGGCAAATATTCAGATAGGGCAAACAATCAGTAATTACTTGAATAAGAAGGGTGAGAAATTTGAAGGGATAGAGAATAGGAGCAGAGATTTTCTTCAGTGACTCATGGAAGTGGTGCCATACATGTTCCCAAGGGTTAGCAACACTGAGTGGATTTACCAACATCTTTTTATATTCAGTCCCTCATATTAATGGTAATTGCTGCTGCATCATTTTTTTATTTAAATAAATAAAAAATCTTTTGTCTGAATATTTTTAAGATGGCAAAAGAAAAGTGGCATTGTTTGAAAATCCCAGTGGTGTCATAATGAGACTTCACATAAACATTAGATCAAGCAACCACAAGCAGTCAGTGAATTATTCTGGGAAGTTTTTAAACGTGGGATATATGACATTATTTAAGTATTTATAAATGTCATCTCATCTGTTATAAGGAAAGCTAATAGACTGTTTTGCAGACATTTCAGCTCCAAAAAGCAATTGCTTCTGTAATCTATTTCTATAAAATCGGCAAAAGTGGAAGCAGACATACTATGGGTCAATACCAGTGAAAGGCCTCTCTTCAGACAAAAGATTCACAGTCCATTAAGTTTCAGGTCTGCCCTGATATGGATTCCTCTGATGTATTACTATTATACTCTATTTTTGTTGACTCAGTTACTATGTCAGCAAAACCAAACATTTTGGCTTGTGTCCCAGCATCAAGCTGTCTATGGAGGATATGTGTTTGTCTCCACTACCATGACAGTAATGAGAAACTGGCATTAGTTTGATTTGCATAATTGTACGCTTCTAACTTAGACTGTGTGTCAGTAGGAGACAACTTATTGTGATGATATTCACTGCACATTATTCGTTTTGTGCAATCAGCATTTATTTATGCAAATTTCATCATTACAAGAGGTCATTTTCCAACCTTCTACCATGAAATCACTTTCGCTGCCAATGAACAGTAAGAAAACACCATAGGAGAGCAGCCAGGTATATTTGTCATTCACACTCATTGGCCAAGACACTGCAAGGGGTTTATTGTGTGTGTGCATATGTTCCTAAAATTATGTTTTATGGAAGAGTGATAGCTCTGGTGACAAAACTAAAATTTGATAGATCGCATGTGATTATTTTAGACAAATGCTGTCAAAAAAGGCACACATGAAACCCAAAACAAAACCAACCCACTGCCTCACTAGTTCTGAGAGTTTCTTTAAGAATAATTTATAGACTGAAAAAAATATTTTGTGTTCCCCAGATGATCAGTGGAATGTTTTCTGTGATAAGAAGCAGAACCCTGTAATTTATTCATGTGAGAGATAAAAAGACAGAATAACAAACTAGGATGTCCCACTTGTAACAGCAACCTGAAATAGCAATAAATGTTGAAAAAGCTTATCAGAATCATTTGGATCTTAAGGATTCATGAACTAACCTCCAAGACTCTCAACAAAAATGTTTCCAAGGTCACATTGTTTATCTTGTCATTAGTGGTAGAGAAGCCTCTTAATTTTTGTTTGTAAGTAGCTGAAACGACACCTGAAATTAGACTTTTTCCTAGACAATCACTTCTAAATTAAAAAAAAAAGTTGGAATATGTCAGTGCTTAAAAGGTAGGAGGAAATTGCACAGAACAGGTAATTTGGGGGCTACTTGACTCTGACAGAGTGATGAGTACTTAACAGATTGTATCTTCACAAGGCACATGGGGAGTTCACTGGACTTCCTAGCATGGAATCTATTGCTGAAAGGAAAAGGATGAGAGGCCAAATATGGCTTTACCTTTTATCTTCTCCAAAATAAGGAAGAGGAATCCTGGAATTCTGAGCAGAAAAAAATACTGTATCGTATCAGTGGTTAGACTAAAATCATATTATAAGTATTATAACTATATACAAAAGAAAACCCTCAGGTGAACTACATTTACAAGGAATGGTTGAATTTTTAATGGTCCTTTGTATGCCAGAAAAATCTATAAGTCAGATGTTGCACTGCACAGGAAATAAAAGAGTACATTTTTAAAGAATTAATGTAGTTTAAATCTATTTATATGCTCACTAAGAAAGAAGCATTCTAAGAGACAAGACATGAATCTAGGAGAGAAATTTCTATCTGCAGGTGTGTATCAGATGATTAGTTCCTAAATATTTTTGCAGTCCTTGCTTCATGTGGGAATATAATCCTCTGTCCTGACACACACCGTTGCATACTTAGAGTGAAAAGGTTCTTAAAGAAAACTCAGCTGGGCAGCCGATGCTGTATGAGCCCCAAGTGGTAAATGAAGCTATGTGAACTGAGAGTTTAGTAAGAATATGCTGCTTTTTGTATCATGTACTCACAGTGAGTCAACATGCTGCATTACCATTACTAACTGTATAGTTGGAACTTATTGATATTTTTCTATTTTCTTTTTTAAAATACTTTTAATTTTTTTTTAGCTATGAGCTAATTGGGAAGGAAGTAAGAAAAAGTAAGAACTGTAATAAGACCAAATTCAAGAACAGGGTGAGAAAAAGGAGCCCTAAAAGGAAAAAAAAAGTGAAGAAAAAGGCTAGAAAAAAGTGCTGTCAAATAGAAAATTCTCAGGGAGGTAAAAAAAATAAAAGAGTGTCACAATTAGAGCCAGTACCCTTAAAAGAAAGGATCAAAATCCCAAACTATCCAGAGTAAACGAGGGCCAAGTGAGATGAACCTTTGGACATAGGTAAGAGGCAGAAATACTTGAAGTGGAAATAAAGCAGATACTGATCTAAGTTTACAGATTTGTAGTAGCCAAAACATGGGATATAGCCTTGAATGAGCAACAAAGTGAACTCGAAGTAAGTACCACGAATGGATGATTAAGAATGAATAACATAGAAGTATGATAATGGGACAACTATTTGGGGACTGAAAAAGATAGTGTATTGAATATTTTTGAGAAAGTATTAGGGGAACCTGACACATGGAGTGAAATACTCCAAGATGCATATTTGCAGGACTTGAGAGACCCCAACTGGGTAGCTGAAAGGCAGAGACAGGAAAAATTGACAATAGCAGCCTGAGGAGCAAACAGTTGCATCTGGAAGAAATAAAGGGCAGATTTTTCTCTAAAACTTGACTTTAAAGTTGCTTTCAAACAGAACAAAACCCGTAACAACAGTATTCTTTCTAATTTCACTTTTATGTTACAGAACTGGTTTAAGTAACAAACAAGAACTTCCTCCCTTTGTTAATTAGATTGATATATCATATGCAAAAACATTCCTTATGACCACTTTGATTTTATTAAGTCTTCAGTTACAACCTGCCCCAGGCACGGCAGTGATAGCTAATGAACACTTTTTCTACATTCCGTCTGAATGATTATTTTGTCTGTTCACCCTTCCTGGAGAGAGGAAACCAGGATGGAATGAACTGGAGAAACTCAGGTGTGTCCTTTGCTAGCAGGCGACAAAGAGGATTCTTGCCATTTACTCTGAAACAAATAGATACTCCTTGACTCTCAGATTTTAATCACTTGTCACGCTACAGCTAATACGTGTAGAAGGTGAATTGTATAACCTGCCTTCCGACTGTCACATCTCCAGCCCAATTAAAATAGTCAGTCTGGGGTTTCAGCATGGTTCTCATCTGTCAGGCGTGGCACCAGATTTTCTACTCAGAATACAAGAGGAGCGTTTGTGTAGAAGACATGACATATCTGAGTTAAAAATTCCAAAGGTTAGTCTGCCTAATTCCAGTAAGTCTTTACGTTTCCTTCCATTGTACCTGAATTTGTGGAGTTTTACTGACTCACAGAACAAGCTCTCAAATGTCTCCTAATACTGCCTGGCTGTGGTTAATCCAAAATAAAGTAAGAATAATTTGTCTAGGAATTAGAGATTAAGAACTGGATAAATCAGAGAAAAAAGATTTGTTCAGATTTGCTGTTCACTGATATGCACAAAAATATATATCAAAACCTGAAGCTGTATTGATGTTGTAAATTCTTGCAGTCATTGCTTAGATTCTCTGATAACTGAGTATGGATTGTCGGGGCAAATATATGGAGAACTGGAGAAGACTGTGGGGTCTTGAAGTTGGGGTTTGATGTCTGAAGTTGTGTGAACTCTGATTATAGTCTAGTGTTTCAGCCCCAGTCTGTCTCTAATTTTATACCTGCTCTGTGTGTATGTACTATGGAGTGCTCTTTCTATTAAAAGGCATCATGTGAGGTACATATTGCTTAGCAGTCATCCAGACTGTGCCAGTGGGTTTCTTTTATCTAAATCAACAGCATGTGTGGATGCTTGTTGCAGATTTCAAGTACACTATGCCAATGATTCACACAAGGCAAAGGCCTGTTTGTTGAAAAGGAATCTATGGCCATGGCAATTACGACGTAGCTGAACTGTTCTAATGGTGAAGTGTCTTTGATTCTGTGTAATAAAAACCATGCAGCCTTGGAAATATTTATTAAAATGTTTTAAAATGTATTATAACTATCGATTTTTGTGGATAGGCAGCATGAGAAAAGCAGAAACATTATACAAGGTTCGGGAAAATGCCAACAGCTTTGAAGTCACATTTCAACTTCTGCAGTTACCTGCCATCCTGAGTGGATTTGATTCAGATGCTCAGGCTTGGATTCACCTTACCTGTCTTTAGCCATCAAAAGGCTAAAAGGCATAAAAGGCATCACTTAGTCAAAGTTTGTCACCGAGGCACCTTTTGTGGTCAATGGAGAAAGGAAGACATGTTCAGAGGGTCATTCTGCTGATCTTTTGATATCACCTATCTGCTCCTCTAAAGAAGCTTGCTTTTTCCATTTCCTCACAGAGGAGACATAGATGATTTGCTTAGAGCAGGTGCTTAATTTCATACAGCTGGCATTAGCCTTGGTAAATCTGTGCCAAAGTGAACAGCACCACACAAAATATGTGTCATACACTTCACCTTTGCATAAAAGTTTTAAAAATATGTTGATAGGTTTGAAAATGCAAAGACCGCACCTCAAGTTTACTCAGATAAGTTAACATAAAAGCCATGGGCTGTGTGCTTAGATTATTTGTAACAATTAAAAAATTATTAAAAAATAAATATTCCTGTTTAATAATAATATACAAAAAATATAAGTATATATAGAAAAATACATAAACCATAAAAATATTAATAACTATAGACCTTTGCATGGAGGAGTGAACTGGGGTTAAAAAGTTCATCTGGAAAAGCCCTAACAGTAGACTGGAATTCAAATCTGAAAAATAAATTTTGATTTTTTTGTTTTCTCTCAGTTTGATTGACTCTGATAGAATACATTTAGTTGAAATTATAACTTGCCAAAGCTCCTGCACTAAATATGGAATCATATAGGGAATTAAAAAGTAGTATAAATCAGTAAATAAGCCTCCCAACTAGAAGAGTATAAATGGTTAATTTTTAGTTTCATATCTGAATTTTGCTTTCAGATCTATTGAAATATTCCAATGGCTGGGAATTACCGTCCTTTAAAATGAAGATAAAAAAAAAAGTTCAAATGACTTTATGAAGAATTTATAGGGAGTTCTAAGTGAAGTATAACCCTGAATTTGCAAGGATTATGTACTTGCCAAAATTAATTTAATGATAACTTTCAGTTACAAACATAAAAATTATACGTTCATCTTTTGCCAGAGGAATGTCTGAAAAAATTAATTTTTCAATGTCTCTCCAGAATCAGCTTAGTGCACTTCTAAATTTTAAAAGATACTTTTTAAAACTGTGATTTAAATGTTCTGTATGGTGAAAGGGACTCTCCAGCAAGACACTGTTTTAATGAGTGTAGCATAAAAGATCTGTAATGCTTATTTTTGCTTTAATTTTCTACTAATTGTAATTATCCAAAATAATTTTATAATAGAGATTTTTTTCTTTAGCCCTTATTCTATAGCCATGATACAGTATTTACAATTTAATACCACAATGCATAAGATTTTATGGGTGTGAGATTCTGAAATTCAAATTAATTTAGTATCATTAAATAGTTCTTAAATCAGCTCCAAATCTTAATTTCCTATTCTACTTTGTAGATAGTCTTTTCTACACATTGTAGTGGCTTGTAGAACAGAATTAAACATTATGGCATTATGCCAAAAATTATTTGAATGTAAACATTTTTTCTGCACAGTGTTTCAAAGAGTGTATGTTATTGCTTCTAAATCCAAACACTGCAAATTATTTTATATTTCAAGAGAGTTCAACAGCACACAAAACTCTGCACGTTTCAGAGCAGAACATCTCCTGTTCAGAGCAGTTTTAAAGTATAAGAGTAGTAAAAAGAATGTCACTGGATACATTGTAACCTAACATCATTTTACATTATCATGATACATTAAGATTGTACTACGGAACAGATGTAATTTATGTAATTTATGCTCATTCTGGCTATTAGTTTTCTTTTTTTTTTTTTTTTTTCCCAACCAAAATGGATGGGCTTAAAACTCAGGTTAATGGGGTAGCAGGAGATGAAAATCAAGGAAGCTTTAATGCTTGAACATTGTGCCCTCACACCACCAAGTTTATGTGTGAAAAGTATCTGGAGCATTTGTCAGTTGCGAACTTGCATAGAATGTTACAAAAATAAATCCAGAAATGTCTATTTTTAAAGAATCTGCATTGATTACAGTGATAAAATATCAGTCTAATCTGACCACACGGAATGATGGAATTATATTTTTAAAATAAATTAAATAGGCTTCATGGTGAAGGAGTAAAGTAAGTTTGAGAACAACCCTCTGTGTTTTGCAGGATAATCCCTGTAATGGTCACATACATCTACATGATTAAGGAATTAATTCACATTATCATTTAACTTCTGTCACTGAATACTTACGGGCAGCAAAATGTGGTCATCCTTGCTCTGGAATGCGTCACCACAAGCTCTGACAGATTAAGTGGCCACATTATAACTGGAATCTTCACTAGATCATGACAGATCACTGTGCTTTGGAAGCACTTGTTTAATGACATGATTTACAGCTCACTGAGGGGAGCGGAGGAAGAGGTGAAGGGCTGGTATGGAGTGTGCTGCTGCAAGTGAGTAATGCCATTTAAACAGGGGCTGTTACCAAACTGCATCACCATGGGCATTTGTAAAATTGTCAATACCCATCTGTTAACAAACCAATGTTTCTGGTTCACCGAACACTGGTAAATGAAACATCTTATGAGTCAATTCTGTATCTTTAGAGCAAGCTACGTTTGTGCTGTTCAGTGTCACTGGGCAGAGTACCCATTTGCTGATCTTTTAACTAATAAAAAAACCCAAATTGCCACATTAGTGTAGGGGAAAAAAAGAGTTTTAGACAGACCAAAGTTAGGTGAAGCACTCAAGCCTTATTTCCAGGTCGTGTCATGTTTTAGTTGCTCCAAACATCCACATTCTGCATGATATAGAATTTACCAGAATGGAACTTTTAAGTAACTAGTTGCAAAAATGGCAGTTTAATTTGGAAATTAATAGCTGTTAGAAAACATTCCAGAATTCTTTTACCTTGACTGTAAGTTCACTTTCAGAAAGTTCTTTTGAAAACTTTACCTCTGTAAAAGAGGTTCAGTTTAGCTGTTTACATCCAAGAACGGTAATGATTTAATTAATGAATTGTCAGCATTAGTATGGGTTCTGCCTTTTGATCCTTTTGTGGTTCTCCAGATGTTGAGCAATATGCCTGGTTTATGTAGGGAAGTTACTGTAGTAGTTATGAAGGCCATTCCTTGTGATCTTCAACTCTTATTTTTTACTTTAACCTGAAGTCCACAGGAAAAAGCCCTGGTTTAAGGGGGAGGCAGCTGATAGGATTCATGGAAAAGGCGTGAGATTGTGCCACACTTCAAACTAGGCTGCAGCATGGCTTTTTCCCTGTGCTTTAACTGACTTGAATTTTTCTTTCTGTCCCAGAGGCATTGGCAAAAGGCTTCTATATTCATTGGCCCTTGGCTGTGGTACATGCTGATATAAATTCCTCCAATTTCCAGGTTGCCGAGAAAGATCAGACAAGATGTTGCCAATGTTATCATGATAGCTTCTGCCTGAATAAAACCGTTTCAAGTAGCAGGGCTTAATGTCCTTAATGATTTGCCTTCCAAGACCATGACTGCTACTGGATATCCTAGGACAACGTGATCATCTTACATCCAAAGGCAGCTTTCCTTCATCTCATATTCCAGATGGATATCAGAAGAGATCATATTCTTCAAATGTCCAGACATTAGTGCTGATAAAAAAACCTGCATTGCTAGGTGGAAAAGATTGTAACTTCGTAAGAGCAACATCAATTCCATCCTATTACTGCAGAGGTAATTGGTTTTGTTGGTCTGTGCTCTCTTTTTTAAGTAGTTGGTACTTTCATTAGATCTGTAACAGTGCTATACATTCCTCTCAAAGGGTAATTGATACCTACTTAACTCTCTTGCCTTCAAAAGGCTTTATAAGAATTTTCCACCCCTAGTACAGCTGTCTCCCCATTCTCATTTGCTTCATGCGATCCTGAACCATCTTAAATGCTAGTAATGCATTTGTTGTCATGTACTCACCGTACCTTCTTGGGTAGCAGTTCTAAAACCTACTGGTATTGAGGAGATGCTCATCTCAGAACCTCCAAGTAATTTGAGAGGAGTGTCTTAGGCTATAACTAAAACCATTAAACCTGTACAATGTCCTGTTTTACATAAAGTAATTAGTTTCCAGAATTCTTCCTTAAGCTATTTTCTACCCACAAGTTTCTTGAAATGAGCTTTGTTGTTTCATTTTGTGTTGAGAAGTCATCGGTGTGAAGACTACCTAGTCAGCAGGTTGTATTAAAGTTCGTAATAACATGGTAATTTAGGATTCCCATGTATTGCATACCTTGAAATTACAGTTGAGTCTTCTCTGGCACATCCTGCTATTTCTATTTTCCTTTTACTTATGTCAGTGCATACAAGGAAGTTACTTGGTATGATCAGAATGTACTTTATCATTATGCTCTTTAAACACTGATAGTTGAGGTTTCATTCAGCTGAGGTGCAAAACAAGTTTTCTTGGATTAAACTGCAACCCACTGCAATGGGTACAAGTTTATATCACCCACTATATCATCCGGGAATCACAGTGTCCCTCATTATTTTGTCACCTGCTCCAGTTCCTGGTGTTTTGGAGTTCTAATGGGATTTTGTAGAACAAAGAACATAAGTGACAAATTTCCTCTGCCTATAAAATAGGATGACAGTGATATGCAGTTACATCTCTAAAACACAGACTGTTTGAAGTCTGTGTGAAGTAATTACTTGCCCCTTTTCAGGCTTATGGAATTTTGCGCTAAAGGCAAAACTTGCCTTTAGGCATTAGCTTAGATTTGGTTTTTTGTATGCTGGATTTTCTCATTCCCATTAGCAGTACATTCTTCCACCTGTCGTTATTGCTTACTTCTTAGGGTCATGTTAGGCTTAGTTATTCTAAGGTGGAAGCAACCCTCGCTTCCATCCCCATGTAGAAGAAAATAAATTCCATAACATAAGAGTCTGCTTTGAAGTCAGCAGTTTGTTTTTAATGAGTTGTTTTTTTGGGTTTTTTTTTTTAGGTACAAACATGGTGTTTTTATGGTTAATAAAGGTGGTTTAGAAGGATTCTTGCCAAGGTGAAACCTTGTGATTATTCTTACTTTTCCTGATCACCTTGCCATGTTCCCTTGAGCCGTTGCTGGTAAGAACCCATAGCTAGAGAAACTGCTTTGTGGATTCCATGATCTATGAGAACTAATGTCCAGAATTGTTCTCATTCAGTGAGAAAGAAATTAATATCTCATTAACAGAGCAATCTATGAAGAAAAGGAGTGCCCTATCCTCCAGAAAAACATTTAATTTCTTTTTGATGATCACAGTATACAATACACAAACAGTTTAATGCCAAATCCATGAATAATAATTTCTTCCCTCAAAACATTGTGAAGATATCTAGCATTTTGCAGGAGGCGCCCAGCATCTCACAGGTTTATACCATAGGAGGGAATGTGGGCTCTTAAAAGAGCATGACTGACATTTCATAGGAGTTCCATACAGTCTTACTGGAATATCAATATGAAATTGTAATTTACTCGTTCTTATTTAAATGTAGAAGTTAAACAAGTTCCTGGTCTTGTTTGAGGAATGTAGGCTTTTAAACCAGTGATGGGGAAGATGATGGACAGATACAATGCAGTAAAAATGGGCACAGGTTATGGAATTCTGATCCCCATACTCAGCAGGATGTTTAAGCTATCTGAAATTGAAGGTCTGAAGGGACCCATGCAATAAGAACAAAATCACAGAGAAAAGTCTCCAAAAGGATTGATCCATCTATAAGGACATTAAATGATACTAATATCACAGCTGATCAAATAGACAAAGTGTTTCAATCCTGTGTTTGTCTCTTAAGGCTAATCTTTGACCACAACAAGAAAGCAAGTGCTCTCTGAAGTGTAAAGTGTTAGTTAATTCTTGCATCCTATGACACCAATAGCAAAGCTGAAGACCAGACAAAGTAGTATTAGGGCTTCACCAAGAGCTCTGGTAGTTCTGTATCTGCACACTGAGCATCCTGGGGAAATGTGCCTCTCCCTGGAGATGCTTCAGGCTCGTTACTCCTGTGCCCTTCTAACGCCTGTGAAGTGTTTAAAACATATTTTGTTGAAATTAATTGAATATACAAAATCAAAAAGAGATGAAAAAATGTTAAAAGATTTATGAATCCTGGTGAATGATCAGAGCACACAAAACCTTAGTAGCCTTCCATCTTATATTACATATGAACCTCCTTTGATCTTCTTCCTCTCAGTCATTTACATGGCTTTCTTGTGCTATTATAATCATTCTGCTAATATTGTAGCAGAATGAAAGAATCAGTCAAAATCCAGCCAGGAGGTGGGAACTTGCAAAAATCAGAACATCTATTTGATTTTATATACAACTGTAATTGTTTTAAGTCTGTGTAACAATTCACTTACTTATATTGTTTTTTTGGGTTTGTAGAGTTTAAGAGAATCAAAACACAGGGTTTTGGTAAAGACCAGTTTGCATCACTATCTATTTAGGTAATTATTTTTCTGAGTAAATGAAAATATCAAAAATATCCAATTTAAGAGAGAGATTACTATCCAGTTCGGGAAAATAGCTTGTAAATTTGATGTCATTTATAATTTGGTTAGTTAAAAAAATAAACTGAAAATGACTACTTTCTAAAATATTGAAAATGAATGTGGTGATTTTATCACGGCTCCATAAAAATGTAGGACTGAAACTTATTTGTGTAGAACAAAAGAGTGCACTTAAGAATTAAAAAAGCTAACAGCCCTTGCCCCATGCTTTCTTGTATTCCAACTTAAAAGAAAGTAATTTCTTTTTTTTTTATGGCTTTTTGAAGATATGCTAAGCTATAGGTATTAATTTTAGAAAAAATTACCTCAATATGAAAAAAAAAAGGAAAAAACACGGGCTTGCATGAGAAGTGTGTGGCTGATCCTAGTAATCCATTTAACATACTCAAGAAGTGTGGCTCGTTAACATCAGACCTAATTCCTTATGGAACATTTAGATTGACGCTAAGGGAATATGAAATGATAGCTTTCAAAGTCAATTGTGTTTCCTCTTCTACTAAGAGCATTAGAAACTTCTCAGCAGAGGTTTGTATGACAGTTTCCATTCTATGCCCTTATTCGTTAGTGTAGAAAATGTTAGAATTTTTACTTTTAAATTTTTGGTGTGTTCATAAACTCTATACCTGTACAGTAGATCTTGATCAATACTGAGGAAAAAAATCTTATAAGAAGTATTCCTAGAGTAGAAGTTGAAGTCTGCAATTTGGAATGAACTGTATTCTTCACTGATTGAGAAGCAGTGCCTACCTTTATCCTATAGTAAATTCCTTTTGGTCTTTGTTTCTCCTATTAACTTTTTACCACTTGTAGTATGGTACTTGTGAAGAAGTACCTTAAGTGCTATGTAGGCATAGGACCACAAAGTAGCCCCAGACAGCACAGCATCTAAATGGGTGCATACACATCAGTGTTTCAGCTTGGGTAAGAGGTGTGCTTTCAAAGGGAATTTCCCGATTATCCCCACTTACTGTGCTTTGGTTCCCCTCACAGAGTAAATGTCAGGGGCACCTAAGGACCGTGGAAAACTCTAGTGGACTTCACAATGATATATACAAGTTCTTTTCTGTTCCTTTGGTTAACCATGGAGTTGGTATGTTGAAGTAGTCTTCTGAATGTTTAGGTGATCGCTTTCCGTGATCCTGGGGGAGGTTGGTAGGAAAAACACACACAAGTTGCTGCAGTGTGATCTATGTTCCTTAGTGCTTGACTGATACTAAACTCTTGCTTAGCACCTAAAGGTCTTCATAGGAACAGGTGGGAAAAGATCCCAGAGGGCTTGGGTATCCGGCAAACAGGCTGGACAAGGTCTTCTATTATACTTCGGAAGCTTAGCAGCTGGGAAACATGCTGAAGAATTTTTATTTTGAGGAGAGGATTTTAATTAATTGCACAATTACAGTACTGTCATGAAACAGCTGAACAGTCCTCTTGAGCCTTGCCAGGTTTCCACAGAACAAGTCTCAGAAGCAGTTTCTGTTAAATACCCCAGGAAATGCTGCAGTGATAGGAAGTTTAGCTTTCACATTAAAATACACAGGAGATGTCCTGATCTGCAAGTTTAACTCTGCATACTTGTATGTATACACTGCAGAGTGTAGTCTTTATCTCTATGGTCCTGTGCTATTCCTAATGTGTGTTGGGGGGTCATGCACGTGCCTGCAAGTAAAGGTAGCACCCATTTTTTTCTGCAACTTGAGACATTAATTTAGCATCTTGTCAAGGACTAATGTATCAAAGTATATGCAGTCACCTATATTGCTACATAATTATAGTTCATTTTGAATGTGCCATATAATAGCGCTTCAGAATCTAAGCTTTCATTGCAAGCGTAATTAAGCCTCTAGCCCTTATGGTTGCAAAGATAACCTTCAGAATGTCAAATGAACCTAAGCAGATGCGTGAATGTCTGTCTGCATCTGCAGACAGCTTGAAACAGTAGCTTCAAGGAAACAATCCTATGTGCTGCCCCCTTCACTGCAATGGGTGGTGCCTCTGAAGGAAGCCTAAGGCAAGCACTGTTGCTAACTGTTTCACAGCTGACAGATTTAGCAGAAACAGCCAATCAAAGAGCTTCTCTGTTTCCCGTTCAACTGCCAAAACTCCTTCTTTCTCATCAGCATCTTCTCTCATGACATTGATGTAATTGATTGCAGTTTCTTTGGAATAAATGCCCTTCTGTCTCCTTTTTCCATCCAATTGACTTATGCATCCAGTAATAAAACATGTGAAATAAAAAAAAAAAAGCAGTAAAAATACATACATTAAAGAAGAGGGCATATATCCAGGAAGAGAGTGTAAATCCAAAAAAGTTATTCTGGGAATTATCATGATGCTGGAGTAAACTTACTGTAATACAATCTTGTTTGTAACCAGATTGGTATTTTCAAGTGCACTATACCTTTAAATGAAAAATCCTGCATTCTTTCTTGTCCGTAATGCACAGAGAAAAGGTGCAGGTTAAGATTCTGCTTGCAGCCTGCGCGATAGTTTTTACAGGATACGGGCTGGTAACAGCACAAGCAGGATGCACCGCTGGGTCATGGTTTCTGGGAAACTGAGCAGAAGCACTGAAGATATGAAAGCTTCTGCTTGACATTGCTGCTTTGGAAGCCTAGTGAGGGCTCATGAGAACTATTCATCTGTTTCATGACAATACTTTAATCTTGCAATTAATTAAAATCTTTTCCCAGTATACAAGCCTTCCTTCATCAGCCTGACATGCTATGCATGGAGAAGAACAAGAATTGGCAAAGAATCGTACAGATTTGCGACAGAATTCCAAACAATGCAACATAGATTATTTAGATCAGCGTAGAGCTAAGCTTTCAGGTAATGCAGTGCTTAAATGAGAAGGGGGATTCACCCTTGAGAAATGCCCAGGTCAGAATTCTAGGTCTGCATTTTCACCCTGACTGTTTTAGGACAGTCAGAATATTGGATTAGTTGCATGAGACTTTGTGGGAGGGGTACAAAGACCCCTATAGTAATAGAAACATTTCCACTAAGTTTTACATGTGATCGCATGGGTTTTGAGCTATGTAATGTATTATTTTCAGTGTGGCATACCCAGTTTAGTTGAGCTAAATTTGATATTTTCTTCAATAAAAAGAAGTAGCTGGTATGATAGCTTAGTAGTAGACTAATATAAACTACTTTAGACTGTCTTTTTCTCATTTTAATTTAATGAAAAGTAACTTCCTAATAATTTCCTATGTTTATATGGATCCTTTGAGTGAAAATAAGGCTGCTCAAACTTTCAAAAGCTCACTTCTGCCTGTCAGGAGAGCAGTTTGTCTTGATTTCACTTATAGCATCACTGCTACTGGTACTTCTAATGTCAGGAAGAGATGCATTCCCTGGCACTATGTGTTTCACGTGAATGAACTTCACTGTGGAAAAAACTACTGAGAGATGTAATAGAGAGAAAATCATGAAGCACCAGATTATAATATTATAAATCATCTTATATTACAATTTCAGGAGTTTTTTCTAGAGCTGGTAAAACTGGTAATTTTCAAATAGAGGTGCGATCAAAGGGAGGCATGTCTCCTTTTTCTATATTACATTTCCATGAAATGATATAATTTCACTCAATTGAAACCTCAAGTAAGCAAATAACTTTTAGTCAGTGTGTGCTGGGGAATAGTTGTATTTCCCATAGAAACTGTGAACATGGAAACACTTTGACAAATATTATCAGTATTAGTCAGACACTAAAAGTGATTAATGCTTGTTTTAGGTTTTTTCTTTTTTGCAGTTTAAGACAAGGCCAGATGCAGTTGAGTCTAGGTAGATGCTGTGCAATGGCACAGTTGCTCATGTCACATCATGGGAGGTGGGCATGACATCTGCTTTTCTCAGTAGGGAGAATGTTGCAAAGCAGGTTTGTACCTCCTTAATAATATATGAATTTTCCTCAGGTGAGCTCCTCTTTTGCTATCTACAATGTTGAAATGAGACTGTATAAGTGATTAAGAGGAGTCCTATGGATGTCACTGTCTTAGGTTACACATTGCTGTCACTCTGTTATTGATAGTGAAATTGGCTTGCTGGGTGGCTTTTACTTGATCAGTTAACCTCTGCCTGCTTCATTTCCCCCCTCTGCATGATCAGAACACTAATAATACTTGCTTTCCTTTGTAAAGTGCTTTGACATCTGTGACCATAAAGCACTTCACAAATGTTTTCTCTAAAGACACACCTCATTTGTGTAAGAAGCATATATTTGGATGGCATGTAGGGAATGCTGTGAGGGAAATGTAGAGAGATGAATAGAAGTGCAGGGAATAAAAAAAACAGAATGAGATGGGTAGAACTGGTGAGTGGCTGTGATGTTCATCGGTGACTGAGTTGCCTCATCTCTAAACCAGTCTTACATTGCTGAAATACAATTTCATTAGATTATCTTTGACCCTCAGGAAACATTCCATGTTTTGCAGTTTGCTAGATCAGACTTTCCTATTTAATGTGTTTTTCAGATACTTTGATATGTTTTGCTTCATTGAATCAACTCCAGCAGTTTTCACTTCTTCCCTCTCGTCTTTCTCTGAAGTATAATAAATATTGCTTTGCAGCAATAAAGAGTAATGTTTGGGGGATAAAAAATATGTAAAATAAATTCTACCATGCCAGATAAATGTAATTTCATTAATCACTTATGCTATATCTTAGAATATATTATGCTGTTATATCACTTCAGAAACTCTGAAATAAAAGAACGTGTGAAAACCAGTACTTTACAGACTGGAAGATAGGGTGAGGTTAAACGATTTGCTGAGGATCTCTGTTCTTCACTCTGTTTCTATATATCAGAAAGTTTATAACTTTCTCTTTTCTTCAGCAGTCCATCTGAATGTTCTTTTATAGTCCACATCACCAAAGCGTCAAATTGTTTCTGTGTTTCAGTGAATGAGCATTGAGGTCCATGATGGTTAGTGATTATAGAGAAAAGTATAGAATTTGAATCATTGTAGCAGTTATTGAGGTTTCTTCATTTTTAAAAAAGCAGGAGTTAGAAAAATTTCACGAAGACCATCAGCCTCTGGATTAGCAGTGTTTTCTCTTCCACAGTTTCAATTCAAATATGAAATGTCTTGGTCTTTGCTATAACAATCACCTAGTTCTTTGAGCAAATATTTTTTCCTTTGGACACGTAGCTCAAAAGTAAGATTTTTCTCAGTCATTTCAACAATGGAAGCATAGGGAGAGTATAAAACCTCTGATTGTAGAAGTGCGTTTACCAATAAATTCTTGAGTACTGTATTGTAAACATATGTGCTTTGCTTCAAGGATATAAAATAACTAAGCTTTGTAATATAAAAGCATGTTAATGAGGGTACATACTCTGGGTATTATCCATTTTTCCAACAAAAAAACCTTCTACTTTCTGGTGCTCATTATCATCTGTTTGGGAACTTAATTCCTTCACATAAGTCTTATTTTCATGTAAATAGCCCAAAAGGCTTGCATGATGTGAGTTTTTTTCAGTAACTGATATAAATGCCTTAGAGTCATCCTTGAAAATTTCTTGCTGCGCTAATGGACATTGCCATGATTTGTATTTGATAGGAGATTATGTTGTAAGAGAAAAAACAAGAAAGCACTGGCATAAAACAACTGCTTACCCATATTCATCCAGGGAAAGCTTAGAAAACAGAGGAAAAGAGAAACAAATAAACCCGATAAAAATCTGTTTTACAGATTCATCCTCTATTACTTGCATGGCAGATCACTAAAAATCTTAGTAACTTTCCAGCAATATTGACAAGTGAAGGGAAGTTCACTCTGTTTTCCATGAAGGGAAAAAAAACAACTAAATTTTCCCTGAAGGTGAAAGTACAAGCTTAATGATAATTGCTGTGAATCCCTTTACTTCTTGGAATAGGATAAGGATTTTACATACTCTGCATCTGAATAGCTTGAAGACTCAGTACACAGAAGAAAGTTTTTAGGGGAACCCAACAAAGGTGGAGCAGAGAAGCTTCATTGTTGTAGACAGAGCCATGAGATCGAGCTGGAAGTAGCTTTTGAAGCCATATGTAAGTTTGGGCTAAAGCTGCCATGAGCAGCAGCCCAAATTACAGACTGCTCTTCTTGCTGTCAAACTGCTAATGACTTCAGCTTGGTTATATTGGGAAAGCGCCAGTAAAAGTTAGGTAGCACTACCTGTAGTATACAAGGTTAGTTAATCTGAATTTTGTATTCCATCACAATTGTGTCTCTTCTTGGAAAGCACAGGAATCGGTGAGTAGTATGCAGATGTGGAGTACAGAGGTGATGTTGGAAAGCATAACTTCACTGCCCATTTATAAATACAGTTAAGTGAATTTTCTTCCTCAGCAGGTATTAAATTGTAGAAAAGAAAATGGAAATGGAGTCTTAAGGAAATAAACCTAGGATTAAATCTGACCCAAATTCATGTATAGTTTCAGGAAATTATAAATTGGGGAAATCATAAAAGCTTTGTATTAATAATTTTCAAATGAATATATATATTTTTATTTCCAAAAGTAACACCTTCTCAAGATTAACCTACATTTAAGAGGAAAATGACCTGCCATTTACACTATCTGCTAAGAAACATCAATCTGATCTCCAGTTGTTTCAAGTTAAATAGACAGACTGATTCAAAACCTTTCGTTTGGCTAAAGGTGCGATTTCACATTGACCCAAACCAGCAATTCTATCATCTCTACCTCTTCTTCTGTTTGTATATTATCCAAAATAGAAAAATTCTATTATTTTATAGATCTACTCACACTATAAAGAGAGCTAAGATCCTCACTATTGTGAAAAATATTGTATTGTAATGGATTCTATCTACTAAATATTTATTAATTTTTTTTTTTCAGTGTGTTTCCACTTTCTTCCCGCTTCCATGGGCTGTCTTGTTAAGCAGGGTCCTTAAGCCTTGCAAGGGTGAGCTTTTGCCTAGAATTAATGGAGTGAATTTTTTGTACCTTGCTGCAAGATTTTACTTTTGCAGATCAATGGAGTTGAGCCATTCCAGGTTACTCAGACAAAAACCCACCAGTTTAACCCTAACTGTCTTCTGTGGCATCCTTGGTAGGTAGCCTTGGGTTCAACACACTCTCCCGTCCCATAGGCCTCGATAGGCATTGCTCATGTGCGTATAATGGTATTGCCCAAAGGTCCTGATTAGAGAGAGGCCCTGGCCAGTGTAAAGATATCCTGGAAACTTGAGTTTTTACCTCAAGATCACACAGTCTGTGTTTTAGAGCCTGCGACTGGCAGCAAGCAAATAATTTAAAAATTCAGTTGTAGGATCAGGGCCAACAATACAAATATAACAAATGGGTGTAACAAACACTAAGAGGAAATTAGGAAAGTGAGAATGAGGACATAACTTAGAAGAACATGGGCCTGTACAGACAAATTATTGTACAGTTTGAGGGTTATGAGAGTGTGTTATCAAAAGGCAGCTTGCTTTTGCTGCTTTCAAAGGTAAATTTCTTTCAACTTCTCATGAGTAAAAAAGAACCACTTATTTTTTGTTCATGATTTCTTTCCTAATTGTGCACAACTTGTTGTGATTTTTTCCTTTCCTTTTAAAAGAAGCAGAAAGAGGGAAAGAGGGTCAGAGCAGAAACCATCTCTTTTCTCCTGCTTTTTTCCCTCCCTCAAAAAACCCCAAACCAACAGTGATCTGCCCAACTATAATTAAATTAATGATCCAGAAAGCTACATTAAATTATTGCCTATAGTAATGGTACACTGCAATGAAATGGCAAAACATGATATTGCAGATTATCGTTACTGAGGAATCTCGGAAACTTGGTTTATTTCATTTTCCATGGGACAGATTCAGTCATTTTCTTGTTGGATACAGATTTTCCTTCTAAAATCAATAGAAAGTTTTGCTTAAAACATAAAAAGATTTCTCTCTCTCTAGGCATTGGAGTCTAATGCAGCATAAGGATGGTATTTTACTTCTGTCTCTGAATTTCCTGGCTTCTTTCATTTATCAGAAGATCTTTAAAATAATGGATTGTAGCTCTTTGCGTCAGAAAACTTCCTCCATTTCCATGAGCTTCTACTGCAATTGTGTATTCTAGCAATCCATAACCTGTAAGTAGCCACTTGTGGGCCATTATATTGTTTGCTCTTCCTCACAAATGTCATGAATGGGTGTATACTGTGATAGGTTTAAGTGACAAAAAATATTTTTGTAGGGTACAGTACAGAGACATCATTGTAATTAAACTTGTCTAAAATTAGGCCAAAGGCATCAGAGGTTTATGTCTTGTGTTTTCCATTCTCTTTCCGAGTTATTTTATTAACATAGGGTGTCTTTAATTGTGCAGAACTGCAAACTGCATTATTGATATTCTATAAACATTAAGTACTAGTGTCTCTAATGAAGCAGGAAGAAAACATGCTTTCTTGTTATTTTTCAGGACATGAAATCACCAATGCTATCATTACATTGCATGAAGTACAAGGGATCTGAGATATGTGTCTTACCAGCTCAGTATTTATGCTTGGCAATATATGTTTACACCCCTCCCCCACTTCATATATACATACATATCTATCCCTCCCTCTCTCTCTCCACACAAATACACACACATACACAAATATATTTATGTATGTGTATATTTATATGCACACATATGCCTATAGTGTTTTCTAAGGTTGATTTCATTCCCATCAGTGGATACTATAGGTTTAAACCTTCAAAATCTTTAACTGTTCTTGTTTTCATTTATATTGCTATGATATACAAAGACCAGAAGGATAAGAACCCAAATTATGCAGGCTACTTTGAAATACTCGCTAATAGAAATAGAAACATGTGTCAGAGAGAAACCAGTGATTTCCCCAAATGAATTCATCATTTCAAGCCATTTTCTCTGACCTGAATTCAAATATATTCAGACTCCCTGCATTCAAAAGTTCAGACCTAAATTGTATGATAGAATAGTCATAGTCTGTATAGGAAAGTATTGAAGGAACTGTATAAAGGACTCTTATATCTTCCCAAATACACAAACTCAGATGTTGTATCCTAGCTGAATGAATCCTAATTGGGTGGTTTCCTTAATTAAATTGACATTGTAAGAAGACACATTGAGCCCCAAACTTCTGGCAGAAGGAATGAGTATTGCCAAGACTAAATAGGTTCAAAACTGTATCCTACCTGTCATTTTCCTCTCCTGTTTATTAATTTAAACTCTATTAAGCAGTTTAGAACTTAGGTAAGAAGTTAAGACCAAAAGAGGTTTCTAAGTAGTTTCTGTAGGCAAGATACAGTTCCACTTCCAACCTCATTCAGTACTCAAAATTTAGATGATCTCAGAATTGTCCAAGGGCTCAGTGTTGGGATTCAGTTTTGAATTGGTGAATTGCTCTGAAAAATAAAATAATAAAAAAAAAAAAGAAAAAGAAAAAGATTCTACAGTAATAATGAATCTTGGAAGAATGTGCCAATGAACACAGGAGATGGAAATGTAGAAGGAGTTTTACTAATGAGAAGCAAATTATCCTGCAGGAATTCATCTTTGCTTGTTTCTTGCTAATGTTAAAGGACAAGGACAATTTTTATGTTGGGATAAAAATGTATCACTGCTATATACCTCTGTGGGTCAGTTCTGGTGCTGTGAATGAAGTAACTTTCTTTTTCTGAATCTGTTAAAATATTTTGACTTCTTTGTTACAGTCCTCAGTGTGATTGATGAATGACTAATTGGTGAAACTTTCTGACAGTGTAACAGTAAGTTGCCAGCATAACCTGCATGTTGATTATCAGTCAGTAGTAGATGTGAAGATAACAAATGCATTTACATGGGAAGCTCTGGGCAGAAAAGAGATTTTTAAGATGAATTATGGTATTAGCAGAAGAATATATATATAATCAAGCCATGAGCAGGTGGAAAGTAAGAGGTTTTTAACAGTCAGATGTTAGAAATAGGATGTTAGCCTAAGAAATAGGCTAAAGTACAGCAGTGGGGGTAAGAAATTTAACTGCTTTCAAGAAGGAGCAAGAGAGGAATTTTATGGAAGGGATT
Organism: Nycticryphes semicollaris; assembly: GCA_013400055.1. Lineage (NCBI taxonomy): Eukaryota > Metazoa > Chordata > Aves > Charadriiformes > Rostratulidae > Nycticryphes > Nycticryphes semicollaris. The sequence goes on along the minus strand of VXBJ01001163.1, from coordinate 779,967 downwards.
AGATGATGACACTACAGGGAGATAGATGTAGGCATTTCCTTTGCCATACTACATATGTTACTACAACTTATTTTATTGTTTTTGTATAACTGTTACACTCAAGAATAATGAAAATGGAAAGTGTAGTTAAGAGAAGAGCAAGCAGAACATGTTGGTTGCAGAAGGATACTAAAGATCCTGGTGAAATAGGACAAATATCCCAGTTCTATAAAAAATACTGTTAAGGAATGAGATCTAAGTAGGCCTTTGGTTCACTGAGAATGGCAGTCATATAGTAGCTGAATGTCATCTTGTAGCTTAATAAAATCTTTTCATTGGGGCGGACATAGACTATAAGGCTTATTCTCAACATTTCTTCATGGTGATTAATTAGGTTTAGTTGTGGTCTTTAACCACAAGTACTTTTTCTTTATTTATAAAGTTAACTTTATCCAGGATACTGTTTGATTACTACCACAAAATACTGTAGGCCTCAAACTAATATGATACATAATGATAAGTATTAGGATTTAAAAAAGGGAAATACAGAATGTGAATAAATAAGCTAAAGTAAACTTGTTTGGCTACATTGCTTTTAGAAGGACAAGGAAGCTAATGCATTTTAAAAGAATGATTTTAAATTTGAGCTTAATTTTGCCAAAATTATTTTTAAAAACACAGGTGGCTCTAGTAACGGACACAAACCAATATCCTGTTATGTAAGTGTAAATGCTAACATTAGTGTGATAATGTTGCTTAGCTAAAGAGGCACATATTAAGGGCATAGAGCAGGAGCTTTCATATTCTTAGATTCTGATTAAAACTCAGGCACAGCAGGAAAACTGAAAGTACATTTGAAGAGAAATCTCCCCAGGAACTGTTACTAATCAATAGAGGAATTTTGGTTTACTATTTAATGGCCTCAAAATCTGAGGAAAAGCTAGAGAAGTTTGACCTCTCTGTTCCTGCATATATGATGGACAGATCTTTGGGAGGCATACAGCTCATTTGCCTACGGAAATAACCTTGAAAATAATCTAGATGTAGTTACATCAGCTATATTCCCCAGGAAAAAAAAAAAAACAAAAACCAACAAAAACGTAGGGAATGTATCAGTCTTTAATTTGTATTGACCAACCTCTGAGACATTAGCTCAGGGTAAATTGTGTCTTAAAATTGTAATATGCTTGCATTTTGGGCATGTCTAAAGTAGTCTTACCTGTGCCTGGCCCATGCAACTTTTTGACTCCTATGTTTTGACTATGTTAAAATTAATTTTGAAATCTAGATGTGTTGCTTGTATGTCATATAACTAAAATGGCACAGGGTAAGAGAACCTGCATGATCACAGTTCATTAAGGGTTATGTCTCTTAGGCAGCGATCAGTGTGGATGTTTAGATGATTCCCACTGGCCTCATATGAAGTCATCTGAAAATTAACTGACAGTAAACTGACTGCAACTTCAGAAGTATTTAAAATAGTCTACACAGGCATATTGAGTGATACCATTTAAAGCCTGAATGAGAGTAAGCTTTAAATAGAATTGAAAATCCTTACCTCGAGCAGCTTCTTATGCTACTGCTTTAATTGAAAGGTGGGGATTCACCCTCAACATTTCATGTCAGACTTTGTGTATTGAGAATTGATGTAACCAAATACCATCAGAACTGAATAGTACAAGTATTGTGTGGCACTGATGGGCTGGCTCTTTACATCCTGTGTCTTCCACAAATCAGGGTCTAAGAGGCAGTTAAATAGTGAAGGGCTTTTCCACATGAAAATAAATGCTGTCAGTTGTTTGGCCCTGGAGCTTTCAAAAAGAAACTTAGAAAGAAGTACGAAAACTGGATCAAGAGCCTGCAGTCTGTCAATGAACTGCTGAGGGATGCAACACGACAACATAATCAAATCTGATGTGTCTTTGCAACGACATACCAAGCCTGCAGAATTCGAAACGGCTTAGCTTGCTGAAAGCCATGGCCAAAACATGTTTTATCTTAGCTGCAAATATTTGGAAGATTTTAAAACTAATTTTTTAAATGAAATTCTTTGCTCTCCAGAAAAAAAGATTTCTGTGACCCAAATATTTTCAGTGGTACGGAGCTTCAATTGAAAAAAATCCAGCTCAACCAGATGTCATCTTGAATTTCCTACCAGTGCCTGTATCTGTGGGAAAGATGTGACACCTATGTGATATTAATTAAAATCCAAGATCCCTGTTTCTGATTTTATAACTTCCATGAAGTCCATTAAAACGATTTGCAATATTGCATACTTCTAGCGTAGTGTCACATACTGAATGTGTTAGAGAAAAGACAGTCTGGCTAGCAAATTAGAGGTAATAACAGCAAATCTCAAATACACTAGTTATTATGTTTATTATATAGTCAGATTACATATACTAGTTCCTGGTTTTCTTCTTCCTTGGTCTGTTCAGTATGCTGTCTTAAGGAAACAGTGTTTGATTATATACTTCTGATGTATATTTTGCTCTCTGTAGGTGTACATATTAAAATGTTTTTCTCATACTTTCTAGTGCTGCATTTTCATTTGGTTTTATCCCTCTTGCATGGCTTGTAGTAAGTACTTCTCCTGTAATTGCCATATCACAGTGTATGCTTTTATGTAGACTGACTAATTGGAAAATGCTGGCTTTTTATGCTACTATTTGTTCTCTGTAGTGTCATTTATGCCATTCAGTGTTTGGCTGTGTATGGTATTAACAGTACTTTCTGGAGGTTTAAAAGTAATGACTTGATGATTGTCCTTCAGCAAACAGTCTCCAAAGCAATATTTTTTCTTCTGCAGGCTTGTGTTACTGTATTAAGTCAGAAATGAAATTTTTCTTTTGTATCAAAAGTGTACGTGTTTATTGAGCTTTCACAAGTATTTTGTTACATTCATTTAATACGGAACAAAAATATATATAAAGGACCATAGTAGCACCATTTTTTTCTTTAGCTAAGAAAGATGTTCTGTCGGTGTATAATCTTATGCAGATGTGCCCACGGTAAGTACCCATGCTGACATTCTTTGAAAATCGCCAGAACTGTATATTTAGACCCACACCAGACAGATTTAAATTACAGAATGGTATTTTTCAAAACTTTCTCTACTTGCGTCTTCTTCTGAATATACTAGTAAAGTTTTCATTTTTGAGACAGGAATGTCTGATTTCTGCTAATCCCACAACTTTACTATATTCTGAGCCCGCAGCAGAACCACAAACAGGGATTCATTCGCTCATAACTTGGAGGAGAGGCCCCAAGTGAATTTACTCTCTTTTTCAGTTTTTCCTTTGCATTCCCAGGGAAATGTCATACAAGCTGTCTGGAACTGGTTACTGAGGGAGATGGTCTTTTAAGCGATTTCTCATCAGCCTTTCTGTTCTACAGGGAAATAAGATGGAATTTTGCTAAATAGTGAGTCATAATTCAAGGCAGATATTGATATGATTCTTAATAACAAACAAATATCAGATGATCATGAAAATCATTACAGGCTGTATGTGCTTGAATCTTTAACACGAAGGATTTTTTTCCTTCCAGTTCTTATATGTAAATATAAATACATATGTAAGTGTTTACAGGCTCAAGACTGAGTATGCTTGTGCTGTTTTAACACATTGGTATTTCTGCACAGTGGGGTACCAGAGGGGTGCTTGGTGCATGATTTGAAGTGCCTGTATGTGTTTAGTTTTTCTGTCATTCATCAGCTAGTTTTGGGTTTTTTTTTTAAAATCTTAATAAAGTGTTTAGTTTATTGATATTTCATTGATATTGTAAAATTTCCCTATTTAGACATTACTTACATGTAGTAGTTGTATTGCTAAAACAGCCCAGCTCTGTGAGTAAACATAACACTTTCATGAAGGGGTTTATGCAGCTGTAGTTCATTTTTATTTAGAAAGGTTAAAAAGCAGACCAGTAAGATGGACAGATACAAGCATTTCACTGCAAGTCAGAATTCAAGTGTCAGTTGTGTCTATCCTATAGGCTGTATGTTGAAAGGGAGCAGCACAGACCGTGGGCTGTGTGTCCAGGTGAGCAAGAAAGCCGTGTGTGAGTAACAGGTAGGTAGTAATGGCAATGAGGCTGTCCCCAAAGTATTGAGAGGTTGTTCTCTGTGCTGGACTGCTCTGTTACAGATGTTTTAAGATGAGACATTGGAGCTTACACTGGGAATGATAGTAAATCATACAGGAGAGTGCAGTGGCAGAGGATGTAGAGTGAACGGGCAAGGGAGGAAATAGTGGGTGGTGTACCAGGGCGAAGCAGCTGGGAGTAGGCAAAGGTAGAGGGTGACATTGGTTTAGACCAACTGTGCCTCAGGTCATGAGCAAATGCCCAAGCTAATGATTCCTGATATGTCCGAGCTGGGTTTGTACATACTCACTTGGATTTGCCCTGTGGGCAGTGCTGGTCTTGGACTGGCTCCCTGCACCCTGCTGTGCTGAGCCCTCCTCTATCTGTAATCCTGAGGAGGACAGTTTGGAGACCCTTGAGGTAATCCATATGGACCTGCTCAGCCTTGCAAAGTCAAATATATCCTGATGTTGTATGGGTTCAGCTTCCAAACTGCTCTCTGGAAGGGAAGAGAGTAGCACCGATAGAAGACCTGTAGAAGTTGACTATCTTTAACCTCAATTAACCCAGAACTTCATCAGGATTAAGATCAGTAGTCTATAACATCACGTTTAAAGAAATATCTTCTCTGTGGGGTTTTATAATAATAAAAAAGTTATATATTTGGTAAGTTTTGAAGCTCAGAATTGGAGCATTTACCTAAGCATTGAGGCCTCAGCACACGTATCTCTTATTTCAGTTATTTGTTTTATTCAGTCCCTTGTGAAAAGCGCCTTAATCTGTGACCAAACATTCTGCAGTATGTTTATGTCCTTCAGCTTTCTCTCCATGTAGCAGTCACTCATTTTGTCTTGGGCAGTGTGTGTCCGTGGAAGGCAGCTGAATTCTCTGTCTTAACATGAATGCAGACGTCCTTTCACAGAGCTCCCTCTGGGAATGTGCACAGTAATATCACAATACGAACTTGCCTGAAGTCACAGACATTTACAGTCACTGCCTGTGGGGATAGAGGAGGTGGCAAGGGTATCCTGACAAATACTGTATTAGCCTTTTGTCGTTATCCTTTTGCAGGACAAGTGTGGCACAAGGGATTACAGAGTCAATGGCTAGTTCCTATTTAAATACCAAATGTGTTTAGAGTGAGTCCCATGATGATGGGAATCAATCACCTGCTGATGCTCTAACTGGCTTAGCCAGCATTTAGAAATATGTACTGTCATAGAAGCAGTGTTTAAAACAAAAGTAATGTTTAAAATAAAATCAAAGTGACATGATAAGGAAACATCACATAGACATGAGAGGTAATGCAGACAAATACTGAGTTTAATAGCTACAGTACAGGGTAGACTTTTTTTAATACTCTTTTTTTGAAGAGTAAGATATTGTCCTTTTTTAGGGACTATGCATTTTCTGTTGTGAATTGGAAGGCATTATTCATAACGAGTTAGTGTAGTGTTTTTGTGATTTGCCAGTATGACAGCTCATGTTCGCAAAGCTACTTCAGGCTGTTGTCTTCACATCAAGAGATTTGCCAGAGAGAAGCTGGCAGCTGATGCTGATTCATTTTTATGGAATTTGATCAAATACTCACACATTCATTAAAGTTTTTTGTGATTATGTTTTAATTATATTCTTGGTCCCGTTCAAATTGCTTTTTGCTCATGCAAACAGCAAGGCAATAAAGTTCTTCATGGTCTCTGCAGCTTCCCAATCTCACTGAAGTGCTTTTCCTCAGGGACTCAAGTGTGGTCTTCCGCTGCGACTCCATTTTACCTTGTTTCTCATTATCACACATCTGGGCTTTTCAGGATCTGTCCTCACTTCCTGTTTTAAAAATTTGTCCAGGTAGTCTGGAATAACAAGGAACAAGTACTGAGGCAAATGTTCATTAGTATAGTCTGAGATCTGTATTTTTATTCAGAAAACGTTTGTAAATAATTCATATTTTCATTGAAACGAGAAGCTGCTCACTGATGTTTTGCAAAAGCAGAGAAAACCAAACCATGCTACCTGTTTACAATAAATAGTTCTTATAAACACCTAGGGTGGTGCCTTCCAGAAGTGAGTTCACGTGTTACCTAAATCTCTGAGGATCTAGCATACAGACACACATTTTTCAAAACGGTGTTCTGATAAAAGTATCTTAATTTATACAAAAATAACAGCTTATAAGTTTACTATGCAAAAAATGATGTGTGGTAAATTTTATTTTACCTCAGGCATATTTTGAAATTTACAGGGTTTGGAAGCTTAAGAAAATACTTGACATTTGTCAAGTTTGTTTATTTGTCTCATGACAAGAAAAACCTTTTACTCAATGGTGTTAGAATTAGGCTGTATTGTATTTTAGTTGCAGTGTATCTCTTTATCAGGAGTCTGTTCTTAAATCTATATTTTACACTTTCCCATGCTCCAGTCACTGCAACCATAATGAATAAATGCTGTAGCTTTCAATTCTTACCTCTGGGACAAATAATAAGAAAACTCTCTAACAGATGGAGTGGGCTTTCTCATACATGTTATCCATTAATGTCAAACATCAAGCTATAGAAAATGTTTCTATTACACAGGTGAAAAGAAGATAATAACATCACCTGTTTTCAATAGTGTCTACATTCACATAGTTTAAATTTCACTTTGTCCCTGTGCCTTACATTACCGATTGGATCTTATCTAGACCTTAAATGGTGTTGTGCCCATGGGAAACTGTAGACACAATAACTTAAAAGGAATTTAGGCCATGTGAGTATAAGCCTATATATTTTATATACATTATGGAGACTCAATCTTCTCCTTCCCTGCAATTCTGAGGAGGCAGTATTTCTTGTTTTCTGAGATGAAATTATCATTTTACAGTATTAAGGGCTTGATCCTTAATGACCTCTTGCCAGGATGACTGCGAGCCAGCAATATGGCCTTGTGGCAAAGGAGGCCGATGGCATCCTGGCGTACATCAAGACGAGTGTGACCAGCAGGTTGAGGGAGGTTATCCTGCCCCTCTACTCTGCCCTGGTGAGACCCCTTCTGGAGTACCATGTCTAGTTCTGGGCTCCCCACTTCAAGAAGGACAGGGAACTGCTGGAGAGGGTACAGCAGAGGACCACAAAGGTGGTTAAGGACCTGGAGCATTTCTCTTATGAGGAAAGTCTGAGACACTTGAGTCTTTTTAGTCAAGAGAAGAGAAAACTGCAGGGGGGGAGTGAGGATCTGATCAATGCCTATAAATACTTAAAGGGTGGGTGTCAAGAGGAAGGGCCAGTCTTTTTTCACCGATGCTGAGTGAGAGGGCAAGACGAAATGGGCACAAACTTGTATATAAGAAGTTCCATCTACATGAGGAAGAACTTCTTCACCTTGAGGGTGGCAGAGCACTGAAACAGGCTGCCCAGAGAGGTGGTGAAGTCTCCGTCTCTGGAGACATTCAAAACGTTCCTGGACAAGTTCCTGTGCAACCTGCTCTAGAAGGACCTGCTTTGGCAGGGGGGTTGGAATAGATGATCTCCAGTGGTCCCTCCCAACCCCATATCATTCTGCGTTTCTGTGATGCTACATAGCCACTGGCATAACTTCAGTGATGTCACACAGTTTAGGGCAGCCAAAGGTTTTCATTTCAACTTGGCCATTGTTAAATAAAGCAATAGTATGTCAGGTTATTCAATACCACTTTTTGTACTTTTGAGACCTATGCATGGACTTTGCAGCCTACTTGATTTTGGTGTTCAGTCAGTAGCTTGAAAAATTATTGTAGCATTTATGAATGTGGATTCAAAATATCAGTTTTGGTGCCTCTGTAGAAATTAAAACCAGACACTTTTACTAAGCAGTTTCACCCCTGCATATCTGAATGTTCTTTCATTGTATTTATTTTAGACTTGCAAATTTGGAAAATATTTTAACTGCCCTGTGGTTAAATTAATGGTCAAATATACTGTCCTTTGACAAGCTTTCTGACTTAGATGAAACATTACCTAGGTTCATTACCACAAGACTTCTGAAAATTATCAAATGTGTTGAGATTCAGTAATTCTGGTGATGATTAGATAAAGTGGGAATAGCAATTAAAGTGTGTATTAAAAGCACTTTAGAACAAATCCACTTGCAGTGGTACTTCTCATTTTGTAATTTGGAACACTTTGCCATATAAAGGAACCTCTTAATCTAACGGAATTGTGATCCAGTTTTAAACATATCATCATTTTGATGGATGGTCTTTAACCGCACTATATATTCCTGCAATGGGTAAATTCGCAAGAGCTAGGGTTAATGAAACTGCATGGGTTTCAAATCTGTCAAAAGGGGCTGCCTGAGAGACTGGCTTATGCCTTTGTTCTTAATGAATGCCACAACAAAAAGCATTCCTGTGGGCTTTTTCTTTTTTTCACTAAACATGCTTAACAGTTAGTTAACATGAAAAGACCTTCCTGCTTTCTTGTGGTATTTCCTGGTAGGGGTCTTTTTCATAGTGTGTGCTTATTCATGGAACTTTGCAGTGAAAATACTGAAGAAAAAGATACTGGGAAAAAAAAAAATTTCTTATGGTAGCTACAGATGTAAATAATATATGTCTTTCTTTTGGAAATTCCACGAGACAGAACTTTCTTGTGTTACAAAATGGAGTGTGAGACTTGGAGACAGAATACTTTAGAGTAGAAAGACAAAGAAACTGAGAAGCTCAGAGCATGAGAACAAAACCTCCCACTTTTCCTAAATTCCAGAACAGTCTCTCTGTATATGATTACTATGGTGGTTATTATTATTAAATATTAATAGAATAGCAAAATCACATAGTGAAAAGTGTGCTTTAAAATGTGGGAATTTTTCCTTCTCTTTTTATTGGCAGTCTGTTTCTTCCTTATGCTGATATTATAGTTAATGATCAGGTAGATTTTTAGTCATTCCTTGCTAATTCTCTCTTCTAAATTTCAAAACTTGGGTTTTTTTTTTTTTTTTTTTCTTGGTGGTTTTGGGGGTTTTTTTTGTACCATTAGTTGCCTTTTTGATCATACATATATTCTTAGGAAACTCCTGTGTATGGCACTACCTATCACAGTACCCCCAAAAGAATTCTTTTCTTGTAGGGTAGGATACCAATGCTTCTGAGGAAATTATTTCTGAACCTGCAAAACTCATAAACTACAGAGCTGTTCTGCCCCATAGAAGATAAACTAGGTTCTCTGGAGGACTGTTGCCAACATCTCTACTTCTCAACTGATATTGGTTTCTAATAGTTTTGAGGTTTTTCTTTTTAAAGATGCAATAAAAAGATAAAACTTTGGGAAAGTGCAAGTGAAGCCTTATCACTGCAAAAATGTTGACTGTCTGAGATAATTTTATCATTGCTAAGTTCCCAGAACATCTCAGTAAAGAGAGAGACTGGGAAAAGTTATTAGAATAATGAAATACTCTCCTTCTAGTGAAAGTACTGAATAAAAGTTGATCCAAGTTGCTGGAATAATTGCAAAGTTGTAGCAGTTCTTTCTATTATAATTGCTTCTTTGTAATATCATCTTGAATTAAGACAAACCCTTCATGAGACGTTAAGGGGAGATACACTGGACTTCAGAAAAGCATGTGTTAATCTGATTTCACTCTAAAAATAATATTGAAAAAACCCTGAAAGACAAAATCTACCCATACATTTAATAGATCTACAGAAAATGCTCTATAGTTGTCATAACCGAGCATCTTAAAATACTGTGTTATGTAGACAAGAAATGAAAGACAGGATCAGGAGCTCACATGAGCATGAAAGGGCCATGTTTTAGGGTCATGGCGGTGTCAAATAGGAATGCATTCTGTCACCTCTACTCTGTGGCCTGGCCCTCAATTTTATTACAAGAGAAAGAGCAAATTAAAAAAAATTAAAGCCAGACGCCACATGTCTGAGCAAAATGTACAATGAAAGATCTGCATTTTGTTGATAGTTGACAGTTCAGGTGAGAACATGGCACACATGCCACCGGGCAGCTGGAGGAATTTTTGAAAATGGATGCGTGGAAGAGTTCCATCTAGTAGTTCTTGGTGTGAAACCTGGTACAGAACTTTAGTGTAGTGGACATTCAACAAGGAACAAGATAAAAAAAAGACAAAGCTATTTTGTATTCTACCCAACTTTTCATTGAAGAAGGTACATTCGGTTTGTTTCTACACCAGGAATGAGTCACTTAGCTGACCTGTTGCAAGTCATTAATAGTTAAAAACGCTCAAAGCAGAATTCTGTCAGAAACGGCAAGGACTAGAAGCTGTTCAGGAGCAATAAAGGAATGCCATGGCTGAACACCACATCTTTAACACAGAAAAGGAGATTGAGGGTAACCTGTTGTTTGGTTAACTCCTGTTGATTGCACTCATTTCAGTGCCAAAAATTTGGTTTCCTTAATTTTTTTTTCTACCACGCATTTAGTATTTTTGATTCAGAGCTCATCCTGTTTAAGTTCCAGTGTTACTTTCATGATTGAAATTAATTTCCTGAAATAAGAAAGCACTGTGCACTTAAGATTGTACTTCCGTTAACTTCCTGACAAAACTGTCCTTTTTATACTGGTTACCTTAGTCATCCTCCAGACAGTGTTCCTCTGCATGTTCAGAGCTTCTCAGGAAATGCAGGAAATACTCAGAACACGCTGCTGGCAACACCAGGAGCTGCAGTCCCACAGTCTCTTTGAAGCAGCAGCAGCATGCAGAATGTCAATTACTTTACAATTTCAGGCTTTAAATTGGTTTCTTGGTAAGCAAAAACTCACCCTGCTGCTCTGCCACTGTAAGTAGGTAATGTGAATAACTGAGAGAGGTGATCAGAGTTTACAGTTTGTGGTCTTTTCCCCACTTTTCCTTATGTTTTACACACGAGTTACCAAGACCTTCCAGATCTGCTGGTGGAATTCTTCGAGCGTAAAAGTTGAATTTCACCTCTCAGCTTTAGAAAATCCACAGCAATTTTATTATCCCTCTGATTGGGCATTGGTTTGGAGGAAATCCAGCTGTGTGTCAGTAATGTAATGCTGTCAGATACCTCCTTATCCCAGAAAGTTAGCTTTGCATGACAGCAATTCCTATTACCTGTGCTTCTGGAAGGACTGTGGCAGTTTAGCAGTAGCGCTTCCAAAAGCAAGTCAAATGAGGGGGCCACGACTACAAGGAGAACAGTCTGGCATTGGACTTGCAAGGCTATCATCACACTTGGTACATAAAACATTCAGCAGTACGTAGCACAGAGGTAGTTGTGATCTCTAACATTTCTGATGATTCTCAGCGCTAGTGAGAAGACAAGATGGAAAGATTTAACTGACATGAGACTGGTTTTCCAAAAAAAATGCAAATGATTTCTACATTTCTCTAAAGGCTGCAAAGAATTCGAAACCCTTCCAATAAGGTGTACATTTGGATAGTGAAGCAGAGTAAATCTTAGGGATCTCCCTACTGGACATCCAGTGGAAGTCCAGGAGAGAGTATATTTTAAGACTTTCTTCTCTGTATATTTTAAGACTTTCTTTCTTCTACATGATTGCTGTTACAACAGGAGGACTCAGACCTAGGATCCAACTGAGGTGATTGCTGAGACTGGGTCAATGAAAGCTCTCCCATAAAATCTGGTGTTAGAAACTAGTATTCCCTGATTTCTCTGACTATTGTGAGTGCTACTGAGAATGTATGTAGTTTTATCCCACTATAAGTACCTTTTCTAAATGTCTAAAAGAATAGCATTCCACCAAGTTCACATTTCTTTTAATTTATGCATGTGTGTATACATTGCTTTTCTCCTGCAGTTCTCTAAGAGTTTTATGGCCCATTACTGCGTGAGTAAAATGTGTGCAGATTTTGCAAACCTCTGCCAGAAGATGTTTATTACTCTCATCACTCTTACAAAAATCATGTTCCAGCAGGTTTAGGCAATGTGCAAAACATGGCACATGTGTGAATTGGCCATTTCACTCTACACTTACAATATTAGCAGCAATAATAATGCCAGGGAAGGGGCCTTAGGGGAGGGGATAGGCCTTCCGTTAATTTGGTCATGAAGCTCTGATATGTGATATTCTTAAACCCAGAGGTGAAAAAAACAGTTAACTTCTTTGCAAAAGTTACTGTCAATTGCTGAGGGAGGTTACAAGCCAAAATATTAAAGCAGAAAACAGCTTGCCAGTTTGTCCATATTTTGCCTATTTTGGGAGTATGGTGTTAGTCTCTCTCAAGGCTTGGCTTACTGAGTGAGAGACGGTGCTTTAAAGAAATGTTTGATGTTGCATAGACAGCGAAGCAAAATATACTCCTGATACTCCTGACTGTTTTAAACTTCTCTTGTGCAGCAGTGAGAATTGCTGGGAAGTGCAACACGGTCATATGGCTGGTGTGAATGTTTCAGGCATGCTGATTGAATAGTTTCGTGTAGTAAAAGATCCACGATGTATCTTCTCCTCTTTGCTGCATTAATGGTAACAGTACTGGAGGCACCCCTATCGCTTATCTCCTTCATTTAGTTCACAGTGACTGCTGCTTGCTCTAGTTTACTTTTCCTTTCCCTTTGCAGTTGCTGTACAGCTCTTGTCTCCCCATGCTCTTTCTTCCCAGTGAGTACCTTTTCTGTGTTCTCTGCTTGAGACACAGAAGGCTACCGAGTTTAGGATGACCTCTTATGATTCAGCACAAATTACTTGGATATTTTTAAAAATCTTTTAGGAAGATTAAGATTTTTATTGTTTATGCAAATGAATTGATAGATGGTAAAGCTGAAGGACCAGAGTGATTGATGGCCTAACATATTATGAGACCATAGTACTGGCACATGGCTTTTTGTCACACCATTCTCCTGGTTAATATTTAAAAATAGAGACGCTTTCAACAGCAAGGAGTAGACAGTTTCTATTTCTGCTCTTTCCTCATAAAAACATTCATAGCATTCTTCTGCACAAAGTCCTTTGGCCAATATATGTATAAGCAGACGCCTAGGCAATCTGCAAAACTAAAAACCATCAGATTAGCAAAATAGTCTTAAAAAGTACTCAGACAAACTGTGATATCTCTAGCATTGCTCTTACCTAGGAAATTGTCTTTCTCCTAATGTTCAGGACTTAGAATCAACTCAACCTGTGAACTCCTTTTCTAATGTTCATTGGTTTCATGACTGGCAGTACTTTCCACACTATTCACCTGCCTCTTACTTTTAAGAGGTATCATCACTGTGCTTCCAAAAAAGAAAGATGACTTTTAGAGCTAGAAGAGATTTCTCTTTGCCAGCACAAAAATTCAGTACCTATAAATTCTTAGTTTTAAGTTAGTTATCTAAATTTCACTCATGTGAGTGTATGGAAATTCCAGTCAAAAGGGAGGTCTTGTTAGTTGGGTGCTTTAGAAGAATATTCCTAATTTGAAGACTTTACAAGATAATTTAAGAAAACCACAAACAGAATAACCAGTAGGTTTCAATCTCCTCTAGTTACCCGATTGAAAACTGTTCCCTTATTTATACTTTCCTGTCTTCAAGTCAGTATCTAATCTATGACATTGTTTGACTTCAAGATCTAGTTTATTTTGTCAAAAGCTTTAGAAGCCCATATAAATATTTGCTGTTTCTTCCTCATTCGGTTTTGTTTACAATCCCCAAAGTGCTAAATAGATGACAGTGACACATCTTCTTTTGTAGGAGCTGTGCCTGTTCATCCCTAACATGTGTAATTTATTCTTGTTGCAGTTGTTTCAGCACTTTTTCTTTTTAAAAAACCTTAGTAGTACCTGGCTTCCAGAATCACCCAAATACCTTTCTGAAGGATAAACACAAATTAGCAATGCCCCCAAGTCCCCTGCAGTGGTAGATAATTTTAAGTTGATAACTTTTTTGGATTCAGCTCAGCCATTTCATTGTGAAGTTCCCTTAGGATATCTGCATGAAGATTAGCTCGTCTTCATGTGCTATTGTGCTTAATATGTATTTCCTTCTGTAGCCAACCCAGTCCATGGATGCGGCTATTTCTGAGAGGATGTTCTCATTCCCAGATGCAGAACCTTAGCTACGTCTCTGGAGCAGACATGCACCATCCCATATCCTATAGGTAGGAAGTGTATGAGGAGCATGAGGACCAGAACTGTGGGACTTGTTGCAGAATGCATTGGGCCTGCGCTCCACTAAAAGCTGTTAGGAATGTCACGTATGCAAGTACAGAAAGCTGATAACGTAAGTCATATGTATTACCAGTGTCATGATACTTGACATGAATGAGTCAATAACCTATAAGCAATGAACAGATCAGACTGATGATAAACAGCCAGTTGGCAGACATAAAGAGTTAATAACTCTTTTAAACCCAAAATGACCAGGAAGAAGCTACTAAAAGGTTTTTGAGAGCCTGTATATCTTTTGACTGGTAGACATAACAGGGTGGAGATAATACCCAAAACTGCCAGTCAGCAGAGCCAGCAAGAACATTAATATTTGCATCTCAGACTAGAATTTAAAATGAACATACTCTTGGGTCAAGTAAGAAAAAAATTACTGATCACTGGCAGTGGCATTCAGGAGACAGGTTATATTTGTTAACCTTAACCTTTGTCTCCAGTGTGTCAAATACATCTTGAAATCCCATGTAACAAGAGTAAGCAATTAGAAAAGTATTCCATTGGTAAATAGAAAACTTTAATTGAAGCAAGATTAGGCTAAAATTGGGTTTTACTTGTGACCTTTTGTATCAGCGCTATAGCTAACAGTCTGATCTTGAGACTAAGTAATAAATTTCTTCTTTGTTTTACAACAAATATTATCTTATTTTTTGATAAGTTTAATCAAAATGGAAATTCCAAACTTGGAGTGCTGTCATCTCCAGGGAGGGAGGAAATCCAAAATGGTTCATGAAACCACTGGGGTATCTTTCCTGTGAAGGTGCTCATGAGCATCTCAAGGGTTTGTGTTGCCAAATGCCTCTTGAAGGAGAACAGGAGAGAAACAGCTCACAACCCCATATACACCTCCTTGACATTCACACATGAGATGCACCCTGCTTCAGTTCCTCCAGAGAGAGGTACTTGGGCCAGTTATTGCCCTGGTGCAGTGCCCTGCCTAAAGTAATTAAGTTTTTGTGAACTTACCTTCTGTCCCTTTCTGGTGTGCTTTATTTTCTATTATTATAATGCATCACCCTCCCTGTTTTGTTGATTCTTAGAACTAATATTTTATTTTGTTTTATTTTATTTTATCTTTTGCTTTCAATATTCAAATTTTTTCTTAGTTTTGTTTGGGTCTATCTTTCTGTATCAGCTGTTTATTTTGCTTTTTTTGCTGGATGAATAAAGGCAGTAATGTCCCCACAGCAGTGAGTTCAAAAATCCCCCTTCTAAACTTTCCTATCCTCTCAAAACATTCAGTTGGATTTGCCCAAATTTGTTAGCCGCAGGGGCTACATCCAGGGTTTTAGATCTCTCTGGTAAGCTACTCTGAAGTCGCAGTGGGAGCTCTCAGCTGTCCCCCCTGCTGCAGGAAAGCAGCAAATGATGGCTCAGAAGTTAAGCACCTGGTCACACAAAAATGCAGAAAGCTGAGCACAGATGGAGTTCTCCTCATCTTCAAGCTGTAACAGTATTAAGCAATCTAATTTGTATATAAAGGGCTGAAGTTGCCTGTTACTGTTGTATTATTAGACTTTGTTTTCTCAGTGGGGTCCTGCCCCATGACTGGGGATTGTAGATGTTAGAACAATGCTCAGAATAAATAATGTGTAGGAGAAATATTCAGACTACAGTAATGCACAACAGCCTTGTTTGCAGACCATGCTGTCATTGAACTAGTCCCTCTTTGAACACATGAGGAAAAAGACCTTAGTTAAAGTACCTTGTGCAGTAAGAGTTCATTCCCTGATCAAGAGATGAGTAACACAATGATGCTTCTAACATCTTTTTTTTCTCTCATTTGGGCTTAAATACATATGGGTATAGTAGATTTAAGTAGGTTTTCAGTGTAGTCTTCTCCCTCTCTGGTACATTCCATATGTTGAAAATAGTGACCTTCCCTGCAACTCACCTTATATGTGCTGTGTTCCCTGCTGCATGGTGGGGATCGCCAGCTCTGATGTAGAGACAGCTTTGCTGTTTCTGTAGAGACATTCATATTTCCCTGCTCCTTCAGTTCATCAACTCTGGCCTCAAGGTGCTATACTAGTGCTTTGAGGGCCATTAACTACTTGCACCACATTTGGATCAGATGCATATATCTAACCTTATCTTTGAAAGGTCTGGAGAAAATAACATTGGAAAAGAGATCTTCTGTTCAAGTTCGTGCCCCCTTGACTAGCTTGAATTAACACCCACTTAGAGGGGGTAAGAAGTCAAAAATATGCCTGAAAGGTTAAACATTAAGTATGTAAAGCTAGACTTCCAAACTTCCATAATGCATGAAAATGTGTATGTAAAAAATGTCAGAACAAAACCAAAGTTTAACAGTTAATACATTTTAAAATATATGGATTTTAAAGCCTTTTTTGAGGTTCCCTTTTGCTGGTTGCCTTCAGGGGAGGTGAGACAAGTTTCTAACCTTTGCAGCCAGCTCAATGGAAGAGAGGAAAGGAAGAACACAGAGGCAGAAAGAAATCTCAAATTTCAACTTGTTGTGTGATCTTTGAAGAGCTTCAAGAATAAAAATCTTTAAAGAGAACCCCATAGGTGCTACATGTTCTGCATTTTGTCAGTCAGGCTTGCAATCATCACAGGAGACAGAAGTCACAGATTTACTGCCAACACAGTCACCCCTCTTTTCAGCTGCTGTGCCTTCCCCTTTTCTTTCTCCTCCCCAGCTCTTAAGTTTGTAATTGACAGCTCTTCTAAACAGTCCTTTGTGATGTTTGGGTACTGACCCCGGATGCTTCTAATGACAGAAAGAGCCCCAGCCTTGCCCTAAATTAATCTTGTGCAGGGCCTTTTGTTTTATCTTGGTCTTCCCTCTGTTTAGGAAGAACTTGTTTGTCTTACCAAAAATGCTCCATTTCCTTCTTTTCTGATTTTTAGACAGTTTGTTAAAGCCAGGTCAGATTCCTGACTCAGTTCACAGCATGGCTGGGCTTCAGTTGCTTTGGTAAAATGGAGAAAACTGTGAGCTGTGGGATGACAACAAAGGGTGTGTGGGGGGTTAGTGGGAACTCCGTAATCTGCAAAAGTCTGTATATTGGTAAATCATAGTCTCAGTCCCAACAGTTAACTCAAAAATCTCTGATATACCAAAGGAAATGGGCACAAACTTGTACATAAGAAGTTCCATCTAAACATGAGGAGAAACTTCTTCACCTTGAGGGTGGCAGAGCACTGAAACAGGCTGCCCAGAGAGGTGGTGGAGTCTCTGTCTCCGGAAACATTCAAAACGTTCCTGGACAAGTTCCTGTGCAACCTGCTCTAGAAGGACCTGCTTTGGCAGGGGGATGGAATAGATGATCTCCATATCATTCTGCGATTTTGTGATACCAACAGTCCTGTGCAAGAATGCAAGTTGTTTTTCACTTGGGCTGAGATACAGATGTATTTCTATGTACCATAGGATGAAGGGAGTCTTTGTCTCTGGCTTTGGTCAAAGTTGGCCCTTATGATTGCAATGCACCTTAATAAACATGGCACCAGTTCAGTATATATTAAATAGTGTCTACAAATAGTTCCAAAGTGATCAAAGCATTTGTTGTTTAATAGTGTTCCCTATTGTCCAGCCCTTTGTGAATTTCTAAAGTTTAGAGCATTAGTGGGAGGCAGGCAGTTGAACATCAGTCATTTGAGTAAACAAAGAAACATCCCTAACAACTGAAGCTGGTTTTGGATATATGTAATTTTTTTTTCTGAATTTATCATGCCAGCTATCACGTAGTCGTTTGGTCTTGAATAAGGTTGAAAAATGATATATGCAACTTGCTGCCCAGTGTCAGCACTGGCAAGCTTGTGTGATTGCATTTGAGCTGAATATTTCAGCAAATAGCATAGCCCAGCAGCAATTGCTGAGCCTTGTCTATATTCTCTCTTTGCAGTGAGCAGGGATTTTTCATTTCATACATCATTTACAGCTTGCCACAGTGATTCCAGTCAGCCGGGATATATTTTCAACACAAAGAGAAGAAAGAGAAATATATATCATTTGTTGCAGAAGTTGGGCACATTGGGTTCAAACTTAATTACGCTATAATATCAAAAGCTACACTAATAGACAAAAAGTCAACTATCCTTAACTCAGGATAAAATAAGATCAGTTTTCTTGGTGCTCAAGAGTTCTGCCTGGGCTTATTGGGCAGTAATTTTGCTGCTTTGATACATTACGTTGGTAAGAATCAGTGCACACACTTAAACAGGTACAGTGCATGTATCATCCATCTAAGTATTTTACAAAATAACATGCCTTCAACCCTCTTGGCAGAGTTGCCTTGTTAACGACACTTATTACTGCTAAAAAGTGCAGCTCCCATTCCTTTAGCTCCTGGAGAGTCTGCAGGTTCCTGCTGAGCAAGACAATCAATTAGGAAGGGGGGTCTCAGCAGGGATCCACCCACCGAAGGATCTGTGTGACCTTAGAGGAAGGCACGCTCGCTTCCATTTTTCTCTTTTTTCCCCCACCCACTGTCCTCCTGATGTGTCCGGATCCTGATCTGAAGTAGTGAAGGTAGACAGGACTGGTTTTATTAGCAAGCTGAGATGATTTAAAAACACAAAAAAAAAAACAAACCCAGCCTTTTCCTGCACAATGCTGGAAACCTTCATAGTTTCTGTGAATCTCAGGAGATCCTGACTGTTGCCCCTTAAGATCAGATCCACAGGTAAGGGTTCTATAGAAAGACAGGTAAGAAACACAGCCTCGTGCCTTGATACCTTCTTTTCCTTTCTCATTGGAGCTTCAGAAGAATTTCTCATTAGAAACTAAAATGATTCTTTCTGTTTCTAAAGGCCTCAGAATCACAGAGATCTCTCAGCAAGCATCTCTTAGTTTCTAAGACATTTGTAAAGCTTCATTTATTGGACTGCCAGGATTGATGAAGACCGCATAGCAAATGCGAATTTGTCTTCAGCTGAAATGCACTAAAAGATGAATTTGTGTAAAGTAGAATGTATGACAGATATAAAAAATCTGAAAAAAACATTGGTGTTAAATGATCTTGTGAACCAGGATGCACGATACTAATTAATGCAGTATCTGGGGTAGGAAACAGAGCACTAACCACAGAGCAAGCATGAGGATCTGGAGTGCCCGATGGCAATTCTGAGAAAGGGGAGTTACCTTCAAACGGGAGAAGTCTTTGATATTACCTTGTTTCTGAATTCCGGGTGCTTTCCTTCATAATGCGCTCTTTAGCTTTTCAGGGATAGATCAATTTGCCATTATAACCATCGCAAGTTGGTTTACCTACTTACCATTGCTGAAGTGGGTTTGGAGTGCCTGCTCTACAGTACAGAGGTAGGAGAGAAATTATGGCAAGTATACCTCATTATTTAAGTTTAAAAAAAAAAAAGAAAGCAGTATAAAAGGGTGGTGGTATTTGAGTATGGAAGTAGTAAAACTGCTTCCAGGGTACTGTGGAAGGAGAGCCCTGGGGCAGCAATGCAGGGTGCAATGTACTTTCCATTAGCAAATAGTTGATGATGTGCTGATGGGGCAGTGCGCAGCATAACAGAATTTTGTTTTCATTCTTCAAATGACAATAAGAAGCAAAAATAAAGTGGCAAAGCCTTTCTTGGGATCATCTGTGGTTGTCAGACTTTGTCAGTGAGCTTTTGACACCTTCTTTAAAGATAGAAAAGCAGGGAAAACTATATGCCTATAGCCTTGACCTTGTTTCCTTATTGGGGAAACTGATCTGATGAGCTGTGTTTGTTCTTTCAAATTTCATTTGTCAAAATCTATAAGGTCATCAAAGTTGTATACATTTGACTTTAGGAGATGAACTGCTATAATTAGTAAGAATACACTTGTTTTAGTGCTTTCTTTGATAGAAGCTGAGGGTATTTAAAAAAAAAAATCTTAATTTCAGAGTGAATTATTTTAGTTTTTTGTTGTTGCCTGCTTGTGTTAAGCAATTTTTTTGGTGTAATTAGCAAGCAGTAAATTACTTTATTCCTCTTTTGTTTAATTGAGTTAATGATGTCTGCAAAGAAACACGATACTGCGGGTTGGTTTTTTTGCTGATCTCAAGGGGCTCTCAAGAGTTTCAGATTTTGCCAGACTCAAAGCTGTATGGAGTGCATCAAGACCCATCCCGACACCTTTCAAAAAATCTTTCACTTCATTGCTGCATAAGGGTGAACCTAAATAGTACAGGAGACAGCTTGAACAGAAGCAGCCAGACTGGAGCAAGCAGAGGGAGCGTGCCTTGCAGGCTGACCCTTCTGTGTAAGTGAGTGTGTGTTTTTTCCTTGCTGAGAGGGCAAGACTGGTACATTAATGAGCCATCTGCCTTGCTCGGCCACAGTTTTAAGAACAACATGCCTTCCTGTCCTTTTCATACTCTGCCCTCTAGAAAACGTAGCTCTATCATTACTTACGACAGGAGACTGCGTCATATCAAAGGGTAAAGAAATCGGTGATGAAGAGAGAATTAGGGAAATGAGAGGAGTTACAGGACAGAGAGCTTCATTAGAGGGATGAAAAAACAGGGAAGAGGAAGATTTAATGAGGCTCTTGTTTATTACTTTTGCTAATTTAGGAAGTCTTGCTGCCGGCTGTGGCACTGGAAGGTTAAATTGTACAGATACTTTCAAAATGAATATTGCAGTGAGCCAGAATACAGGATTTAAGTATTCACTTGCATTTAATGGGTAAATCTCAGCCTTGGAGTGTGGGCATCCTGAGTTTCAAAAGCCAAGGCTCCTTCAGGGATAAAACTGTGCTTGGCCCTTTATAAAACAGAATGGTCTAGATTAAGGCTACTCGATTCTCAGTACCCTCATTTACAGGTTATTATAGACCGTTTTTCCTCTTTTATTTCCTCATTTCCTATGAGTCCTGTTTCTACTTGGACAGTCACTAGTTTTGAACTTCACCACTGTTTGTGGGGCAGAAGGTGCTAATACCAGTCATCTTCTAGAAGAACCATCTTAACTACACTTAGTGGGTACTTTCGAATTCTTGCTGGTAGCCGTCCAGCTGCCTGTAAGTGCTCTGAATGCAGGCAGTGCTGGATGCAGGGTACCCGAATCAACCACGCTGGTGATTCAGAGTCAGCAGAGCGTATTGTGGGCTGGAGGTGCAGGATGGATGGATTATCCGATGACTGACGTCTAAGGTGCTGTGAGAGTGGTTCTGTCTTGAAATGACAGAAATTATATTGAACTTTTTTCTCCACCTCATGTAGCTTCATTTTTTCTGACTTTTCGCTTATTGAATTGGTCCATCTATGAATGAACATGTTCAGTGCTCTGTTTCCCAGCTAAGTTTATAATATTGCATTTTCACCATGTTGTGCTTACTTTTTTTTGTCACAGGCAGTTTTTCAAAGAGTCCTCCATGACTTCACTAGTTGTTATTGCATTTTTCTTCCTTGTTTTCCTATTTTTAACTTCTCCATTATTCCAGCTGGAAAATGGCAATTACATAACTTTCCTCTCTCTGTGATATATAAAGATCAGTCAGTTAATATTTATCCACATTTCGGAGGTGGGAAGTGTATTACATGAACTGAGCATTTGGGAGTCAATATTAGATACATGTCAATTAACAGATGTGGCTTTTTAAAATAACTTCTTTCAGTTACTGGTGAGTAGCTCCACCAGTTTTAGGGATTAGTAACAGTAATCTTGATGGGATTTAACCTCTAGAGGAAGTGAAGATTTAGGGTTTTAGGCTGTCTGCTGCGTATAGTTATTGTACTCATGGTGGCTCATTTTAAGCTGAATTTTTTTGTGGCACAGCTTCTAAAGGAGATGCTGTTTTACTGTCATTAAGGTACTTTGAATATATGGCTTTTATTTTTTTTCCATAATAACTTCATGTCGGTGACACCAGACCAGGAAAAGTATATTTTTTGTGTGAGATACTGTGTGGCCCAGAGGCGTAGTTGCCTCCATGTGATCTCTTGGCCACTTTTATGTTCCAAATGGAATTTCAGTTTGGGAGAAAGGCTGACATGCCATGCACCAGCTGGCGGGTGTGTGCTCCTCATCTGCAGCGTAGTGCCGAAGATTTTCTCCAGTACTGTGGGACTCACCCCCCCAGGCCGCCCTGTCCTCCCTGACATGGTACAAGTGGAGATGGGCTCTTTTCCTGACTGGAGTGGAGATGGATGTGCTGGACTGACTGTATTGATAGGGTTCAAGGGAGGCAATTTCAGTTATTAGACACTAACTGAAAGCTAAGGTTTTCTTTCTCAGTAGAGGCTGTCCTTGCTCCTATTTGCTGTTATTGATACAATAGATAGTGTTTTGTGATAACAATGTCATCAGGGAGAACCATGGCAAGTCAAAGAAGATTTTTTAATATGGTCTATCACAAGA
The DNA here is from genome assembly GCA_013400055.1 of Nycticryphes semicollaris. Classification (NCBI taxonomy): domain Eukaryota; kingdom Metazoa; phylum Chordata; class Aves; order Charadriiformes; family Rostratulidae; genus Nycticryphes; species Nycticryphes semicollaris. The sequence goes on along the minus strand of VXBJ01001163.1, from coordinate 757,473 downwards.
GCAATAACAGAAGCACAAAAATGTGGAAGCAGCTGTCATTTCAAGGGAAAGCTAACTTGTACAGGGTTACAGCTCTAGAAGAAAACTTAACTTTTGAAATTCTTATGTCCAGTGAAAGCTCTTCCCCCAGTTTTCCAGCCAAGTAGTTGGGAGCGTGACATCATGCTTCTCAGTGGACATTATTAACTCAATTAAACTGAAGAGATATAAAGTAAATTACTGTGTCCTAATTATACAAAAAATCGATAAGCAGGCAACAAAAACAATTATATAATTCACTCTGAAATTAAGATGTTTAAACCACTAACAATTTAAATCAAAGCAACAGTAATAAAATAAGTGTAATGTTACTAATTACATCATTTCATCTTCTGAAGTCAAATCCATAAATTTTTGTTGACTTGGTGTTTTTTGGCATTTATAAGTACAGCAGTGAAACCTGGATGGGTTTGACTAACACAGCAGTGCAGAGAAGTACCTATTCTGTAGGGTGAGAAGCTGAGCCTGCAGTGATAAGGAAAAATGCACTTATAAAGGAAGCTTCGCTAGGCTGACTGCTGTGCAGAGGTAGGAAACACACTCAGCATCCATTACCTGCAACCTGTTTCTCCTTCCTAAACTCTCTTGCAGTGGATTGATTAAAACTCCCAGCTGATATACTCAGACTGTGTTTGATAATTGCTGGTGTTTTCTACATCAACAAGACTGACAACAGCAGAATTGAAGCTCAGTGATGTTAAAACTTGTCTGTGACAGCCGTGATTTCAAATAGAACATGGTATTCTTTTAGACAAAAAATAGAGGGAGGTTTGGCTTTTTTTCTGCTTTTTTTCTTCCTCCCTCCATGGCTCTTCATTTTGAAAACCTAAGATTGTGCAATCCATGGACATTACTTTGAGGCATTACTTTGATTAGTGAGAGCCATATGTCCTTCAAACAAATGAGAACAATTCCAATACTGATGACGAAAAGAAGCCAAAAAATACAGTAAGTTGCAGCCTGCAGAGTAAGATTGGGGGTTTTTGGAGTTTTTGACCTGACCTTTTTGACACATGGGAGCTTCTGTGAGAAAGCAGCATTCAAAGAGCATTGGCAGGCTCACTCTTACTCCTGAGGGAAACTTCCATTTGCTTCACTGGTAGCTGGATTTGGCCCAGGCAGGGTAATATGATCAAAAATTAAAACAGTAGATGTTTCATTTTTGTGCACCAAATGTACTGTTTCAGAATAATATGAAACAACATTATGTACAAAGAAAGACCTATTATAATGTCTTACATGAAAGAATCTCTATATACACCTTCGAAAGAAAATTCCTTGTGTCTTTTGTAGAGTAAGAAGCTGAGCTTGCAGTGATGGAAAAAATGCAAGAGTGTATAATAATCAGTGACCACAATGACCCCAGGTTTTCTAACAAAATCAGCTGTCAAAAGATCTGACCCATCCAAATACAAGCTGTGGAAATGCACCCTTCTACACCATTGCCTCGTACCAATCAATAACAATTCAATCCTGGCAGAATTCAGGGAGAGCCTATTATAAGCCATCTAAAACTGAATTGCTGTCAAAGAATTAGACATGAAGGGGATTGCTGTACTACTATCTGATGGGAAAAAATACTGCCACAGTTTAGTACAGCGAGACAGTTTCCGATATTGCTGAGTGCAAACTGCTTAAAAAATCCAGAATGATACTGAAAATATTTTGAATATCTAAACATAAATGAAGATTGACAGCCTTGACTTTGATCCTAGCAGAAACTGAGGCAAGTAAAAATGTGGTTGTAGTTATTATTTCCTGTTGGTCAGAAATCTGCTTGACCCATGTCTTGATCAAGAATAGAAGATAGATTTCACTCCTGAGCATTTAATTTGTATAAAGTGCTAGCTAGCCCTTTGGTATGAAAAAGAACTGCATTTTCTTTTTGGAGGAACAGAGAAGAGGAAAGTGTTGCAATATCAGAGCAATGTTTTTTCTATCTTGTTTGTTTGTTTGTTTTTTTCCATTGCAGAACTCAGAAGGTTCTTACTCTTGGATGCCTCTATTAAAAAGTTTTCCACCGAATTGTTATTTTATCTTTTTCTTCTAGTCTGAGTGCCAGCACAGGGATTATCAAGTGTTTTGCCGCTAACTGGGTATGTCCAGTGACGTGATTTGGAAGAGGAAAGAATGAAGTTCTCATTTGCTTCTTGTTCCCTTTTCTACCAGTGCTGTTTTGGGTAGACATTTTATTATTAGCTATCTGCCAACATAAAAAGGATGAAATAATTTTTATTGGCTGAACAGCAAAAATCTCATTTAATATACTGTACAAGAAGAACCCTAACAATGAGAATACTCCTTTGCTACTTAGAAATTTAGTTACGTGAAGGTACCTTGAAAATATTGCTCCTTGAGCTTACTGATGCTTTCAGGACAGGGTTGGGAGGACGGTACAGATGGGCTCATTATTCAGTACTCCTGCTGACTGGTTAAGTGCACCGTTACAGATTGCTTGCGTGGATGTGCTGTGAAGCAGCTCTTAATACCCAGGGAGATGAAATGGGGCCCATTAGGGAAAGAAGAAAATGTGAGGTAATGACTGGTTAATACCCTTGGGTGTGAGGTTATAAGGTGTTTGCTCTTGAACCATGCCTGTCAGTGAGCGAAGAGGTAATTTGAGTGTTCTCTTGGATTGGTGTCCAAGGAAACCATTTTGGATTGATAGTGGTAATCAAATGTTATATTAATTTGTAAGCCATTGGCCATCTTACCCATGTTGTGTTACTCCCAAGGCACTCCTGTCCACAGAGTGGCTCACTAGTTTCTCCTCCTGCCTGCATTTTTCTTTACCTCCTGCGGTTGACATCTTTCCTGCCAGCTGCGTCTTTTCCGCAAGGTAGTTCTCTTCACCGCTGACTGTGTTCCTGGGGGATTCTAGGGCTGTCAGCCACACTTCTACCTTCTGCAGTTCTGTCTCTTTTCTTTGCATGTTTTCCTTCCTTTGCTTCTCTCTTGCCACCACTGCCTTCTGTTTCTTTTCTAACCTGGACTTCTCTGTGCCCTGTAAAAAGAGGGAAGGCTCAGCTCCAGCTAAGAGTCACAGAAAGAGATTGTAATAGTTAAATATCATTCTATGAAGACTATCTTCTGAAGCAGAAAGCCAGAGATTAAGGTTTTAACTAGTCAAAGAGGACAAAATTGCCTTTGTGGTTATAAATAGCTTTCAAAAGGAAATATTAAATGTGGTTTTGATGAAGAATAAAATACTTGGCTCTGCAACGTATTGAAAGCTCCATATTTCTCAGTTCTTGAGCTTGCAATTTTTCTTAATGGTGGCCACACCTAGCAGTCTACAGACACCTTTGACAGATAGTGTGGTATGAACCAGTATTCACCCCATATGTTGTCTGTGTTTAACATTGAGAAATAAGAACCACTAAAAATATCACAAATAATTAGACATTGCTACCGATTTGCAGAGACATAAGATACCCTCTTCTGTACTGTCAGTTCTCTTTTCTCGAGGTTCCCTTCTTACTGCTACCTTGGCATATAACTCAGGTACCTATCCTAACTGTATGCAACATTCTCACTTACTGTACTTGTTCATATGATAGAACCTGCAAAGAAAATGTATTTAAATGCCTCATTGAAAGCACATGGAATGCTGTGTTCATATTGTTACCCAAAAGCACAGTGAAGTAAGAAACTTTCTAGTGTTTCTTCAATTATGTCTATGCAGTTGTGTAAATATCAATTCAACATCCCCTGAAGATAATAAACAGCTGTGCCATACATAGTGGAAGTTCACTGTACACTTCTGTGATCAGCCCATCAAACAACTTCATTCCAAACATGTTGGGTATGTCATGGATGCAGAACGGCTTTTACATTTTGCTTTTAATTTACCCTTCTACTAACTGTATTATCTTCCCAATAGAGCTATTTATCAGAGTGGCGATTAAGTGGAGTCTACTTTACATTATGTCTTTTGAAAAATATCTAAATTAGAATGATCTAAAACTCTAACAAATTATGGGTACTTCAGTTGCTTATATTTGCACTTCATGGGCAGCAATTTACCCAGTGTTTTTCCAATTCGAGTAAATGGGAGACAGCTGGGGGTTAGCAAGACTCATCTTACCAAATCATAGATATTTTAAACAGCTGGCAAAAACTGTAATTTATATCTATAAAGTAAAATATTTATCCAGAAGAAGTACCTTTAGAATATGTTTGAAAGCTGCATCCAAGCTGACATGAAGGAGAGCTTTGTATCTTATTGCCATGGGCTAGGGCTTCAGTTTATAGTTAATTTATATGCTGTTCCTCTGAAATGCTGTAACTTTTATTATTAATCAATTTAAATTGAAAGAAGTAGTAGTTCTAAGAATTAAAACCAGACTTCCTTCAGTAATTGAATTCATCAGACCAGTTTCATAAGTAGTAAATGTGACTGAACTCTGTACAAAGAGATCGTCAGTGGAGCTAAATTCACGTACTTCATGAGCTTCACAAAGTCTTTATTTCACTCACAGTCTTTTCTAAACTGTTGTCGGTGATGCTCTGAAGAGGGCTGAACAAATGAGTTTTCCAGTGCACGGAGAGTTACCATGTTTCTTAAAAATGTCCACTTAGCTTTTTCCACACCAGGTTCTGATTGTTGAAAGTTTTAAAAACCTCTTTCCTGCCACTCTCCAAAACCTGGAGCTATACTCTCTCTTAAAACACACACAGTGTTACAAGACTTGCAAACCACTCTGATTCTGCTCTTCACTAATTCTTGGAACATGTTGTTACATCTCCATTAAACTCAGTGGGCCAACATAGTTTTGTTCCCAAACTTGATGATTTGGTAGTAGGGTCCATGAGATGTGCATAGTGGAATTTGTGTTAAGTGGTAAGAACGTCAGAGGGGTCACTGTGGTTCAATGATACTGGATAAAATAAAGGTGATTCTAGGTTTTTTGAAATAAAGGCAGTGCATTAAGGAGATGAATGGGATGCACTGAAGAGCTGGGACATTTGAGCAGCCTGCAGGTACAAAGAGATTAGTGTATAGTAACTCAGAGTAACCCCAAATCAGCAAATGTGGTCTCAAGAGGTAATATCATTATTTGTCTTCACATATGTAGGTAAAAGCGTATTTTCCTAATGCTCCTAGCAGTGTTACAGCTAACTCTGTAATATTACAATGTTTGTTCTGATATGATAACATTTGTTCAGGTGGGATGGAATTTGCCACTTCATGTAATGCCTGAAGAAATAAAGCAATAGAAACAGACCTTAAGTGGAATTTGCATTCTTTCCTTCTTTACTCTCTGATGAGAAGATAAGTAACTGCTATTACCTGTTATCTTCAAACACCTCCTCAGTAAAGTTCAATTCTTGTAATAGCAGTGTCATACGTGCCAAAGAGCTGAATTACTATGGTAGCTGAAGTACAGGGCAGTTAATTTCTGAAGTCTCATCTGCCTGTGACTACATCAACGATGACTTAATATCTGCACTATGGCAATAGCATGGCAGAGACTAGAAATTAGTAAATAAAAGCATTTGGCGTGTTGTTTTGGGCACTTGGCCTTCAGTCTAATGTTCTGGAGCTCTAATACAGTCTTAGCCATCTGGTAAGGAGTCGTAAAGACTTTACAGAAGATTAGTGCTTTTGAGCTAGTCTGGTCTTCAAATTAGCTCAATTGCTCTTTTTCGCTTTGGAGTTACTTTGAATAATGATTTTGCCCTGTGACATAGTTCACTATTAAATTTCACTTAAAATTTTAGCATCCTCTTTTGTCTAGTAAATCCTACTGTAAATTGAGAATATGGTGTTAGGTGGTACCTCATGCACATATGCTGTTTAAGATGGACTTTAAGCTCTCATGACCATTGTTGTTGTTACTGCAAGCCTTTTAGTGTGGGGAGCCTTCTCATCGTTACACATGTACATATTATTTCCAGAGTGTAGACCTGGCATATGTACATTTCTAAAATGCTAAAATAATTGGTCTTTTATTTATCTTGATTTAAATGTGTAGATACCTAAATGCGGTGAACTCTGGTTTGAGCAATAACCTCAATATGAGTTAGGAGGAATATCAAGTTTAGCATGGCTGAACAAGGCAATCTACTGAAACTAGCTCAGTACGTTTCCGATATATTTAAACATTTTTCTTGTAATAGAAATAATACAAGAGACATAAATAATAATTATGATATTGCCTTTTGTATTGTCTTTCCCTTGGTTCACTGTCGAAAATACTAGTGTTTAAAAATCAGGTATAACTAGGCTAAAGTGGGAGCTTTCTGATGGAACATTTTTTCCTGAAAATACTGATTCATCAAAACCATAACTTTAAATTTTAGCATATTCTTGTTTACCTAAAGTTTCCACTGGGAGAGTTTCTCTGGTCCAGAAATAAGAAAGAAGAAACAGCAGCATAGGGATTAGCTACCTAATTGCATCCAGTAAAATGTTGAGTGACCCAGCTAATGAGCTATTTGGCTGTCTCCAGATATCTTTCTCTACTTCTGGTGTCTGGCTTTTGTTGTCTGTTTGCTCCCAAATGTTGCAAAGTTGTAACTTTTTTTTTTTTCCTTTTTTTTTCTTGGATTTTGGCAAGCTCTAGTTATGTTAAACTTTTCTGGGACATGATTGACTATGAAGTCTAAAAACATTTCATTGAAACTGTGCAAGATCTAAAGTGTATAGTCCCAAATTAGAAGCAAACATGGAATAACATGAATACTGGTTTTATTAGAAGGTGATACATGACTCAGTGATGTTTGGGAGCTTCTGTATTCATCCGGTTGTGCATCTAACGATGACATTTGCCATGCATTAGCTAAAGTAATTTTTGCAGTCTGTTGGTTATTTACCATCACCCAAAAGCCCCTTCTTTGTGCCTCTGCTTTTCAAGACCTACCTAGTATCTCACCCTATAGGCGTGACCTAGTCTTGTGGTTCCTTTCTCCTCTCTCTGTGTATTCTTTAGCATTGCTGTCTAAAAGTGCACACTGACAGCATAAAATAGAGCAGTCAGCCCTGTCAGTTGTTATGACTGAAAAGAATATCACGGTTAAGCTCTCTTCTGTGAAGTGACTGCAGTGGTTTTAGTACTGGGACGGCAATGGCAACTGTAGTCTGAGATTTGCTCGTGATTTATTTGTGAAATTCTCCTACTTTAGACAAAAATTCATATGTAAATATATCATCTTATAGTGTCTAAATATTTCCAATGTGATCTGTTTTTGGCAAAGTGTAAACTAAAAACAATAGGCGTGTCCAAATGGATTAAATCAGTAAACGTTGCACAGTAAAATTCTTAGAAAACTGGTGCCTATTAGCAGTGTATTCCAGTGTGTGCAACCTTGCCACCATGACAGGACATGATCTCTTGGTTTTAAACTTACTTTGATACTTTAACAGTGAGATCTTTATTTTTATTCTATGCATACAGAACTCAAAAGTAATACACTTTGTAATCAATACTGGAGTTGAATTTAGAACTCTGATACCATAAAATATTTACCTTAAGAAGCAGAGGCACACTGGCTTTTTCATGGGGAGAGTGATATGAATAAGCTAATGAAAGAAGGGAGTACACTATAGCTGCTGTTTATATGGTAACAACTGCAGACTTGAAAAGCAAATGCTACTAGCATCTTCTGTATTAGTTATGCAAGAAAACAGTAATTTAAAATGCAACTTTAAAGTTTAATTTACCGGTATGCTAAATTTTGCGAACATCTAATCTTTGTTTTATTCATAAATCTCAAGAAAAATGACCAACCATGGCATTGTGAATTGTAGATAATGAAGAAAAGGCCAAATGTGATATAATCAATCAGTGTCCATATTAGAAGTACATAAAAGTAGACCTATGCAAAATGTCCCTAAGCTATTTCTGCTTCCCACTGGTGGGTTCTGCAAAAACAATGGTCTCCTCATTGGATTTATCTTCACTTTTTTATCCTTGTTGAATCACATATTTCACATTTTCCTTTGTGCTTCTGTCTGTAACTGTGTTGCTGCCTCTTTGGGTGATTTAATCCCATGAAGAGATGGAGTTCAAAGACTCCATCCACATTGTAATGCCAAGAAAAAGGGAAAAGTGAATAAAATCTTCAAGTGAAAAGCAAGAAAGAGACGTGATACCTGAAAGTTCCCTAAATGGACTTTCCTATGCTGCAGTATAAGCATGCTTTCCCATCAGCCAGGAAGAAAGAGAAATGAAGTTTATTCAGTATCTTTTTATTTTTCTTGGACTGGCACTTTTACAGTTTCAATATAAAGGGCCTCTGTTAGACCTGGTTAAAATGCTAATCAGAGGCTACTTCCATAAGAAACTGAGTGATTTCATTTTGTAGAACAACGCTAACACAGAATGTAAAATTGTAATAGGTCAACTGCTGCTGAGCTATTTGACCATTTTGTCCCCAAACTGCAATATTTTGGTATATTTTTAACTCGTTCCAGAAAAAAAAGATAAATAAAATCATAGTTTTACTTTTTCTATGCTTTTTTTTTTACTTCTGGTTATAAATATTTTTTCTCTTTATTTCACAATCTGTAAATGCTATTTCCTGAGCATACCTAGGAGACTGTAGGTCTAATGCATCTACTGGAGTATCATCTGCAAAGTGCTGCTGATACGCCTTGAGGTGCTACGTTAAGGAAGACTACTTTCTTTCCCTGCTTCTGATTACTTGGGATCATCATTGGAAATACCACATGTCCCTGGTGGTTGAGCACAGGGGTTTTACATTAAAAAACACTAGTTGCTCATTCTTTTTTAACGATTCTTCCACTCCACTGATTTTCAAAATAAAAATAAAATCACTGTTCTTTCTGTAATATCTTTCCAAAATAAAAATGTCTAGAAAGCATTTTGTTTCTGATATTTTCATATATTAACAATATTGTGTTCAGTTTCTGATTCTGGCATGGCAACTTTTGCAGTACTTTGATTCAGAGAAAGAAGCAGCAGTACTTACTAAATGTATCTCTTATCAGTGATGTTTGTGTGGTCTTTTGAAACATGTTGTCCTTTTGGACTTTACATCTAATTATCTGATGTTCATGCCTCCTAGTTAATATGAAAACTGGAGCTGTGCCTTAACAATTCCCTTTAACTGTGGGTTTCTAGAGAAAGCCAGTTTACCTCACATCAGCTTTACCATTTCTGTTGTGAATCAAGGTGTGCAGAGAAACATTTGGTTTGTGTTCTGCTGGAAAAATATATGGCTTTAGGAATGAAGGGGTTAATTGGGCAACTTAATTTAAATTTGTAACATCTGTTACATTTAAGTGTTATTATTGGCATTAGTGTCTTGGTTATTAGTTGTCTCTCAGGAGTTTTTCAGTTCTCGGTGCTGTCTGAGGGTATCCTCAACTCCTTTCTCATGGTGCTACTCTGTCTTGTGTTGCTGTATGCTTTAGTTAGAAAATTTCCATTGGTTTGTTGAAGCTCCTGTGTTTGCACAAATAATGGCTATCTTTCTGATATTAACTCTGAAAATGGAAGAGCAGATGTTATACACATAATTTCTGAAGTCCTAACAATCTTTTTCTTACTTGCTGGAAGCAAAATGCTGTCACACAATGCAACATTAATTATCATCCTTATGGTATATAGGTGCAAAAAAAATCCTCAGTTTCAGTTTTTCTTCCAATTTTGGGTGCTTATAAATAAAAATGTTCTATTTTGTACCTTGAAATGATCCTTAATCTTGGTTTGAAGGAATATCAGCTCAAATTTTATTGCTATATTAGTGCTTTTGGTTGTTCTGAATTGTTTCACTGGATTGCCTTCATAAACATTGCCATACTTTCCAGCCACCTGTAGCAGGTTGCTATGTGTGCCCTGCAAATGCTTACCACACACATTGCAAACAAGTGATAGCCCAATATTGCACGGCAGAAAAAGATGCTCAACCCATGGAAAAAGTATCCCGCTGCTACTCACTAATGGCTGTTCTCATATGAACTGCAACAATTCATTCTATGTCAAAACAAACAACAAAAAAATTCAACGGAGTGACAGATTTGGAAGTCAGTGTTTAGTGTTACTTTTTGTCATAAGAAAAAAAACATTTCTGTGTCTCTCTACCTGCAGTTATTTTACGTTAGCTCTTTGTTTTCTTTGTTCATTCCTGCCCTTCTGCTGTGGACAGAGGAAGATGAGTGGCAGGAGCCAAAGAGCTGAGAGGGGTGCCTCTCATGGGCTGCTGCAGGGAGGAGGGACTGGGGGAGGTGGGGGACCATGCTCCAGCTCCCCTGTGACCGAACGTGGTGACCTGAGCAGCCTGAACAGGGCGATGTGTAGGCCCTGCCTAAATGGAAGTAGACTTCCAGTTGTAAACCACTGTGGACGCAATAAAGGGGGAAAAATCTTGTGCCTGTTTCCCCCCTGGTGCCAGGCCAGGGACTGGGCTGTGGGCGGCACTATGTGAATAAGGGTGTTTATATTTAGCTTTGAAGGGTCTTCTTCTTGTACACTGAAGGGAGAATTGTGCAGCTATGCGTAGACAAGCATTTAAAATTTTCCTTGGCTTAATGTAAACAGGTGTCGGAGATAGTCTGATGTTAACGAGGAATTTCTACACCCACGTACAGCTTTACGATTGGCCATGGAAGCCCAGAGGCCTAATGTGTCTTAAGCTGCAGAACTACTGTAACAATCATTATTCTGTGTCAGGACAAAATTACCTTGTAGGAGCATTACATAATGTCTGGTATATTAATCATTAGAGATATTTTTGCAGCACTCAATTATATTACGAAGGCTGGGTTATGTTCTGATCTTTCTAATGGTCACATGTAAAGTACTGAAGCCTCTATTATTTTATAATAAGTAATGCATATCCGACAGAATAATGCATTATGCACATCCTCTCCTATATGACTCTAAAGGTCAGCTAGTAACTTGAATATTTTTGTCCTCCAGAACATTTCACTTTAAGAGTTCATTAGAAAGAACGTCTTTCTCTTTTCAATATGTTCTAACAGCAGGCTATCGCTTACAGTACAAGTTTTGACTATTTTATTTTATACAAAGTAAAATTGCGTGAGCACGGCCATTGCACACATTCACTTACAGTTATCAATTTAAAAGCATTTCAGGATCAAACTACGCCAGCTTTCACTGGAAGATAGGACAAAGGAAGCAGCCCAAATGCTGCAATTTACTTTGAGTAGATGTTTCAAATTCAAATGTAGTAACAGACACCAACAGATACTGCCCTAATTTATAGATTCTGGCATTGCCAACAGGTGTGCAGTTTTAAGTCTGATTGCTGTTTCTTCCAAAAATGTGCATGCAGCCCTTTATTTTTAAAGTCTGGAACCCCGCAGTAAGTTTTAGTGATTGTCAAAGGCTGTATCTCATTTCAAATACATCAAACTCCTATGTTTAGTGGTGAAAAATATTCTTTCCAAAGGTATTTGTTTAAAGTTCATATATCTTATCGTATTTGAGTTCCTTTGAACATTTGCTCATTTTCACAAATGGAAACTTACTGTTTAATTTTTAGGTTTTTTTATTACTATTCTATTCAGAAAAACACATGCAGAAATGAAGAAAAGAAGCATGTTTTGCCTGTGTAAGTGATAGCACGTGCATTGCATTTGTGAGCCACAGAAGACCTGGCCAAAACTGATTTGCCTGCTAACAACTGATGGGAACCATCCATGTGATGTCCGGCTATCCTTAAAAGATCAGCTTAACTTTAAGCATACAGATGCTACCTATATACACAAAAGATAAGCTCACTGTTAAAACTTTGCTCTAGAAGGGTTTTACCAGCAAATTGAAGGAGAAAATAAAACCTCTATCTTAACAGGCCAGCCTACTAAGATGAATAAAAATGTAGGATTGGACCCAATGTAGTTTTTCTTGGTAAGAGGCATGCCTCTGACCTTTGCTTTCTCAAATGTTTAGTGTTTAGATCTGAAGCGGCTGTTTCAAATGCTCTACACTTTCTCTGTCGTTGTTGGGAAGCTCCTATTTGATAGAGCTGAATTACTGTGATGGGTTAGTCTGGCAGAAAGCTGGCTGGAGGATTTTGTGATAGCTTTGGGGCCAGACCCCAATCAACAGGCCATATGTTTAGATCCTTCTCCATAACAGATGATTGTGCGTACACGCTCCCAGGTGCAATGTCATTGGGATTGTATTTGCAAACATAAACTAGTGGCATTCAATTATGTTCATAGGCAATGTTGTAAAAGCCACAGAGGAAGTAATTTACAACACTAGCACAGTATGCAATTCTTTGCTTATAATCAATTTTTCATTATATAGGAATATGGTATACCACGTTCATATTTGTTTTTCTAATTTGTTGAAAGAGCTGGTAATGTGTAACTGACATTTGAGAAAATAGTAGAATGAAAGAAGTTGCTAATAAAGCAATATCAATATATTTTTATGAAGTTTTAATTAGAAACAAAAGCTTGAACAACCAGTGCTTGGGCCAGTTCCCAAAATGCATCTTATTCTTTTTCTTATGTTGGAGCATGAGTACGGTGTTGCCCAAGTGAAGAAGAGTCTGTGTTCCCCAGACAGCCCATGCCACGTTGATCTCTTGTGACTGGCAGCCCCTGGGTAAAGCCTTTAGTGATCAGTTCCTGAAATAAAGCATTCAGTGCTAATTTCCTCATAGCACTTTTTGAGACATCAAGAGTTGGTTTTTACTATTAATGCAAAAGAGCTGAATTTGTATCTCATGGGGACAAATGTTTTCTAGAGTAAAAACTACTTTGTCATAAAGATGTCTCTGTATATCACGTGTGATGTGTGTTTTAGTATTGACAGTTAAATTATTGTCAGTGACTTAATAATACCACAGCCCAAGTGCTTAGAAAGTTGAAAGGTACTTTGCTGGCTGGAGTTTGCAAAGTTTGTTTTTAACTGGTTTGCTTTCTCTCTTGAGAAAAAAAGGTAAGTACTAATGCCAATCTGTGGTGATGATCTTTCTATTGAAACTAACAAATTGTTTTGGGGGGCTTCGTGAACAGTCATCAGCTGGGATTATTTCTTTATTTCTGTCAGTATTCAGGTTAGGACTAATTTCTAGACACTAATGACACTAGACACTAGCTCAGCGGGCTCTCCAGTCCCATTTTAGCTTGCCCTACTACTAAATTATAATCTCTCCTTTAAACTTGCAAAACGATCTGAGGTACTGACCTTCTGTCATGGTGACTATCTGATGATGGTATTAATAATTTTTTCAAATCAAAACTATTTTTTCAGCAATATTTTCTCTAATTGCACAGTTCTTAGAAATTAATAAGAGACTGCTATTACTAATAAAATGATTAATTTAGTGGGTAGTAAATTTATTCTGCTGTTCTGACTTTATTTAACAAGTGGATTTCTCTCTTTGCTTCTTTCAACTTGGACAACTCATGAGGCCCCTTAGAAGATAATGCTGTTCAAGCATGCATTATGTGTCTTTAAAGAATTAGTTGCTAGGAGAGTCCATTTGTAAGCACTGAGGTTGCATTAAAGACCATATTCTGAAAATTACTTTAGCTGTAACTTTGGAAGTGAAACTATATGAGACAAGAAGATTTTCTAAGAGAGAAACATTGCATATTGCATTCTAGCTTAAGGGTAACAAATGGGCAGCATGATCTTGAAAATGGTGGCATGATCTTGAAGAGCAGATACGCTCAGTCAGACAGTCGAGTATGCTCTCTATCACATTTCTGCTATTACATGGTGACTATTAAGCCCAACTAAATATAAATGGTACGAAGAAAAATTAGTCAAGTAATTACTCACAACTAATAAGACATTTAATATTCTGGTGACAAACCTGTTCTCTCCTTTGCATTCCTACGTTTTTCAGAAGACATATATTAAAGCTGATGCCTTTTTACTGGGTATTATATTAGATCATATTAGACAAATTTTCTAATTTAATTCCCCCAAATTTTATCTTTTCTTGTCTGATGTTACAACATTTAACCTAATTTTCAGTATCAACAAAATATATTGTTATCCTTCTTTTTTTGTGATGGAATACCAGAAAACAGAATTTGATAAACAGGTGGAGCTCTCAGGCCTGCTTACATATATTACGAGAATCAGGTAATGCTATAGTGTAAAACAAGAGGATAATATATTAATATAAAACAATAGGAAAATATTATTATTTGGCCCTTTATTAATGGACTGTGCATGTTAGTAGTTATTTTTATGCTTTAGTTCTCTATACATACTCTTTATCTTTTATTTGAGAGGGAACTTTCTTTTGCAAGAAACAGCATATGGTTTATACAACAATTCATAGATCCAACAACAAAATATCTTAAGAGGATGATAATTTCTAGATATTCATGTTGGAAAGCTCTATTGAACTTTGGATTAACCTTCGTATATCAAATGATAAGTACAATTTTCTTCTGAGGAAAAAAAAAGAAAAAGTTATTTCACACATTGAGAAATCATATATTGCTTGTGTGATTTCAAAGACTCCAATTGAAAGCAATGGACATAAATGAATTTTTGCCCTCAGAAGACCAAGCTTGATGAACTAGCATGGATTGTATTGTGGTATGTTGATCCTTTGATGTGCATTCATCCTGATGGTTGGAATTGCTTTCAGTTGGAACTCAAACATAATGGCAACCGGGCAATAGCGACTGAACCAAATATTAGACATGAACCATACAAAAGATATCAAAGCTTTCTTTCTCTTATGTTTGTTTTTAACCACAAACACCTTAGTTCTCATAAAAAAAAAGAAGGGTTAAAAACAAAACAGCAGACCGATTTTCTGGGATTCACGCAAATAAATATTAACTGTACTATCCCTGTAGATTAATTTCTCTGTCAGTTTTAAGACAATGGTCATAAAGCTCTGAGTTACCAGAATAAAGCATAATGTCTTGATAAAACATTTTTCTACCTTGCAGCTTCCCAGTGAGCAGATGACAACTCTATTTAGTGGAGCTGAATCTTTATTCCCCAGTTTTAGTCAAGAAATTGGACAAGGCCAGGGAAACACAGGTTGAAAGCTGAGAGCAATTTAGTCCTTACCTTCGCTACTGAAATCTTGCTAGTCTTTACTTGCCATCTTAGAGTATTTGATCTGCTCACTTAGGAAATTAGATGTAGTAAAGCAAATTGAAGGCAGGTGCAGCTACTTATCATGTACAGGCATAGGCACCTCTTTGCTGAAAACATGCAAATCAAATTTGGAAGTAATAGTAGTGGCTCTGCAAACCATGGGATCAGTTAGATATTTGACAGGGAAGAATGTATGTTCGCAACATTACTTGACCCATGTTCCAAGGGCAGCATTGAAACCATAATTCTACTCAGTGGAGCCATAGATCATTGAGAAATGGTCTCACAAAGAAATTGTGTCAGGCAAGGTCATCTTCCTCTTGTCCAACTTCCTGGCCAAAGAAAATGCAACTCCTAAAGTGTTCACTGCACATACTCTTTAAAGGTCTCTTGGGGCAAACGACAGTGATGACTGAAAAATTAATAACAGCAGTTTACAAAATGAGTAGATGCTGAATAAACCTTTCTGCTTATAGGATAACATGAACAAATAGCAAAGTCTTTAAAGTTAGCCTTTATTTGATATTTTCTGAATAATTTTAAGACTAGCAAATCTATTCCTTTCTTGCTGCTTCATATTCCACATTGAAGCTGTGCTGAAGATTAGTTGCAAGAGAAACGTCTGTTATTGATTCCCCTTCAGATGAAGTATAACATTTCAAGTCAGGTGGGATTATCGTACCTTAGTGTTATGATAGATCTGCTGTTTCCAGTATCCCTCATGCCACTACGGTAGCTAAAACCATGTGCTGAGGAGTGTTTCCCCAGCAGAAAAAAATGCAGCATACGTGTCAGGGTACCCCCCTGCCTTCTGCCCCAGAGACAGCAGCGCTTCGGGTGCTGCACCCTCTGGGCTGTGTGTGCAAGGCATCTGCTGCTGCTGCTGCTCTTGGGACTCCCTGGCCAGATCGGGCCTGGGGGCTGGTGGAGCAGAGCAGCTCGGGAAAGAGCAGAGAAATGAGCCTTTTTAATTTCAGATGGTCTTTTGGCCCATGCAACTTGGAGGCTCCTTCATAGCAAATACATTTATAAGGCCATGCAGAAATTTTTCAACTTAATTGTCTTTGCGCTGCACGCTTAAAAACCCCCACCCCTGTCCCGTTTGATTTTCCATTATGTCGACTGTGGCCAGAGGATTTGGAAATTCTGTTGTGCTCTGTTCCCTCTAAAATATAGTGCTATTTCATTGAACCGTTATGTATGTAGGTTTAAAATCAATTTTAATTCCACATATTTTGACTTTTTAGCACCAAGAGTTGTTTAGCTAATCCTGTGTAATGAGTGGCTTCTGTTTCAGTCTACGAGAGCACGGGCCAGGCAGGGTAGGTTTGTACCATAGCGGAGTGTTGAGGAGGGACCATTTTTTCTTTCCTCTCTGTTCTTTACGCTTCAGTTCAGAAGCACTTAACTCAGTCTGGTGTGACTGAAAAAATTAAATCTAATTGAATAAATAACGTAGTCATGCCATGAAATATTTTCTTTGCTAACATAATCACCCACACATTTTCTGTTTGTTAAAATACCATAATCTGAAAACCCCTCCTTCAGGTGTTCTCACAGAGTTAGAAGGGCTACTTCAGGACCCATCTTTACATTTTTGTTATAGAACAGGTTTCAGAGTCTCCAATAGGTAAATAATACATGATAAAATCTACTGAAGTTATGGAACCCTTGACTAGTACTTTTCTTTAAATATTAAACATTATTTTTGAAGTTGTTTGAACTATGTACAGTTTCACACAACAATTTTCCTGTTAGAAGGGAAATATGCCATCCTCAGCCAGTTTTTTGTTTGATGTCTATGAATACTAATATTATGTAGAATCTCTTATTAACTGTAGTAGTTCAGAATAAACTGTATGCAAGTTCTGTAATTATTTAATTCTGCATGAAGGTAAAGGAAAAACTTTTGAGCCAGTATTGCAAACTTCATGCTTGTTACTTTCTACTACAACTCTCAAAACCATCTGCTTATTTTTTCATTGCAAGATAACTTAGGCACCCTCAAAGTTAAGTGTTTTAAACATAAGCAGACAATTAGGCCGTCCGCAAGTAGTTTTTTATCTGCACTTTTTCATTAAATTTGAAAAATATTCCCAACTACAAAGCTTCATTTGATATTGGTAAAGGGACGCGGAGGGCTTTCTCTATTCCCCTACCTACTAGTCTGTCTCAGTCTCTGAAATTTGAGCGTATGTTCTGGAAAACAGAGTTAGGACAAAGGAAAAGTAAGTGCTATAAAGAAACTTTCCATAAGATATGTGGCTTAATAAAAGCTGCATTTCGGCAGAGTACTACAGCAAACACATGCTGGGCCTCCAACCATCCCCTGTCTCTGAGTGCTTCAGTGACACAGTCGTTTAACTCAGGGATTTTATATGTACCCAGCAGAGGCTGTCTATTATATTGATTTCAGGAGTTTCCAATTACAATATTAATTTCTGTTGTGTCAGATCAAAATGGATGCTTCTTCAACCATTTCTCAGACAAAATTCTTATTCTTTGAAACTCTGAAAAAACCCCAGAACATAGTTTATTTGTAGTTTTAAGCTGGATTCATTATTAATTATATTTATAATGAACTTTATTCATGCAAAAAGATTTATGGAAAACAGATTAATGAATGAATGGGTGCAGGGGAGAGTTACCGCTCCAAATACAGCCCAAAGGCTTGGTTGAATGCAGTACATAGTGAAAATTAAGTTATTTTGTCTGTCAGATTTACATAAAATTAGGCTGAGTGCCAACTACAGGGAATATGGAGTACTTTGTTTCAGAAAAGGGAAAGAGGGATTGATTTAACTGATAGGAAAAAAGATAGGTATTTAATAAGACTGTAGATACACCATGATGGGATATTTGTATGCATACTGATAGATTTAACAACTATTAATGTGTTCTCTGTGGGATGGCCTTTACAGTTATGCTTCAGAGTGCATTTATTTTTCTGTGCTGATTGCTGGTCTCATATTTTACAAAAGATTTATTCCATATGCCGGTTGTGTGGTGCTCAGACACTGCACTGCTCGTGCATTATAAATACTTGAAGTGTGTAGGAGAAGCAAGTAAGTGGAGTCTGTCAGGGGATCCAGTACTAATGAAATTTGGTTTGATATACTAAAATCCCAAAGAGAAATGTAATGTAAGTCCCAGCTTGCTCCAGTGTATGTTCCTCTATGGTGTGTACATCACCAATAAAGTTTTCATCACAGCTTCTAGGATGCAGATAAGCAAAAGGAAAAATCATTCTGCATGGACAGTCATTATAAATGGGCATGAACTTATTCCCTCACACTGTTTGGCAGGTAGAGTTGATTCAAAAATGCTTCTGAATTTGGTGACTTAGCCTGCTGCAAGTGTCCTCATTGCTAAGCAGAGCGTGTGCAGTAGATGTTGCGTGTAGACTCACTAGGAATGGGATTAAATCTTAGGAAAGAACATGTTTGGGGATTTTTATTGTAGAAAATAATGACTTGATTAATGTGTTCTTGCTTTTTAAGCCAACCATGGAGAATAGCAAATAGGTGACGCAAAGGAAAATACAAACTATTACACAGAAGAAAATACTCGGCTGGGATGGAGTAGGAGGGCTGAGTGAGAAAGACTGCAGCTCTGCAGCAATTACTCTAGGCTGAGCCAAGCAGCTTGGCAGAAGTACATGTGCACCACCCAGCTTTAGATATCTCTATGAAATTAATCCAAGAAAAAAGAGGATATTTTGATTTCCAACACAATAATTAATGATAACAGGGTTAAGGGAGCACAGAGACACCAAATACATGTTTTGTTTTAATAAATGATACTACCAGATCCCAAGCTGCTGGAACAACTTCCAGAATGCTCTGTCAGTAAAGCCAGCTAGGGAGGAGGCCTGTATCATTTGAATTATGAATAGGACATGAAATCTGAGTGATGGGACTATTGTCATTTGCCTCTGATGTGTACATTGCTCTACTTTTTCTCTATTTGGACTAAATTTTATTTTTTTTTCAACAGGCACAGTATCAGTAAAAAGGTTTGCATCATTCCTCTTCCTCCACTGCTGTCTTTCCTGAATAATCCCAGAGGATGCTGTGAGTTACATGGGAGAAAAGGGAAGTAAAACTTCTGTGACTAGAAGGAATGGACACAGGTAAAAAGACCAAGTATGCTTTTCTGCATTAAGATAAATTTATTTTAAAAACATCCACAAATTTTATAAGAAAGCATGGGATCTCAAACTAAGTATGATTAATTAGCACTATTTTAAGGCAGTTACTGAACTGAAGAATTTTTGTAACTTTATTATAAACATTTGAAATTAATCTTTTGATAAAGCACTTTTAATTCTCTTTTGTTCTCATTATTTGGCCTGCTATCCCCCTCTGTGCCTCATTGGCCTAGAAATAGCTTACGGTGTCTATTCCTCTTGCTGCTGCTGTTCTGTTGAGTAGTACATTCGCTGCCTCACTTGTATGGTCTCTTCACAGCTCTTTTCATAACCAGTTCAATTATAGCATGCAGTGATTTTTTTTTTTCCTTGAGTAGCTTTTCTAATTTTGGAACTTTCAATCCCCAGCCGCTAGAGTAATGACGACTCCTTGGTCTTGTAACTGATATTCAAAGTAAAAGAGTTTGCTAGTTATTTTATGTATTCACTGTGGGCATAAACTCATCCCAAGCCAAAAGGCCTGCAAAAGGCCCCATCATTCCTAAAGCCCTCAGGGCCTAATTCGCCACTTCATTTTATGTCAGTGTAACTCACACTGGAGAAATACAACTGTGGAGCAATGAATTTAATTCAAATACTAAATCTTTACTGAGAGGACTTTATGTGGGTCAAGCACAATGAAAATAGGGAAAATGTGGACCTGTGAACCTAGTCCAAAGAGTGGTACTTCTGCATTACTTGCTAGTTTGGACTAACAGTTGTACTGTGCCAGTTGCAATAGAAATTTGGGTCACTACATGTTTAACAGAGAATTTTTGACCTATTTCTGGCCTTTAACACTGGGATGTGCCAGTTCACCTTGAAGACCTGGAATGAAAAACATCCTCTGTGGTGCATAAAAGTGGAGAAGCCTCTTTCATGCTCTGTTATTAGCCCTCCATTTAAGTGCATCATATATCAGGGTGAATAGTAAAGTATATCTATGTGTACCCTTAACTGATACCAGTGTGCAAGCCGGCTCTCAAAGTGAGAAATGTCTTTTTTCTAGGTGACCCCCTGGACCGCTTCAGCTGTTGGTAGTATTATTTTAAAATTTCTTTGCGCAGACCACAGTAGACAAGAATTTGGTCATACAAAAAGTTGCAGAATTGCTATAGCAACACTGTTTACTGAATGTTCTGATTAAGGGAAATGAATGGCAGAATAATATAACAGAGTTATGGATGAGTACTTTAAATAAATCTAAATAAAATAATAAGCAGCAACAGCAAACTGATACAGATAATAAACATTTTCAGTACCTCTAAGGTAATGCAGAGTGGACTGACTTTGCAAAGATAAAATCCCTGCACTTAGGGTTGTCACATGTTGACAGGAATGTATGATCAAAATTTGTTGCTGTCAAGGCTTTACAAAAAGTCAGTTGTACTTCTGAGTAGAGCTTGCCATGTTTTATAAGCTGAATGGAAAGATGTTACTTTTCTGTATCCTAAATATTTTTCAGAAATGTTGCAGAATATCTTGATAATTGACATTAAATCTTCTGCTGCAGTGTAGTTTTAGTTTATGAAACTGTTTCTTAAAAAATCAGGACTGAACAGTCTGCAGAACACAGGTCTCCATGAATAACCAACCTGCGTATCCTCATAGGATGCTTTGTACAGTAGCTTGGGGCTGTGAGTCAACACAAGTTATCAGGCAGGTACCACTTAATGCCCTAAAGGGGAATATGGGGAGAATTAATAAACTATATTTAAAAAAATAACAACTGAAGTAGAAAATATAGAAATGGGAAAAGCCATATTTGTATAATCAAGCAAGTATATTAAGGGTTTTAAATCTTCACTAAATAATGGGCACAAGAGGTCACTGACAAGTCTATTTCATGAGTTGGCCCTGAGGTAAGTACTGTCACAGAAACCATTGGAAAATGTGGTTACAAGTGATCAGTCATGATGTTCCCATGAACTGAGTGAACTAGAATTTAGCAGCCACACAGGATGTTAGCATCCAATTTACTGTCCGTATGGGGGACCTGCATTGTCTGTTACAAAGAGAAAGCAGGGAACTTAGAAAACAGAAGCTGCCAAAATAACATCAGGAGGTTTGGATTTCCCATGAGTCAAGACTCTGACTCTATAGGGTAGTTTGGAAAATGCATCCCAGCTGAGCCTTCAAATTATATTCACTCTTTCCTCTCATTAAGAAAGCTAAGTGTAACACAACAATAGATAAATTTAGGGCAGATGTTAAAAGGTAGGGAAAAAACTATCATTAATTTGGTATGGAAATAAATGACCATCTGTACACTAGCAAGAACATATATCATTCATTTCAAGACCTGCAAAGTAAACACAGCATGCAGAACTTATGTGCAGCTTCCTTATAAACTTGAAAATATGCTGCATGATACTCATATTTAATATAAAAATCAGGGACTATTTTGCCAATTAACACCCTCCTACTTAATCTGAGACAAGCATCAGAACATTCTTTATCTAAAGCTGTCCTGCCTAACACTGTGCTGAGAATGCATCAAATAGATAAAAGACTAATTGAAAAATCCCATTTGGGTGAGACTTAACAATTAAAATCACCAAATAATGCAAAATGTGTGTACACAACCAGCAATATCCACTAATTGCTGTGAATTTTCCTGTATATTGGATTTCATGAAAAATAACTTTTCACAAGGACAAGCACCGCTCGCTGTCAGGGCTTAGCACTTCTTTAAATGGTTGGGGTGATGCTACCTGTTCAGAATTGAGGTAGGCCAAACATTTTAGATCTTTACCGTGCTTACAAAGTATCAAACCTTTGCTGTCGTCTTGGTAGCAGTATCAAGTTATACCCTCCAATTTATTTTCATCAGTCTGTCTGTATTCTTGTCTCTTTTATATAAAAACTGCCTTTTATTGAGTAGTGTCTGAAGGACCTTGTGCGAAGAAGGTGGAATAGTTTCTGGGTACTTATCCATGAACCAGTCAATTTAAAAGGTTGCCAAATCTTACCTAGAATAACAAAATAGAACTGTGACCTTGATATCTGTAGGGGAAAACATCTCTGGCTTCAGTGATAGGAGCACTGTAGAAAAGAAATCTCTCCACAGGTATATAAATGGTGGGCTTATAACCACAGGTACTGGGGAAATGAGAGTGGGAAAATTCACAAAGACAAGGAAGAGGCTATGGACAGAAAAGAATGGAGCATGTTTTTGTAAGAGGGAAGCACAGCCACGGCTAGTGAAAGCAAGTTTGGGCAGCAAAAGAGGGGAAATCTGCTGATAAAGAAAGTTGTGAGATACAGGAAGAATATTTGGATTCCTTATATGACACTGAATTAAGGCCAGAGATCTTTTCAAGATATATGATGAAAATAAGCAAGAATATGGTATGGATTAATTCTCTTGATTTGAGTGTATCTGTGTGCTCTCGTTTGCTATCTAAAAAAAAAGCTATATTAGAATGAAGAACCTTTGAAAGTCACACGTGTGTCTGGATGTGGTTCAGCTCTGAGAGGTATACAGAGGCGGTAACTTTTTGGTACTAATTTGGTACTAAGGAGTTTGCTTAAGCGCATTTAGTACTGATCCTCTGTATTCAGAACAGATAGCCATTTCTTGTGCTGGAGAGACTAGGGCTAGTCACGCTGGCTAGAGGAAAGAGGACTTCAAGGAACAGAGGACTATAGTGCCATGTCCCAACCCTAGACACCTGGAGAGTGTTTAGGCAGGTGGAGGCTCTACGGGTCCAAGTGTGATAATTTTTTCTACACCTGTGAACGCCCTGCATTTATGGTTTCATTAAGCAGCAATATCAGTGAAATCTTGCATCATTTTTGCCAGTACCTAATCCTGGAACTGTATAGATATTTTTTCACCTCTGGAAGTGGACTTTTTCCATCATCTGAATGCCTTTATTAACAAAGTGGTGATCCAATCTTACTACTGGTTATAAAAGCTTTGGGTATTTCATACCATGGCCACTGCATCTCTGTTGGCAGGAGAGGTGAATTCAGCCCTTATTTAAGGCAGGGTCCTGCATAGCTGAATATTTACATGGTGTAATGTAATGGGGGATGAACTCACTGAAATTCCCTTGAATCCCCATTGCTCCAGTCAATCCATGCCTATTCAGGTAGCTGGAGGTGTGACATAAAGCTGATTTTGCAGCACTTAAGGGCTGTTGATCCTGGGGCAAAGAAAAAAAAAATGCTAAGACTGATTAACAGCGCAAAAGAACCAGGGCATGACCATGGATATAGTTTCCAGTGTGGCTCTGGGGGGGAACGATTATGTGTAGAAGTCAGCTCCATAATGCAGGAGTGAGCTGTGTTCATGCTTCTTTACTTTGTGGGTCTTTTAACATTTTAACCATTGTGTTTGCTGGGATGATGAAAGACTGCTCACCTTCCTTCTTGTCACTTTTGGTTATCCTGTTCAAGGAAAAGCCTTCGTATTTATCAGAAAGAGAGCAATTGCCAATATGGTAAGAATTACCCTAAATCCCAGATTTTAGCAGTTCTCTGGTTTTGGCTTTATAGCACGTTTTCCTATGTCCACATAAATGATGAAGTGGAACTGCTATTTAAAACCAAGAAGAAAAATCTTATTTCTTAGAACAGTTAAAGGCTTAGTCTCAATGAATCAAAAAAGTAGAAATCTTATTTTTCATTCTGTTCTCTCACTTGCTTTTCCTGCTGCTCCTCATTACCCAGATTGCTAAACTCGTATTTGATGATAGAAAGATCCGTGACCTCACCAAAACAATTTTTGTTAACTCAAATCATTATCTTGTGACACAAAGACTGAGACACATCTGTCATTGCTCATATTCTGGGTCACCCTGCAAACATCTGATTATGATTTGATAAACAAAACCATTCCTCCAGTGAATTTTTGACAAAGAGACTATGAAGAAAGCTGGACAAAACTGTGGAATTTAACTGCTTTTTAACCCTCTTTTTGTCATGGATTATGGTACTAAAGAAGGGCCGATCACTTAAAAACTGAGTAAGAAATAAACAGCTTAGAGTGAGTCTCTATTTTATTAGTAAAAGTACTGTGTTAGCATGTCTGTAAAGATATTCTTTGATTGGTTTTCACTTTGGCAAAGGAGCAATTTAATTCACTGACTGCTTTCTTCATGTGAGTTAATAGAATGATGGGGATACTTCCTGAACCTTTTTACAATAACAGTGATTTCTTTAATGTAAATATAATTAATATAAGACTTAATGCTGGGTTTGGGGTTTTTTTTTTTTTCAATTTCAGTATAACCTGTGTATGTATTCCCAGAAAGTTACTGTATTCTAAAGTAGAATTTTAGTCCACGTATTATTTCTAAGATTCAGTCTCCTGAGATTTATATTGTTTGCTTTTCGGTTTCTGATGCTTCTTTATTTCTCTCCTAAAACTGCACCTTCTTGAGGATTTTATCTCTTCACTTACGTATTTCCTTCATTTACTTTGGCATTAGCATTTTTGTTCCCAGGAATGGGACTGATAGTAGATAGAGGGGCTTGTGTCTCATATTTCTCGTGCATGATTCTCATTTATAAGCAGAGCATCTAAAGCATGCATTCCATGGAATGAATTTGTATGTTGTGAACTGTAAGTAAGAATTTATGTATTACATGTTCTTTATTCTGGAAGCTTGCAGTCCTCTCTTTATTGTGCTTTTCGGTATTTTTGCACAAGAAATCCACAGTGTGTTGTCTATAATTTATCAAGTGCGGCAAATATATAGTATACACAAAAAAACATAGGTTTTTTTTCAGTTCATTGAGGAGAGTTATACATTTACTTGCTACTTGATTACTTAGACAATGTTTTGTGTCTTGGGTGACCATGTCCTTTAGCATATTAATGTGTACAGTAAGTGCAGGCCTATAGGTGAAAGCATAGAAGAATTCTCTGTGCTTTTTGTGTGGGAACTGCAGAAGTGTTTGGTTTTGCTGTCCTTATTGTCTCCTGTTACGGTAGGGTGGTGTCTGCAAGCAGTTAGTACTAGCAAAATGACTCAAATGGCTCTTTTTCCATATGACATGCTACCTCTTTGCAGCTCTGTAGAATACGTTAACCCAGCCAGCATGCCAGTGCTATAGCAGAGAGTGTAAGCAGTTTTACAGGTTTTCTGTAGACTTTTATTACAGCTGTGACACTAGATTGATGGACTGTTTCCATCTTGTTCTCTGTCAATTGTACGCTGAAAGGAGAAGTGACACCGTGATGGATGCATGATAGTGCCACAGTAGGGAGAGAGCTACTGCAATAACACTGGTTTAAACCCTAAAGTGCCTTTAACCTCATGCAGTTGCCTTTAATTTGTTTTAATCTAAAAGCTAACAAAGTCTAGCACCACAGAATAGAGAGGTGGGGAGGATAGTGGGTTTGTAAAGCTATGTGAAAAAAGATGACAGTCGTTCTTGGAGGTCCAATTAGGGCAATTCTGTGCTTTAAAAGAAGAAGTCCTCCAGGAAGCTTTCAAAGGAGAGAATATTGTTATGCTGTAGACAAAGTCAAAGGTTAGCCTGGCTAGAAAGAAGATGTACTTTCCACTGAGGGAGAAGGGGAAGAAGGGCTTGCTCTTTCACAGCAGGGAATACCCAGGTCTTGCTTGAGGAACAGGATGAACTTGCCAGGGAGCAGGCTTTTGGAGGCTGTGTCAAAAGGAATGCTCTCTGAGACAAGCCAGCGTTTCCTTTGAACACGTAAAGGTTTAAGGTTTATTTACTGTTTCAAAGAACTAGTGATGTCTTCTCTAGAGAGATGAGAGAAAGTAAGAGGGAATTCTTGCAGTGCTGTTTTAACCTTTGAAATGCCATCAGTGATTTCATTAAGTCGATGGCTTATTTCTCAGCACAAAGGGAGAGGTGCAGGGTCCAGGACAGATGCCAAGACTGTGTAAACAGTCTTGTATGTGCTTCATCTGTTTTGTGGTCCAGGTGGGGATAAAGTGGGGAGGCTAGTGTGGGAGTGAGCAGGGAGGGGCTGGCTGTGAAAGATCTCCAGTGCGGATGTTCAGCTCTCAGCCTCACGTCTTCTGTTATCCCAGCATTGAAATGGGCTAGGCCAGGACCGGGCTGATAGAGAATGAAACCTATTAAATTAACAACAGCCTGCTAGGAAATTTCTAGGGGCTCATTCCTATCTAAGCAGCTGCATTATTAAATTCGTCTGTTTGTTATCGTTTCAGAGCACGTTGTTCTTGGGTGCAATCCTACGAATCTGTTGCTAGAACTGAGCAAATGCTACAATACGGTGTTACTTGAGTTTTTAAACTGATTTTGTTCTACTTTTTTATTGTTCTTTTGACATACTTGCTGCTTTGGGGCATAATTTACTCTCTGCTGAAAGACAGTGTAACAGCAAAAGTGATCTCTAACAGGAAAAGCAAAGGAAGTGGCCAGTTTCAAGTGAATGCTGGGGATGATGTTACAGTTGGGAATGTGAGCATATGCTGAAAATTTTACTCTGAGGCTCTCTAATTAGAAAACTAAAATCTAGTGTGAGTGGTATATTTAGACAGAATCCTCTTGAATGCTTCTTATATGCGTATATTCTTATATGCATACAGTCAACATCAATAAGGATTTGAAACTGCTGAATAGTACAGGTTGGTAGATATTTTTGGTTTATTTGTGATCAGCTTCTAAATAGAGAAGACCATGAATTAATTAGTTTTGCCAATCATTAATGTTTGTTAACTTCATTTCTTAAGATGTTAAAAAATTATGCCATCTAATTATTAGTAGCACAGAGTTTTCTAATAAAAATATACTTTATGACATATTACATGGAGATGGCAATAGAACAAACATGGACTTTACCCATATGAGTGGACTTTGGTTTGAATGCCAGTTGACCAAGTTCTGTTCTAGTTTCAGTAGATTCAGCTCAGCTGAAGTTAGTAGAACTGTACCTGCTTTTATCAGACCTGTACTTACCTTGGTATGACTAAGTACATAGATGCCTTAAATAAAAGATGAGATGCACATCTAGAGTCTTTGAATAATATTGACAAAAAGTGGAATCGATCTTGAACCAAGTTGATGTTGAAGTGAGATCTTGAAGTCATGCGGGGATCATAGGCCTTTGGTAGCACAGTTAATAAAGGAACAGAAGGTAATGAATGTTAGTTTCTCAGAGCTGGTGACATGGAAAACAAAGGTGTACAGCTACTAAAGTAGTGCAAATCCTCAAATCCTCAAAGTCTTTTTTTCTTTCTCCTATGGTCATACTCCTCTCACAGAAATTGGCCAAGGGGCCTTTTTTGACCCAGAGGACTACCCAAAATCATTTCAGTTGTGGATTAGTAGAAGAGGCCTTGTCACAGGGTCTAGGATTTTACTTGATAATGAAGGTTTTCATATATATACACTTTCAGGATTAGAATAAAGCTATTCCCCTGAGCAAGTATTTTCATTCGTCTAGATGGTTTCCCTTATTTCTGCTTCTTTAATTTAAGTGTAATGCCTTTGATATTGTACCAGGATACAATAGGATGCTGTGATCCATTTTAAATGAGATTCCATAAAAGAGTCATGGTCTTTTACTTTCCCAGAAGTTATTTGTACTGTTTTTTCTATATGGTATGGTATTTATTGTACAATTATAAGCGTGTGGTGTGTCAATAGTCACAACAATAAAACATTAATGGGAAGGGAATGAAAGAGGTCCTGAGTCATTAGCTAGAGAGAGAAACAGATAATAAAAATTATCTCAATTAACAGATGAAAAGGGAATATGGGGAAACCTCTAGACTAATAATGTATTAAAACCAACAGAGTTTTAATACTTATTTAGCCAGCTTAAGCTAACATGAGCTGAAGTCAGTAGCAATATTACAGTGTACACTAACGAAGAAACCAAACCAGGGTTCATACAGTAAGGAAGGATGTTTTATAATCCTAGTTCACTATAATCTGAGTTCAGTGGGTACGGGTTTTAATGGATAGGATAAAAGCAACCCTATAGGAAATACTCTGTCACTAAGACACTAGGTATTCATTTCATCCATTCTTCTTCCTGTCTTGAGGACTGCTGTGCAGCCTATATCTGCTGTAATAGTATGGGCAATAATGAATGTAACTCACCTGATGATCTCAGTCCTTTCAGATTTGTCGTCTGGAAAATGCTTTGCATTCTAAGATTTGTCTTTAGCATTTTAATTTCAAGCACGTGACAATGATCAACAATGCTTGGGTGATAGGAATAAGGTTAAGCTTACCTCTGCTTTTTTTAGCCTGCAAGATTTTATCTTCTTTAGTTTCCACTGTTCATAAGCACTTTTATCTTTAAGTTACTGATAAACAACCTTGACTTATCACAGCATTTCTTTATACTTCGCAGGGGAGGGTGTACCTGCATCTGACTATACCTGCATCATACTGACTTCTCACTTATATAAAATTCCGAGTATCCTTGCATAACATGGATGTTATGGGATTACAGGATAAAGAGTGGAAATCCCTTCATAATTAGGGTGAAAAAGTTTGAAAATCACCCAGTCAACCTGGAAATGATGCACCTGAAAAATCTAGTTACCTCTAGACACAAACACTAAAAAGGCAGCCTACAGGGGGTTGGGTTAACTGTTTAAGAGGAAGAGTCAAGGAATTAGCTTCACCTTTGTCACAAAGATTCTACTCGAGTTAAGAGGACTCTACAGGTGTTGGGAGAGAAAGATTAGTCACCAAACAGTATTTTAGTTTGAATTTATGTTTAATGATTCTAGACAGAGAACCCTGCTAAGCAACATGTTGTTAAGATGAGATTTTAACAGAATTGATAGGGTTGCTGTTTCATTTGTAAGAGTCCAAGTAATAAAAATTGAAATTTACATTGAGACTGTGGAAGAGATTGAAATACTTATGTTCTTAAAAGAAGAAGTGACAGTTTTTTGTCACAAAAAGATAGACTCTAGGGAATAACTTTCTTTTTGAGAGTCTTGTGTGTACTAAGGAGTCCAGTGCAGTCTGGGACAGACTGAGTCACAACTGTTTGCTAAGGAGAGAGATGTTTACTCTGTATGTAAATAGAGTACTTTAGCTTTGTTCAAATAGTAAGCAGATCATTAATGATAGATAAGGTGTAGCTATCAAGGACAGATCTAGAGTCATTTATAGTGTAAATTCAGTTGGCACTATTTTTCTATGCCAAATGAGGTAGTCTGCTGCCCTAGTGATCTGCTGTCCCAACGTTCAGTCTTGATTAATTTTCTTGCAGTTTTCAATTATCAGAATTGCAGGGTGAAAAATCATGAGTCAAAACTTCGTTTCCTTTATGTAAGTAGAATTTGACTCTATCTAAAAAGCTTCTGTTCAAGAAGATTACAGTAAAAAAATATAATTTGTTAATGAAGTATTTTTCCACTTAAACCCTGAGGAGGCAGAGGTGGTTGGAAAAACATGGGGCAACCTGAAAGCAAAGGTGAACACATTGTGGAATTAAAATCCTGGGATGCTGTGGAATCTCCCTTAACTGTTAATTGGTTTACAACTTCAAGACCCCTCGTTGATTCCAGAAATCAATAGTGAAATAAACTTTGTCTTAATTTCGGGCTGGATTTGCCTAAAAGATATCCCCCAAAAGTCCCTAAAATTAGTAGCTGTATTGCTTAGTATCTTCAAAGTTTGGTGGTTTTTCACTCCACAAATCCCAGTGCAAATACTTGCACTTGCCTGGTCAAGAATACAGGTAGTCTCTATTTTTTAAATAGATTTTTAAGGTATAGAGTAGACTCTATTCTTTATATTGCATCACCAAGAAATAATATTGATAGATTGCACATTTGTGACAATGTGACAATGTCATCCCAATTGATATTATTGCAACAAAATATAGAACATGGAAATCCTATAGAAATGTCAGCAATGGGAGCCTCTTGACTTTTTGGAAGTAGGATCAATTTGCAGAGCTAACAATCAGAAAGCAGGTAATCTTTTTAACTTTGAACTGAAGCACATTTGATACCAAAATCTCTAAGAAACAATAAACATCGAACAATCCTATCTTTTGAAGTCACTTTTCAGAGTAGTGGCATTTTAAGAGAACACTGTAGAACCTCCAACATTCAAATATACTTTAGAGTAAGCAAATACACAGGAAATGTCACCCAAATACTAAAGGCATAGAGCATCTCCAGACCATACAGACACTTGGTGTTCACATTATTTATTTTTGAATTGAAAGGATTTTTTGAAAGTGAACTATATTTTTTCCTTGTAAATACAAGGTTCCCACAGTCATAACAAACTTGCTTTATAGGTAAGAATTTGCAAGATGAACTTCCTCAACAAATGTTTGTCATATATCCTGCAAGGCTAAAAATCCTGTTTGGTGTTCATAGGTGAAATCCTTTCGGAAATGTGAGAAGTCAAATGCTATGATTCTAATTTTAAAACTCGACACTTAAATACACTTTTACTTGACTTTGCTCAAAGTTTTAGAGAAAGGCTCTGGCATAAGCTGCAATGTGTTAAATTTCCTATGTGTTGATTTCATTTTGCAGGAAAGTGTGAAAATTGGAATTAGCATTAGGAATTATTCAAAAGTTAGCAATGAAGAGACACAATTAAAGTGCTGATCATCAACTCCCACTGGCCTTAAGATGAAAATACGGAATTTTCTGCCACATGCTAACTATACAGCAAGCTAATCACTGTATTACGGGCACCTTATTATACCGTGGTGATCAAGAATATTTGTGTGGTAGTTACAAGACTTGCACTTTTGGGATGAGAAAAGACAAAGATTGTATAACTTAATTTATAGCATCTGAAAACACTGCAGTGGTGATACAATTTGTCTTTAGCAGAAACGTAACACACTGCTATGATATTCCTTAAATTCCACTGGTGTTCAAAATAGCCAAATAAGGTAAGTGTTTTGCTATCATTGACATAAATGTTTATATCTCATGGTGACAAATGTATAAGGAGTGCAGAGTGAGTGTGTAATTTTAGTTGCTATCCCCAAGCATGTCAGTACTTCTCTTATCTCTTGAAGGCCCCTAATGAATCATTCCTGCAGGCTGGGGGAACCCACGCTTAAGCTGTTTACTTTGCTCTAACTGCCCATTTCTAAGACATTCCTCACCAAAAGGGTCTGGCCCAAATCCCGCGTCTCTGTAAAGGAACCTTTTTTTCTGGTTTAGGCTGTATTCATTGGATATATATGAAAATGTATTGAATTGTCATTTAATCCACATGATATTGTGGGATAAATTTAAGAGAATGGCACTTCCCCTGCGTTGAGGCAAGCATTAATGTTTCCTGCATTCTCTTTATCAAAGAGCCATGAGCAGAGACTCCATGAATGCCTGCTGCTAATAGGGCATCAAGTGAATATTTGGTAGAAGGCTTTTAAAAGGAAAGGGCAGTTGTTTATTCAGCCAGTCAATTAGCCATATGCTATTTTTTCTTTTAACATTTCTGTTGCTGTAATTCACATTGTAGGCAAAAAAAAAATATAAAAAATCTCTCGTCAAAATTAAATCATAATCTCAGTTCTGAATACTGTCAGCAAATAAAGCATGCTGCTTCAGTTCCAATGTGTAACAGTGTGATAAGGATCATTAATCCAAATGGGTCAGTTCTTTAAAGCCATCAATTCTAACACATTCTATTACGAAAATGTGGTACCATCAATCTGGTCTGTTCTAGGGAAAAGGAGACAGGCAGCTTGTTTCATACATGCATCGCAAGTATCATGAGATTCATACCATCTATACATTTACTGCAGTCTAATCTTTTGACTTTTCCAAAACCATTATGTGTTGCTAGCCTACTTCATCCATCAGCAAATGTGTCTCCTTTGAAACTGCATTTCCCGTAGACTAGGAACAGAGCGGGGCAAAATTTTTCCACTCTAGCATTTCCAGTAAGAAATACAGTTTTGGCTACACCCAACTATTTAACAAAAACATGTTTATTTTCATAAAATGTATCATTTGAATTTTATTTTAAAAGCTTATATGGTATTTTTATTTAAAATACTTTTACTTCTGTTAAAAAAAAACCAAAACACCAGCTTTTGATTTTTTTTAAATAAAGTAATAGCACATTCTGAACACTTAAATAAAATGCAATTCACCCTGAAACAATTTTCAGAATTTTCTGTGGTCTCTAAATTGTCTTTTTTTTTGTAGTCTTTCTAATATGGAGACTGCCATTCCTGGCAGAACTGAGGAATTAATTTTGTTATGGGCATGAGCTGATAATGACAGTGGGGGAGAATAAAGTCTGAGGGGGTCTTCTGATAACCTCTTTTTCTCTTTTTTTAAGCATATGCTTCAGAAGGGAGATTTTGAAGCAGAACTATAGCTCTAAGTTGATTGTATGATTGTATGTAATTTCTAAAGGTTTTTTTTGAGTATTCAGATGCTAACAGGAAATGTTAATAATTAATGCATTTAGGACTACAGTTTCTTATGAAAAGAAATGAGCTAGCATTTTTAAGATGTCTCTTTCAACATTATACTAAACTACATTCATGTCTGTAGTGCACCAAAGGTACATGGGAAGCCTGTTTACTGTACATTTCTCAGCAGCAGTTTCACTGTGTTTTTACAGGAAAGAAATCTGACATATTTTAGAAGGACTTAATAGCAGTGCTAGTCAGGTGTTTGTAAACAACAGTTCTCTACAGCAGTCTTTCCTTGGGTTCTTCCATATTTTTTTTGTCCCAAAACTGTATAAATTCCTGCCTCTTCCACTAAGTTACTATTCAAAAACAGTTTATGGTTGAGTATTCAGCCAAATGGTTAAACACATCCCCCTCTCCTAAAACTCCCAATGAATTATCTGTAAAATTCCTCCAAAAAATTTCAGTGACAGAAAAAAGTGCTCATTGTAATGTCTTCTTTTTTGCCTAAAACACTTCATTATTCATACTGGTATATGGCCTGCATATAGACCTTGGCTTAGGCGTGCTCCTTCCACACTTGAGTCTCTAGTGAGCTGTTAAAATGGTCTTAGCACATTCACAAGGCTTTTCATTACAGTCTAGTCCAGTAATAGAAATGATCAATCTATATCATGATCAAATGACAGGACATGTAGAGCCTGCCTCTGTTTAACCAGTCAGTGTCACGTGCAGGGTTTTATCTGCTTGCTACATCTTGAATAAGTTTGTGTTGGGGCACGCTGCATTCTTCTGGGATGTTTTATAGAAGTTCTTTTCCAAAGCTGTGGATATAGGAACAGTTTGGGTTTTTTTTTTTTTTCCTCCCTTATGAAATGATGTTTTGTTTTTTTCCTGTTGGCGCTTTAGCACATAGAGACTAAATGCGTATACAATGCCAGAGATATTTACAAAGCTATCATTTGCCATATTAAGTTGATTGTCTCAGTCAGTTGTGCCTATACTCTGCTTGTTGGCATGCACTTAACTATTTGTACTGACATTTATGGTCTGCATTATATTAATGGCTTATTCTTACTTACTAAGATTATTACATGTAAGTAAGTGTGTCCTCCAAAGGCACTCCTTCTACAACTCTGTTCATTTTGCAGATTCCTGTACTTGCTGAAAAAGACATGACTAACGATTTGGAATTATATATAACCTGATAAGCTGTCAGTGACAGATATACATTACATGTGCTAGCAGTAGTCCAGATGTCAGTGTTATAGGATACCAGTCTCCCTTCAGCAGTCCTTAATTGAGATTCAGCTTTGTTTTCTAGATTTTATGAAAGTCTTCAAAATTACTGGAGCAGAGTTATTTGAGACTGGAGATTGGGTTTTTGATGTTGCACTTTGTCTTCTAGACCCCTTTTAATGATATAGGAGTTCTGTAAAATAACATAAGTGACTTCTAATTCTTCACCCTCTGGATAGGTGTATTTTGATGAAAGGGGTCCAGCTTCCCAGGACTATCATCATGATAGCATGTTTTTAATTTCTTAAAATTTACTCTGGGAAAGTATGAAGTCTGTGAAGAGAGAATTAAACCAAAACTCATTCAAAATTGGCTTACTTAATATTTTGACCTCTCTTTTTAGCTTTGTTTGTTCCTTTTCCTCCCTGTCCTTCTTATGTAAAAAATACCAAAGGTCCTTAAAGTTAGGGTAGGTTTTCTGCTGGTGAAGGCACAGGAGCTGGAGTTCAGGAAGGCTGGCTTTCCTACCCTGTTCTTCCAGAGGCACTGGGGACATTTGGGGAATAACAGTTAATTTGGTGTTTCCATCTCTGTATCCCAAACCCCAGACACTCTCTGAAGAATCATATTGAACATAAGCAGCCAATAAGTACTAGCTGACTTTCATATCCAGTGATGAAATTTATGATACAAATGGAAAATATTATCCCCTTTTACAAA
The DNA here is from genome assembly GCA_013400055.1 of Nycticryphes semicollaris. Classification (NCBI taxonomy): domain Eukaryota; kingdom Metazoa; phylum Chordata; class Aves; order Charadriiformes; family Rostratulidae; genus Nycticryphes; species Nycticryphes semicollaris. Next base: position 722,936 of record VXBJ01001163.1, on the reverse strand, counting down.
TCATGGCCAAACACAAAGTATCATTTGCTAACAAGAGGGCTTTGTCTAAGTTAAAAGAACTCAATAGTAATCTTATAATGTGATTTCTGTGTTACAATGCTGAACATGTGTAGCTGGTTCTACCATTTCCTATGAAGTGATTCTCTTTTCTGACAGTAAAAGTAACAAGACGCTTTACAGTCATGGAGAAAGTGAATTGGTTCTGATTTATGAGACTTCCTTGCCTTTTCACTGTAAATATCCATCACAATAATAAGATTCTAAGATAATACACCCATATACCCACTATTCACTACAATAGTAGTTTATTCTGTACTCAAAAAGAGTTTATGTAATTAATTTACATTTATTTGATTTTTCTGGTTCTATTTATTTATTTATTTATATTTCTTTTATCACGTGTTCCTCGTTTTCTTACATACTCAATGCAAGTTGAGTTGTGGTCATCTTTGAAAACTGGGGTGCTTTTGGGTAACTAAATGGGGTTTAAGTTAAAGTACAAAAGTTTGAAAATTATTTAGTTATCGTAATGGTATGTCGTAACTCTAAATGTGGAGAACCCAGCTTTGAATTGTATAAAAGCATAAATTCTTATGGCAGTAAAGCATCAAAGTGTGCTATATCTGCTATACGATTCATTAAAGAAGCAGAAATTGTAGGATTAAAGTTGACACCTGTTTTTTGCTGTCAAGGGAATACACGCAGACTTGAGTAGAAAGGTGACTGTTTATCCTCAGCATATGAAACCAACTGAGTATTGAGATTTGGTTTCCTCTGCTTTTCATAGAAACAAAACTTGCAAAGGAGTTTAGAGCTACCCTGGAGAGACCACAGCGACAGGCATCCTACAGGCAGCAGCTTTTCTTCCTCAGCTAACATTCCTCTGGAAAGACAAAGCTCACTTGATGTTTTAGATCACTAAAGCTAGTATTGAAAACCTTCCAGAGACAGTTTCTTCTTCCAGAAGACCATTGGTGCTTTTTTGTTTTGTGTTGGTGTTTGTGTGGGCTTTTTTTGCTTGTTTTAAACAGTGTAATGCAAACCTGATTATGCCAAAAATAAGGTTACAAACTGCCTGTGCAGTACTGATGTAGTGTAAAAAAAAACCCAAGCTATGTAGTGTAAAAAAACCCAAGCAAATCCTGACATTATTCAACTGCAGAGTTGATTCAAAAAGATTCAAAGTAGCTTCTTACATGCTTTGGTGAAGTATTTGAGACACAGGCAAGTCAGCAATGGAAGGGCAGTAAGTTCTCCAGGGCAGCAGAAACTGCAAAGATGCCATGCTCAAACAAGCCAGCAACAAAAGTTGCATGTTTTGCATCTTTGTAGAGCCCTTTCATAGTGTTTAGCAAAGGCACTGAAAGAAGGTTAGTTAAAATTTAGTGATGTTTTGTTTCTAATGTGCTTTTGTATCTTGTACTAGGAACTTCTTTATACTGCTCTCTGTGGGGTACATATGTGAGGAGATAAAATTCTATCATTTTTCACTTTCTAAAGCATGCCTAGAATAAATAAATAACTACACTTTCTTTGATTTGGTATTTTTTTTACAGTCAAAGTTGATGACAACAGAAGTCTAAACTAAATATTTGTTCACGGATTCATCTTGAAAGATTTCATGAATTTATCCCAGATATTCATCCTTGGTGTATTTGGTAGAATTTTACTGGAAAAGCATGAATTCTGCCAAGTTGGAGAGTAAAAAAAACCCCAATTTGCCTTTCTTACACTCTGCCTGTCATCATGGTATCTGATTAGTTTTGCAGGCTAAAGGGAGGGAATAAACTTAGTCTTTGTCACCTTTGCCTTGAGGGACATCAGAAGTGATGCATTTTGAAATGCAACTGTTGCTCTTGAAATGGAGAGTTGATGGTCTGTAATTTGAGAAGTACAGTATAGAAATGAGAGTAAAAAAGCAAGTATATTGTACTCTTCATAGATCTTGTAACTTTCCCATTGAACAATAAAGAGGAGCACTGGGACTAGATATGGAAAAAAAAAGAAAAAAGAAAAAAAATGCTCAAGGGGATAGACCTACCTCACTGTGATTCATTGATTTAGACACAGCTATATATGTCAGGTAACGATGAAATGTTGAGACAGCTGAGATTGTTCACTTAGTGAAGTCAATCCCTTAGTAAGTGTTAGTGGTATTGAAATGAAGTGTTAAAGAATTAGTTAGCTGACTGTGAAAAAAAATGAATAGGTCTTTCAAATTACCTAATGGAAAGCTAAAGGCATTAGCTCCCAACCAGGGAGTATTAAAGGCCTTGTGCTGCATTCATTGACACGAATGGAATGACTATGAATCAAGCTCTACTACAGGAGAGAAACAGCTTTCTGGTAAATACGTTTGGAAAGAATCCACTGTCGTGCATTTCAGGCTTCCCTAAAGCATAAAGTGTTCGTGTATGCTTAGACTGCAAGATGCATTGCTACTTTTATTAATCACTACATTATAATAATGAAAGATCATCAGTGGTGTGTGTAGAATTTTAACAGATTTAACAATTTTAACAAATGATTTGGGTGCTCTTAGAAAGCTTAGAGCTTAAATGAATATTACATTTCTCCAACACATTGTAGCAATTAGACTTCTGATATGTTCATACTTCTGAAGGATTTACTTACTAGAAAGTAGGGGATCACTACTTAGAGTTCTTAACTTAGGGAGATTTACATCACAGAAAATCTTTTTCTCTTCCTCTTTTGGTGAAAGAGGTTGTCATCTGGGGGCTGAAAGGCAAGTGTTGCTCTTGAGTCACAGAACAGGTAGATTAGAGCCTTTATTAATGAATGGTTTCAGTGAGTTCAATTGATAAAATTAGGAACTTGGCTCTGCCAACTGAAAACTCAGGGAGAATAAAATATTGTCTGGAGTCATGGAAACTAATAAATCCTCCCATGATAATATTTAACAGGTTGGCAGAGGGGATAAAATTACCTTTCATAAAAATGCTGTGCAGATGTTAAAGCTATGGGAATTCAGACTGGATCAAAATTCTCTAAAAACATAAAATCATGGAAATCATAGTGGAGATTGATTAAGTTCATGTGGAAATTGCTTCTGCCTTAAGATTCTCTAAGGAGTAGTTCAGATATTTTGGTTAGTTGATAAATCATCTAGTGATTTTCAACATGTGCCATGTTTTGACAATTTGACTTAAAAAGACACATTTTAAGAGTTAGATCATTATAATGTACATCGGCTGATTTTGTACTATGTATTTCTAGGTATTATGTATCATGCATTCAGCAACTGGGTTGATGGATTTTGTTGGATTTGCTCTAAAATTTCTTGGATTGTACCCTTTTAAGTAATTAGACACCTATTTTGAACCCTGCATTGGTATCAGGTCCCCTTGCATGGAAGTGCTTTTGAGCCAGAGGCCTTGGTCTTTACCAGTAGTCGCCTAGGAGGTGGCATGCAGCTTCTTCCTAGTTTCTGTAACAAGAGGCTAAGGGACATGGACAAAAGCTTTGGCTTCTCCCAAGGACACTTGTGCCACCAAACAATAAATCCTTGACAAACTTCAGTCCTAAATTATGCCATTTTTATGCATAGTCAACTCTACTGTACTTGCATGTGTAAAATTCTTATTTGAACATAAATAAGATCCCTAGATTATTAGCAGATTTAGAGACTTTGACACTCTATGTGAAAGTGGTGCAGAGGAAAATGGTTTAAGGAAATAAGGGACTTTACAGGGAAGATTGTATCAGAGGGGGCATCGCTGGTACTGTGATAGGTGCCCTAAAATTTTATCAGCTACTTCCTCAGCGGCACCTTCACACCTTATACTCACTCAATTTTGTGTTGAGTTGCAAAAATATGGCAATAGCTGAGGGAATTCAGTGTCTGAATTTACAAGACAAATTAGGTACAACTGTAGACCAAATCCATGTTCTTTTGATTCTGTACTCTTATTTGTCTCTTTCTTCAATACATCTCTAAACATACTTCCAATAGAATGTTGTTCCTGTTTAAAAGACCAAATATATATTGACATTTGATTTGGGAGGGAGTCAGTTTGGAATATAAACAATTTGGAACTGTTAAGAGGCTTGGAGGCATTTTCATTACATTTCTTTAAAATTTGGGCCACAAAGGTCAGCAGAGAAAAATAGCAGTTCGAAAACAGAAGAGAAAAAGTTTATTTCAAGGAAAGTGAAAGAAAATGAATAATTTTCTCTACGATACAGATTTGCAGAGAGCCTTATTAAAAAATGATCTTTTTTTTAAGAAAAAAACCCATTGCCTATTCTACCAAAATGTTTTATATTATTATCATGAAATACTTTTACACAACAAAGTTTTCATGATTTATGCTGTTTACTTTTTGCATATCTCAGCTCAACAATGAAAGGTTTCTATGCAGTTGCTCTCGGGCTTAAAGTCAGCTCTTATTTAGTATCAACAGTCTATCAACTAATAAATGCTACAATGTTTGATTTACAGACCCTCTAGGAGAAAGATTTTGTTTGTTAAAAAGGACCTTTTCTACTGGCGTTAAAAGAATCACAGAAATATTTGCTGTTTGTTTTAGGTTTATACATCTGGCCTCAGTTTCCTATCAAATATTTGCGCTTTTGAGATAAAAATTGCTGGTTTCTGTCAGCAGTGCACATATCAACAAAGGAAAACAAGAACAGTAGTGGGAGTGGAAGACTTTGATCTTTCACATTTTTCTTTCCAACTGCTGATGGTGATTTTTGACCCCCATGTGTTAAGAAGGTCAAGGAATCCACTGCTAAGTTCATTCCAGGTGTCCTCAGATTGACAACAGATTTGTTTTATGGGGCACTGAAAATGGAGAGACAAAAGGCATTTGGTCTGAGGTGGCCCAGGAGGAGGAGAGTGAGGAAAAAATGCTTGTGTGGGCAGCATACTTGAAACAGCAGTGAAACCCCATAGGAATCTAGTAATAGCAGCAGTGATGGCCAGTGGCAGAGTCCTTGTCAACTAGGAAATCAGTTTCATGAATAGATATTAATTAATAAATACCAAATATTCCTGATATCGCAGTTTCATTACAAATTAAGCCAGTTATAAGAAAAGAAGAAAAAAAATTACAGTAATGCATGTTCTGCATCAGGAATTACCCAGAGGCTGGAGACATATCACACGTTCGTTTTTCATTAGTCTGAAAAAGCATTCTTCATGTAAACACCTTTTCCGTTGCTGCCGGACCTGAATGATTCCTACAATGTATTATTTTTAACACATTAAATTAGTCATATCAATAAAATGAGGTGACAGTATTTCAGCAATAATAACTACTTCAAATCTTACATTATAGAGAGTCTTTTTCCTCTATAAAAAGGTGATTACACACAATGTTGACAGTACACCAGATGTAAACCTTTTAGGTTTTGCTGTTGAAGGTGCAGTTGTTGTTGCAAGACATTTTAGACTTGTTTGAATTAATGATTCTTTTGTCAGTTTCTAAAATACCTAGTACCTGTAGACCTATTAGAGGACTATAAGGAGACCTTGCTCCTGTATACTTTGAGCCCATGTAATGTTGCTACAGTGTGTGAAACCACTGAAACTAAGCTCAAGAGTACTGATTTCACAGTTCTCTATTGTAATTTTATACTCCTTCTTTATATAATATAGGAATATCACTGGCATAAATATTTTAATAAGTTCTTTATGAAAACCAGCACATGATAACCATGAGGGTTATCGACAAGCAGGTATTATTTATACATATCCCAGTACTTTTGAAGCTTTGTTGTGGTAGGTGCTTTTCCCAGCGCAGCAGGTTGCCTTAAATATGTGCAACAGTAAGTACATGGGTAATTCTGTTGAAGTGTGTGCACTTTAGCAGGACTGAAGTCAAAGTGAAAAACATGCCTTGCTGGAGAATACCCAAAGGCAAGGCAGACAAAAAATAAGAGAAAAAAATGTTATTATACTCATTTTAGTCATAGCAAGTAGATACACAGAGGTTAAACTACTTGCCTCAGGCCATAATGAAAGACTGTGAAATAGTCAGGAACTCAACCCGATTTCTTTTATCAATCCAGTCTTAAGCATGAAATATCCTTCCTTTCTGAGCAAAATTGTCTTATGTAATTTTTGACAATGTCAGAGTAGGATATTTCCCTGCTGTAAAGACTCATGAGTTACATTCTGTTCTGGTGGAATTTTTTAGAAAATTACTACTACTCAGAAAATGTGGAAAAGTTGATGGTTTAGTGTGTAACTAAAATAATTGGGCAAGCGCAATTACTAAGAACTAATGACTCAAAGCTGTCAAGAAACTGTAGGTGTGTAGAAGTTTGTGTGTATGTCTGCATAGGAGAGGGAGGCAGCTTTCCAGTTGTACTTTGTATGGTTTTCCTTATTTCTTTAGGATTATTTATTTGAAGTGCTTAAATGTAAATCTTGCTTGTGTAATGTGATTGTATAATAATGCAAATCGTACTGCTCACTGTGTTTATTTACCTAATTTTTGTTGATAAGACTTAAATTTACCTAGGGCAAAATGTGCTATACTCAGAAATGGGACAAGCAGGAAGAGAAAGAGGATTTTTTCTACCTGTAGGTAAAAGTGCTATATCAATCTGTATCCATTTTGGAGCGTGGTGTACCAAGCTCTCTTTTCCCTCTTGTTCCCTGGGAAATGCTTGGTTTCAGTCTGTGTCGTAGTTCTTGTTTGCTCTGCAGTGGTGTTTTCAAGGATAAGATAGCTTTCTCCTGCTCAGCTGTCTACTCATAAAGCTGGTTGGGTGATTCTTCTCTTTCTAGAGGAACCAGAGAAATTCTCCTTCTTCTGGTGTGCCACACAGTTAATTACATCTCCTTCAAATTCTGCTTGTGTACTTAGTGTTTTGTTAGCACTGTACAGTGAAAGATAATGGAAGATAGTGAAGTGTCCTGGAAAGTAACATTAACTTGTCATTAAAGTCTTTAGAAGTTTGAATTCCTTAAATATACTTACTCTGTCTTCTTAGTAAGGTCCAAAATTGTTTCTCTTTTTTAATGTCTGTGCTCAGTGCTCTGTTTTGGCATATATGCTCTCTGTCTGCCCGATTTTGAAAACTGAAGATCAGATCAGCTTCATTAAAAGATACTCATCAACCTAGCTATATAAAATGAAGGACTTTGTCACTAACTAGCCCACTCTAATGACAACTAAAATTAAGTCTCTCATTGAAAAATCTGGCTCAGAAAGTAAAGAAAAAATCTCCATCTGTACTTAACCTTGACATTTGGTCAATAGACACATTCCATGGATTTTCCTTTAAAGAAAACAAATCCGGCATGTTAGACAAACCTTCTCCTTCAATATAAGTAAGTGAATGGCCTTTGAAGTCAATGACACGGTATGTAGTTTCTGCTCAGCTATTAAAAACTTTTGCCCAGTATTCTCAGTCATGTGAGCAAAGGCATTTTGCCTCATTACAAATCTCTGAAATAAGTTTTATTGCCCAGCTGGCTCAAGCTGCAATATTTAATTGTGCCTTTTGTCTTGAAATAAACATAAACTAGTTATAGTTGTGAGACTTAACAGTGCCTATTGAATGTATTAATGAAGTGGTCTTTGGCAGTGTCCCCAGGCTTTTGACAGTCAAAGGTTGTTTAGATAAAGAGAGCATTGGTGAGAAAAAATCAATATGAATTTAATATGGAATTATGAATTAAGCCTGTTAAACTTGCCTGTCATGTTAACTTTCCACTTTTAAAGTGCTTCAGATCGTTTCTCTTTTTCTCCATTAAAAACCAATAGTCTATCTTAATAGCTTTATCACACTGCACTCATGGTTTGTGTTCTTTTTTTAACTTTTCATTGTCTTCCAGATATTAGCACTGATAAAGCTTTCGGGGCACAGGAGACCCTAAAGTACATCACCGTCTCTCTTGGAAAACAAAGTACTTGAGAGAAATATTGAGATCAATTTTAACTGCTTGTAAATAATGGAACATGGAGCTTTGATCTTTCCCCCCTCCCCTTAATTTCTTGTCCCCAAATGGTGTTTGTTTAGAGTACGGTTTCCTGCATGATACCCACACTAAATAGGAAGTTTTTTGACTCCTACTGAGAAAATAAATCCAAACAACTTGCTGTCTTAGCTGAGGTTTGCATTCAGATCATGTTTCAAATGACTTCCAGAAATATTTATTTGGTTAAAATTGAAGCTTTGGCTCTAGGAACTGGGGTCATCTTATGCCTATTGTGTCTTTGCCTTAACCTGAAATGGAAATATGCCAGTTGACTTTAATGGAAGTGACTTTAATTAGATCAGACCATCTAAATGTGCAGATGCATTCAGAAAGGAGAACGTTTTCCTGTAATTGCTCTATACTCGGCAGTTATAAATATGTTCATAAAGTAGCTTAGACTGATGGGAGCTGATGAGACTCTGAGTGATGTAATTATATACTTTTGCCATCTAATACAACAAAAAAAATGTTTATCTGGATTTTTTCTTGTCTATATTAATATGCTGTAGAAATAAATAAAGATCTCTGCAGCAGGGGAAAGCATAATCATCCTGATTGTTTATTCCGAAAACCTTATTCACTTAAAGGGCAGGCAGTCTTGTCTTGAGTAGCAGCTCTGAACAGATGCTTTTGTTGTAATAGTCAGAGAGGAGTTTGGACTGTAAAAATAGTGGTTTTAATAGCAATGCAGCAATTTTGGCATAACAAACTTCATAGTGCTTTCCATGCCTGCGTATTCTTGGACAGCTCATGATGCAATCATTAAAGGTACTATTTTACAATGATCTAGGTGATATCTGGACATAATAACACTTCTGAGCTTTATGTGCAACCATATGCCCCTGCCCCCATTTTAGAATCACTAGTGCAGCCTTTGCGACTGGTCCTATCAAGCATAACACATACAGATATTAATCATTCTTTTGCCTGTCTCCCTCTGGGGTTACTCCGCTACATCTTGGCCTGCTTACTCCCTAATTGTGTCTTGAGGTCCCAGATTTTTCTTGCATTTCTCAGTTTTAGTCCTTAGATTGTTACTGCTCTGCAGACAGACTCAGCCTGCATTGTCTTTGGTGGCTTTTTGCCAGACATCTACTATTATTGTTTAGATAATGTTCAGGTAACCTGTACTAAACCCTGTATTGCCAGAGCTTGGTCTAAAAGCAATTTTACAAACTCACCCAAGATCTCTGGCAAGCTAAATGGAAAAGAAACTTCAGTAAACCATCACCTTCTCTAAATAATTATAACTGTCTTGTGAAATTCAATGACTAATTTGGCAGCAGATAGAAATAATGCAAAACCAGAAAAGCTCCCGAAATGACAGTCAGGTTTGCATAGTGCAGCGATCAGAATAAACCTACTAACCTGGAAGTTTTGAGTAACTCCATCCACGAGACTACTCCTTAATATATGTTGGGCAAGATGGGTAAAAGATGGGAAAAGGATGGCTTAAAGAAACATTTTCCCCCTAAACTTTGTGTGTGAGCCAAAAGACTTTTTACATTCTGGCTGCTGAGAAGTGTCTTTCCTTTCTTATAGTCCGTAGGGAAAAAGAGCTGTGTTCCTCATGACAGATTATAAACAGTCTTTGAGAAAGAAGTTTGCCCAGGCAGCCCTGTTGATGTGCCCACAGGGATAGGGAGCAGTCCCTGCTTGACAGAGAGGATGGCTAGAAGCATCATTGCAATCTTCTATTATCACAGGCTACTGCTTTCCCAAAGAAGGATGAAAATAAACTTCCCTGCATCCCAGCACCTATGGATCACGTCAGATGATAGAAATGGTTTATTCATGGATTACTTATTGACCAGTTGCCAAATTGTTACTGATGCACTTGCTTTTCGCATGCTAACTTAATTTATAGTGAACAACCGTAACATAAGGAGGCTTTCATGAAGCCAAACTAAAAACCAACCAGTTTGCAAATATATAAATTGTACCTCAGGTAAACTGCACAGAGCTGGTCACAAGGAGGCAAGCAGCTTATAGAGCAACAGAAGTTTTTAGGAGATAGGGATAAACTTCCTCTTGTGTAATTCACACCTGTACACAACCTGCCTTTGATGGAGTGTACTGGGATTTGGCGCATAATAGTGTCCTCATGCCCGTTGTTCGTGCCTGAGCTTTGAATGGGCGCCTTCCACAACGTCTCTCCCACTAATTCGACTCGGTGCTGTCTGGGATAGTGCTTGCTCACCACTGCCAGACAGGGATTCTCTGAAGATTATTAAGCCCCGGAGGAGCATTAGCTGAAAACAAAAATAATAAACAGAGGTGATGTTGAAACTAGACCACTTCCCCCTGCATTAAAAGGAAAATGAAGAGACTTTTCACTGTAATCTGTTCAAGCCTCCTCCTTATCCCTTGGCTTTTATCTCATGAAAGAGACAAGCCCCAAATATTCAGATCTGGCTTCCTGAAGCTCAGTTCCTCAATTCATGTGTGACTAAAAGTGATCTGACTTTCAGTATGGTATTGAGCACTGGTAGCTCTGACTAGCTTCACTGGGAGCCCTTTGTATGCATCATTTGGGATACCTGTGCCCTCGGAGATTCTGGCATTGCATCAGCGCATTTTTTCTTCCAAATGGAAGGCACAGTGAAATAATATTTACAAGCATGGCCAGGAGGTGTCCCCATCTGTGGCACAGTGGTCTCAGCCTGTGATTTCAAGGGTTCTTACTGAGCCCCGCATAACTCTGTTGTTCATGTTACTATGTTGATATCTGTGGTTCACTTTTAATTTGCAGATATTATTCTTTCCATTTGCTTTCCATCTCTAGTTTCTGAATGTGGGAAATTAAACAGACTTTCAAACACAGTTTGATTGTTTGGCATTAACTTGAATATACAAGTTAAGAGAAAATTATTAAATTAACAATAACTAATATTTATTGTCACAGCTGGGAGAAATTTTAAGTATTTTAGAGGGACTCTTTAGTAGCATGGTGTTATCTGTTCTTCTGTATTTAACAGAAGATTTACCAGTATGACTTTAAATTATTGTAATGTTAGTGATACAAGATTACTACATAGGGAAGTCTATTTCATGTGCAGAAGGCTATGAAAAATGTACTGCTGTATTTAAGAGATGAATAAAAGGCTACAAGCAGAGAGAAAAGAGGATATTTAATGTCACAGCTAAACAGCCATCAAAAGACAATAGGTACATGGACTCTCCTGTGTGCCAGAAGGGAGAAAATACATACACTTTGAAAAGTGTCATCCTGAGCTCTCAGAATTAGGCCTTGCTTCAAATGCCTGTTAGATATGATTCTGAACAACAGGGACATTGAGTTTAACTTATTTTGTCAGGAGAAGGTTAGGAGTGAGAATTCCCAGAGCCTGTGTATTCTCCTATTTGCTGTTACAATGACAGAAGATTTTGAGGATTGAGATGCATTATCCATTATTATTTTCCCTGTGTGGAGGTCTCAGACTTAAAATCAGGATACTGCTAGTGAATGAATTTTATGAGATTTTAGGGGAGGACAAGGGGCAATTTTGGATAAGAGATGGAGCAAACATTAAGTGTGTTACAAGAATTGATGAATGAAATCTCTGCATTGAATAGGTTTGCAGTCAAGGGCTGTAGCTCCATGAGCTGCTCTGGTTTTGTGAATCCTGATTAGGCTGCACTGAGGTCCATGGAGAGACCAACCTGATTGGACTCTTGACAAAATTACAGAAGAGGGAGAGTGTGTCTTACCCCTCCTCTTTCCTTACAGGGAGTTAGATTTTTATTGCTGTACATTTTGGAAAAGGTATGTTTTCAGACAGGCTGGTGTGATAGTTCTGTACTGTATAGGCTGAGTTGTTAGAAACAGTGTGTTAAATTTTTGGAGAATCCAGAGCACTGGCTGACATGAAAGGATCAATATTAGATGGTTGGATGATGAGGTTTTGACTATTGTTTTTATATCAACACTTTCCCTAAAGCAAAGGAGGGAAAATCTTTCTTCCTCGCCAAGGCCTGAATAAGCCACCAGACACTTGTGGCAGATTGCATATTGATCCGTGCTTTAATGTTATCCATTGTTGATTCTCTGAGGTGAGGGAAGGCTTGTCTGCATATTTCCATCTCTTCCTGTTCTGCTACAGTGCAAACCCCTCTCAGCATGTCAGCACAGCACCAGCGTTTCTTTTCTACTTCACAGCAAAACATATGGCTTTAAGTAGTGAGGTGGAAGTTGCAAGGCAGGGAACCTGGGACAGGGGGATTGTATATTACAGCCACCATGGGCCAAATTCTGGCTCTCGCACAAGCTACCGTGGGAAGGGTGCAAGGGGGCACATGTCAGGGGCTGCACCCAACTCCTGGTGACACTTGGTGATTTCAGAACCATTCACATTGCTGTGGGCCTTAGGAAATAGAGGCACAGACTTGCTCTTCCAACATTACAGACAATTATATACAAAATGAATCTACAATAGTAAGCAACGAGTGGCAGTCACTATTACTGTACTTCAGGTTCTGGTTGAGTAATCAGGTAAATATGGAAAAGACTGGTAGTAGCTTCATCAAGACTGTAGGAAATCACAGCAGACTGACAACTGAGGCAGAAAGTGTGGAGACTAAATAGCAAATACCTTGAATAAAAATGAGCTACTGCTGCTGAGTAGGAAGATGGTGCCCACTCCACTGGAAATCTCATGTAAGACATAAAACTATGAAAATTAACTTTGGAAAATGTGAGACACATAGAAATAGCCAGAATATGTGACTGCTTAAAAATTTCCATGTCATCTTCCTAACCAGAAGAAGAGTTAGATCAGGAATGAACTGAGTGTTCATTTGAAAGCTAGCAATGCTGTAAATAGTTTTGGGAGGATTTAAATCTAAAATTATATTGTCCCTACAGTTTCAATAGTTTATTTAAGATGGAGAAGCAAATAAATGAAAGAGAAAAGAATATGAAATATTAGTGTGATCAGTGATGTTTAAGTTTAGAACTGCACTTAAGTTGGAGAATGGATGTATTAAATTAAGTTAAAGTTTTGAAAGGAATGGGGCAAGAAAGGCAATTTCTGATCACTAGGAGGCAGCCTAAAGAATGAAAAAACAAACCAATAACAATAGAAAAAATCACTTTTACTTTTTTCTTAGTAGAAGTTTGTGTTAAAGAACTTCTGAAAGGGGGAAAAAAAATAAATGCAGAAATCCCTCAGACCGACAGCTGCTGTGAAGATCAATGATTCCCTCTTCTACAAGTAAATGTTTTCTAGTAACTTCTGTCATGAAAGCTGTGGCATGGCTAAACACAAGACTTCCAGACATCAAAAAATACAGAATGAACACCATGACATTGAAACCAGAACTGGAATTAGAAAGTCTTTCTGTCTAACAGTATGGTAGGAATCTAAAAAGTGTTTCCATATATATATATATTTTTCACTTAAGATAAAAATATCCTAAAGGTTGAAAGGCAAGTTAAAATATTTGGAATAATTTATTGATGTTTATCTAGTTGTTACCTACTTGACTAAATACCCCATAAATGTAGGTGTAAACAATAAAGTCTGGAAGCTCCTCTGTTTTTTCAATAAGTAAAACCTTAATGAAATAAAGCTTAGAAGTTTGACAAGATACCAAGAAATTTGTGGGACTTGTGTGGTGAACAAAATATATTATGTAAACTGTTGTATAGTAAAAGGACTTTGCATCTAAATCCTTTTCTCTGAGTCAAAATAGGTACTGAAAAAGAGATTCTAAGTTTTTACAAAAAATTAAAGTAATAATAATAAAAAAACCCCACTATCTAAGCTTTAATTTAAATAGGGCTGTGACTGAAATTATGATGATGGTTAGAAAAATAAATCTGACTGATTTCTCAACTTCTTCCAGGATGCCATGTCCTTTTAATAAGGGGAAAATTTGACAGGGAGAAAAAAGGGTTTATAATACTGAGCTGGTTTCAGCTAAAGCTATGAAGAAACTACCAACACCTCATTATTAACTATCATTAGTCGCATAACTTTTGAAAAAATGCAGCTATGTGTAAGTAGGTAGCTAATTATGTGAGAATCCATAAACTGCAGTTTATAGATCTGTGTGTGTAATGTATTTTTCAGTTTAGCAGCCAAACCAAAAAAAAGCTAAAAACCCCAAACAAAACAGAAATAGATTATTGAGGTGAACTTTTCCACTGATATTTCAGTAACACCTCAGCATGATGTGAGAGGCATAGACTTATTCTCTCTTTCCCTTCCCCTGGGAGCAGAAGAGGGAATTGAATTTCCTTTGTCCTAGAGAAGGAGGCTAAGCCTGGATAATGGATGAGAAGGGATGTTATGGAGCTCTGGATTTCCCAAAGAAAATTGTGCCAAATCCATCATCTGCAATGCAACTGCAATTTCATTTTTAGTTAAATAATTTTGGGGTGCAGTTACCATCTCCAGGTAAGCAAGACCCATCCTTCCTTATAAAGGATAACGGTAAGGATAAGGATAAGGATAAGGATAAAACTAACCCCAATTCTAGCATTTTCTACAACTCCGAGCTATTTTTAGGCATATGGTAGCCAGTTGCTGTCCTGATTACCCTGACAGGTCAGGATTTGTAATGTTGTGTACAGTGTCAGTTTGTCATATATTATTTTAAAAAGAAATGTGGGAGGAGTGGGATAGAAAGGGGGAACAGCACCTATTTTTAAGAGCTGTTCTCTATCGTGTTATTGCCAGGCTAAATGTTCCTAGAGTTGACATCATCCTGAGCTCTCATACCGTTTGATTTCACATTGTTCATTTTTCATGCTCTCCAATACAATTGTGGAAATATGTTGATCATCCTACTGAAACACCTGCACCAGTCAGCAAGAGAAAACTTCTGAATTGATATCTCTGCCATCTCAGGAATATGGTTCATGCAACCATGTATATTTGCAAGGAGCAGATTGTACCTCACGGACAGCATTCCTAAACAGCATTGGTTCCTCAGAGATGGAACACAAGGATGTATGGCTGAGAAAGCTGGTATATTCCAGGTAGCAGATAGGTGTTAGGGAGCTCTTCCCCTCTACTTTTCATACATACAGAATCAGCAAAGAATGGCCAATCACAGAAGTGAAGGTAAGGAAAAGGTAATGCAGGAGTCCTCTATTCGATCTCATCCTCCTGCTCTCATGCAAGAATCTCTTGGGAGATGGTTGTCATACTGCTTCTTAAAAAGCTGCCAGTAGCAGGGGTTTCAGGGCTTTCATAGATAAGCTCTTCCAGTGCTTAAATGCCCAATACTTGACTATTGAGAATGATTTCCTGATATATTACAGCCCCACTGCTGTCACTGAGTATTCATAATTCCTCAGGGAAGCAGGGAGAAAGTCAGTCATTATATTCTTCAATACAGTGTTTTATGTAATTGAAGAATTTACAGTCTGATTTTTACTCTCTAAATGAAGAAATTAACTTTTTTCAACCTTTCTCCAAAGCTTACTATTTCCAAACCTCTTAGCATTTTTGTTGTTCTACTAATTTCTCTAGCTCTTTCCTAATGAAGCACTTCAGCCTTGACATCATCAGAGGAGAGCAGAATTACTGCTTGTACTCAGAGGTGACCTCCCAGAAAATTTTCCTTTCTTGCAGCACCTGCATATTATTAATTTGACTTATTTTGGTGCTGTGTTGTAACTTCCAAACCTCTCTTCAGTGCTGCTGCCAGCACAGTTATTCCCCAGTTTATATTTCTACATTTGCTATTTTTCCTTTCTAAATGAAGTACTTGTTCAATGCTGTTATATACAAACATCTAGACTGACTAGAATTATGTCTTGCTCATGCAAGCTTCCCATAAAACATAACCTGATCCTTAGGTTTAAAGATCATTAATGTTTATTTACCAATACCTTGCTATTTTATTTATTAAATTTGTCACTATGCTCTGCTTTGCATACGCTTATGCTTGCTCATGCATACTTTATGAATATAGAAATTAGTATCTCATTAACTTGGTAATTAGGCCAATGATAAACAGCTGTTTGTTTACCGTGCAGGGCAAGTTTTCTCCTGAAGTTCCTTGTCTTTCATGCACAGTTGTTTGGAATCTCTATCGTGATAAAAAAAATATAGTGATCTGTAATATCTACTCTTAATTTTTATTGCCAGCTCAGTGAACTTTTTAAAGACAGATAGAAATAAAAGAGAGTTGCAGTGTGCATTAGGTATCCAAGAAGCCATATTATGAAGTGTATTAGCAAGATTCTACTTAGATGTTCCTGCCATAGAGCAGGATCCCAGAGTGCTACATGCACAAAGAACATCCAAAAGGCAGCAAGGGGATACAGATAGAAGGATACAAAGCAATGATAGAACTATATTATTTACAATGAGGGTTTATGCTTTAAAAGTAAAGCTTGGTATTACTTGTCCTTTCTGCAACTTGAGTTAGAATGAATTTAATAGCATTTAGAAATGTGTAATAATTGAAGTTTTCAGAGCTTCTTCTTGCCCTTGGATTTCAAGCCACTTTTGGCTTCCTCAGTCACACACATTTCTGGGCTGGGGCGAGGGGATATTGCCTGTGGATTAGTGATGAATCAATCCCTGCCAGAGAGGAATTATTCAGAAGAATTGATGCTATGCCTTTGAATGAGACATGCTAAAAGGTATTTTTTATAGATCAAAATAATGTTTTTACCCTAGTGTTACAAAACCTGTAGAAACGAAGGCAGCAGATCTGTGCTGATATCCACAGCGCTCTGAAAAATCCTCCAACTGGTGAAACTATTCCTATGGATCTGGCTTCATGGATCAGAGTAGGGCACTGGGACCTGCAAAAGAAAAAAAACAACTTACCCTTACTCTCATCTCTCTGGTATAGCATGTGTTGGTTGAATTAACCATATCTTCATTCTGTAGTATTTGGTGATTATCAAATTAGGAGGGAAGCCTTGCATGTAAGTGCATTCCTGTGCAAAAAAAAAAGGGGGTTACAGAGAGATCCTTTCCTTTCCTTCCTCCCAGGAGGGTTCCAGACAGGACAGCATGAAAATGTAGGAAAACTTTGCAGGAAAGACTATGTAAATTAAATTACCGTCTCACATTGGGCAATACAGGGAAAAGATCAACCTGTTCCCAGAAAAACCCCTTCCTTCAGTTTCCTTATCCAGCAATAATCTATTTAGCCAGTTGTGTCTTCAGATGGTTAACAGCAAAAAACCCGAAATCTCACTTAGGTTGAGAGGAATTTTATCATATGTTATTTGTTATGCTTTTTCATTATGAAAGATGGCAAGTGTTAGACAGGAAGTAAGCTTTATCCATAAGATTATTATTTGCTAAAAAGTTTATCAGAATCAGGTAATTGGGTGTCTCTCTCATTAGTTAAATTGCCAAAACGTAATTGGTATTCTATGTTTTGTGCTGTCTTAGCAGTGATATTTTTTTTCATTGATTTCTCTGGCCTTTTAGTTTATTTTTAGAAATAGAAAATGTGTCATTCTGGCTGCTTTTTTCATTCCTGAGAAAACAGAGTGTCCCACAGTGGGAGAGTTTTCAGGTATTCATCAGCTATTCTTGAAAAAACATATGATCACACCATGGCTGCTCTGAATCTCAGTAGATGAAAGTGGGGAAATAAATTGCAGAATGCTTTAGGATGTGAGGAGTTGAGAAGAATACATATATTTGAGTCCATTTTTTATAAATGGTAGTTGTCTTTTCTGAAAAACTTTTATCGATAGCACAGGAGAAATCTTTGCTGAGTGATATAGGATATTTTTATTCAAAATAAAAATTGACTGAAAACTGTAGTTTTTCTAAATCTTAAAATGCTGCTGAGTATTCTCAAATATAAACAGAATAGAAAACATTTTCAGTATAGCTATTTTTTATTTAAATCTTGGAACAAGCCAAATACTTAGTAAGGTGGACTGTAATTGCAAGACTGCACATTTCTAAAGTGTTTGTGCTCTGGCACTATTGGCTACTGTGTATTTGACTTTTTCTTTGAAATCAGTGGATGTCTTAGGCATTATATGCTCTCTCCTGTCCTTCATTTTTTCCCCTCTGCAATCTACTGGATACTTTTCAGGGAAGTGTATTCATCTGCCCATAACCTGACATTCTGAAGTCCAAGTATGCGGATGGGACAGGCATTGAGGAGAAGACAGAGACATGATGCACGTTCTCTACTGAATGAGGTCTGCTAAGAAACGTAATGCAACATAAGGCTTTAACAGTTTTCCAAGCCTTGCCTGAAATTACTTCTGTGGTTTTAGTGTAATTAAACAGCAATTGTTCAATTCAGTTATAAAATCTGCAGCGTGAATCGCTTGGGAATATACTGTCAATTAGCAAATGATGATGACCAAGAACTGGCCTAGAGATAAGGGGCTTCTCTATAGTTGCCTCTGGCTTCCTGGTGATCTCTAGGATACCCTGGCAGAACTTCAGAGGCTGTGAAAGACTTTGTAAACGGTAAAACAATTGAGAAACACTATCTTGCAGGTATTTCCTTCCTTTGACAGTTTAATTTTTGTGCATCAGAATATGGCTGGAATTGGTACTATTAAATGCAATCAAAATCTCCTCAGAATGTTCCACAGTATTTTATTGTGTTGTTTTTAGTCATATCATTCTGTTCTCTGTGCCTTTTCCCCAATTACTCAAAATATGTGTATGCAGATGTTCACAGATCAAAATATGTGTATGCAGATGTTCACAGAATGTTCATTTTCATCTTGAAAGCTCCTGTTCTCCCAAAAAACCCATTTAAAACTTGCATTCTATGGGAGTTGTTTATAACATATGAAGCAAAATGAAAAGACAAGATTTCTTAAATGATTTCTGTGAAAAACCACAATTAATTAAGTAACAATTTCAACACTAGTTAGCTGGCAAGAAAGTATATGTTCTGTAAAATAACAAAAAATTATAAATTTAAGAGAGCAGTGACATTTGCAAAATACATGGAACTCATCAGATGAATTGTTTGTTATGAGCTGCTTCCTCCACTCTAATTAATATTGATATTGGCTGGCTATGTTGTAAGTAGAGTTGCTACTATCTAACAGTTGATTACATGCAGCAGGAGATAGAGGGCTCATTTTCCTGAAAGCATGATTGTGTGGTAACTATCACTGATTTTTCTGTATTAGAATCTCTCATCTGTTATTTTCAGGCAATGCTCCTATTTCCAAAGTAGTATTTAATTCTAAACTCATAGACTTAAATTCATAAGTAGCTTAGGAGGAAGTCTAACTAGAGTTCATGAATGCATGTAAATTAGGTAAGTCCCTTAGCTTTCTTTGTCAGTGATATGTGTCTCATAATTGCAGATGATGGAGTCCAGGATAACGAGATTGGACAGCCTCCCTCCTTTTGTGGCACTGACTTGTATATAGTGGAGATGTCCCAGCAGCAGATAATGCACTGAGAAAGCCCCATCTCAGTGGAACTGCTGTAGTTGATATAGAAGCAGACATCCACCTGCACTGGAGGAGGAAATTCTGGGAAATTCTGAGCTGGAGCTGGCAGAATTTGCTGAGTGCTGGCAACAGGCTGGGAGAAGGATGTCCTAATTTAAGATAGGAGAGAGAGTGGTGTTGCTGTGTGCCTGCTGCCTCACCTAAGAAACCATGATGGAGACAACTCAGTGAAAAGTCAGTTGTGCCACCAATTCTTGATTCAAAAAGCAATCAGCAGTCAAAAAGAGAAGGACATATTGACAGCACTCTGCTGTATGTCAAAAGTGAGGTCAAATTAAATAAAATTTTACTATGAAATGGCACTTGCTGCAACTGATTGTAGCAAGACTTAAGTCCTTATGGTCTTTGCACCATGAGCTGCTGCATGTGGGCATAACTTCAATAGAATTCAATAGAATTTAGTTAGATTTCTGCTTTCTTGTATCTTTTAGGAAGCAGGCGTGTGAAGTCAGAATTCCTGCTATTATTTGGCTGTTGATGATAAGATCCCAGGTACAACACTATGACCACTTGCCATTAATTCAGGATAATTAAAGAAGAGGAAATTTCATCGTAAGGAACACAGATTGAATCAAACAAAAAAAAAAACCAAGAAATGAACATTGTGTAGACCTCGCATTAGGAGGTGAATGTTGGTCCAGAGAAGGGCACAGCATGTGAAAGAAAAGAAGATGCACGAGCTGTTAATGTGGTCTTTTGGACAGCTTGTCTTTGAAGGAAGTACATAATTTATGTGCAATTAGGAGGAAAGCTGTGAAAAGCCTCTGCTGGAGAGAAGGAGAAATTGGGACATTTTCACTGCAGGTCTCTCTTCTAGTTTAAAGAGTGACAGGTCACATTCCAGTGGCAGCATTGTGGTTTCTGCTACATGATCTATCCCCATCCCAAAATGTTTATGAATGTTTTGAAATTTTGCTCTGTTCTCTCATTCCAAACTTATAATGTGAGAATTGATCCTCTATAGTGCTGTGGATGAGATGAGTATTAAAGACATTTTGCAAGGGAGAAAGGTTTCACTTATTCCTATGGATTGTGATTCTTTCACATAATGATTCTCCATTT